>CM056492.1:60379638-60979638 GCA_029783415.1 Anisodus acutangulus | reverse complement strand
TCAAACTTCAACAAAATGTTTTGCTGAAACACCAAACAAGAAAAATAAAATCACCATGGTGAGACGGTCGGTAATTCTTTGATCTGATTGCTTCCCTCCTTGCTCACATATTTTTCTTGTAGATTGCTGAACCACTGAGGAGAGGATTTGCTGAGGATATTGAGAATGTTGTTGTAAGCATAGATTGGCCTAAAAAGAAACTTGGTGACTTTTTTCCAAACTAAATATGACTGGGATCTGCTCGCTGCACGGTCAATTGTTACGTAGCATAGTTACTTTACCACTTAGTTATTTTGAATTTTCCAATGGATTGCTTCTATTGTTTAGTTGAACATATTTTTTATGTTTTGACACTTCAAATATGTTTTGCAGGGACCTAACATCTTATTGGATGATATACTTTCAAGTGAAGTGGATAAGAGTTTGTTGAATGCTGTTAAAGATTCTATTGTTCAGGGGTAACTTGAATTTCTTAATTTTGTGCGTTTCTTCTTGCCTGAGATATTGGACTAACAAAATTTCAATAGGGCCGTGATGAGCTCATTAGAAATGTTAAATTCAAAAGAGTTGATGCGAAGATTGCATTCAAAAAAGTTGACGCAAAGATTGTACCTGACATATTGCATTGTGGAACGGGTCAGATTATTCTAACTGCACAACGTGTAGCCTACTCTTCTTTCCTTATGGCGACACCCGGACTTATAGAACCTGTGTATTATGTGGAGGTATAACCTATTTGTCTCAAGTTTTTTTTGTATTGTTTGGAGCACACTTTGGTGAACGCATTTATGATAAACTGTTTATTAAATTCTTCTCTTACATGGTGATCTGAAGAACTTTTTGATGAGAAATTTATTATCAAAAAGTCTTCAGATCACCATGTAAGAGAAGAAGGGGAAAGGGGTTTGGAACTGGATCTGTTAGCCCCGTATAAAACACATTATTTTACTTGTTGGAGCTGCTGCTTTTATATCATGAATAGGTTAATAGCGAAATTATCAAGAGAGTATATTGGTGACATTCTTGCTAGTGTTTTTACAATGTTCAAATGATAAGAGAAGTTCATTGTTGAGCCTTGGTTAGGTTCAATTAGTTACAGAAATAGGAATGAATTTTGAACCAAAAAGGAAAATAGATTTAAGATATTTTCTTGTAGGAAACTTTGGGCTAACTTTTTGGTGTCTTCCATCAGATCCAAACACCCATGGACTGTCTCTCTTCCATATACATGGTGTTGTCTCGAAGGCGAGGACATGTTACTGCAGACGTTCCTCAACCTAAGACCCCTGCCTACATCGTCAAGGTTTGATTTCTAAATATAGATAGCATCCTGGATTATTGGTACAATGTTCTCATGTTATAACGTCAGGTTTTCTCATGTGTGCACCTCTTCTTTGTCCAAGCATTTTTACATGTTATTGAGCCCTTTGGTTTTGAAACGGACTTGAGGTATCACACCCAAGGGCAGGAGTTGTCTTTCAGTGTTTGATCATCGGGCTATTGTCCCTGGGGATCCTCTTGACAAGAGCATCATTTTACGACCACTGGAGCCTGCCCCAATTCAGCATCTGGCTCGTGAGTTCATGGTGAAGACAAGGCGTAGAAAGGTATACATTCTACCAAGGGTTAATTTGAGATTTTCAAAAAGTTATTTACTCTTCAGATTTCTACTCTGATCATGGTGCAAGCCTCTTCCACATGCCCCTTGTTTCCCGTTTAAGGCTTCAATTCTCATTTTTGTTGTAGTTACTTTTGAATTTAAGCTAGAGTAACAAGCCTTATTGAAAGTAGTTATCAAACTTTATTGACCTAGATGACTGTCTCGAATGATAAATCTATCATTTTACTTTAGGGAATGAGTGAAGACGTTAGCATCAACAAATTCTTTGATAGAGACTATGATGGTGGAGCTCGCACAGCAGGATGCTGATATTCACCTGCAGATGATGTAGATATCACATAGTTGAGATAGTTATGTGTTTGCACTTAGGCGCATTTTTCTACAGCCTTTTGAAAGATGTTGTAGACTCTACTGTGAGGTTCATGAACCACAAAAGCAATGATCTAGTATGAATTGGCGTTCCAGGATCACGGATGGTTCTTGCTTCACTCCCTTCCTTTGAGTTCGTCTATACGTTGGGTGATCCCTTGCTTTCATATTCGAGTGTTTGAGTCAGTTTCCTCTTTGTCAAAACGTAGGTACTTGAACGACACATTGAGAATGAGATTTATGTACGCGAAAATGCAGCGAATTATTGGGACGTGGTTCAAGTTTTGTTGTACTCCTCTCTTTGCTTTTTTTTTTTTGGATTCTATATAGTTGTAAATCTTGACCTCATTATCAGCTTTGCCAGAATTTCCTTTCTTATGTATTATTAGGTGGACTACACGACTATCTTAACTTTTAACTTTATACTATTTTCTCCAAGTAACACTTAAACATTACTATTATTCATTTTTAAGACTCAAAAGTTCATCAAAACACTCTTCAATTTGCCAATATTATTATTAATCTTTAGTGTATATATATTTTTCAGAGTATGTTTCACTCGCCAATCAAACATTTTGTAGGAAATTGTTTTTTCATGGAGAATGACTTTCGTCACATCAAAGCTTCGTTTATCAACAAAAGCATACGAAATTGATATAGAGGGAGTAATCGTTGGTGGAGGTAAGTCGTATATGTGTTGATTTCAGGTAGGTATTTAATAGAATAATTGAGATGCATCTAAAATCATCGGTATAAAAAATAACTATTAAAATATGTAATGTCTAAAATAAATAATTATTACGTATTTATATGGCAAAATACATAGATTACACCCTGAACTATATCCGAAATGTCGAGTTCACACTCCAACTAATCGAGCGACCTATTACCCTTGACCATCTTAAAAGTGAAATTAATGCCTCCCTACGAGCTGATGTGACACAAAATATAAAAATAAAAATAAAAATAAAAGTGGCGCGTTTTGGTTAGAATTTATTCATTTTTGTAATTGAAAAATTCAAAATTTTATAATCCCTCCACACCCCCCCCCCCCCCACACCCTCTATTCTTCTGCTCTCTATTTGCCACCTTTCTTGTTATTGCTGATGGGAAAATGATTTCTTCTTGATAATTTTCTGAGAGATAGAAAGGTTGAGTGGTGGAATCCACCACAAAGATCCCGCAAAGTTGTATGTTTACCCAAAAAAAGGTACAGTTGAATTTGTAAGTGATTTTAAGAATACATGGATCGATTTGTGAATAAGTGCAATAAGCAGTTAACAATAAGTAAGTAAATGAAACTAATAAGTAAAGTAAGTTGGCCTGAAATGATGTGATCTTGATTGAAACAACTCGACAAGTTTGGCCGATCCTCAGCTGATTTGCTTCGGGTCCGAGCCAACAATGAGAGCTAATAACTATAATTGATGTAAGAAAATTGCACAAATAATTAATAATGAGAATGGGATGTCCTTCCAACATGAAGGTTGAGCTTCTTTTATAGTGTTAAGAATACAAGACATTTATGCCTGAGAATCATTCTCTAATTAAATGCAATTAAATGAAAATAATGGCTACTTAATGAGCAAAGAGTAACGGTTGGCGCCATATCTAAAACGGGTACGCTCTGAGCTCCCCCAGTCCTCCATCCGGTATTACTTGGTTCGGTTACTACCCGATCTTGATTTGATATCTTGACTTATCTCGGTGCAACTTTCATCTGGTGTAGAATTCTGTCTCCTCCTTCGATTCCCACATCCAAATCATGCCACATGTCATGTTGGTTTTCATCGTATACAGATAGTCCCCACACTTATCGGATCAAAGTTTACCGAAGTGATGGGAAGTGGAAATGATTTCTTCGATGTCTTCTCTTGCAAGTTTATTTTCAAATCACTCCGAAATAGGCGGGAAAACAAAACGTTTCCCCTTCTCCACGATCTGACTCACATCTCATCAATCTGCAATTTTGGACCATGTCACCCTCTGATTGAACCGTCATTTCAATTCACAAACCAAAACATTTTGTAATGATGACTACACCCCTATAAAAACTCTTTCTTTTCCTTTCATAATTTTTACTTTCATCCAAATTTCTTCAATTCTCCGAATATTCAACCTTCAAATCTTCATATCTCCTTATCTTCATACCTCAAATCTCAATAACTTCAAGCCTTCAAATCTTCATAACTTCAAACCTTCATAACTTTATATATTCATCACGATGGCCCAAACCACCCGTTCTTCTGCAAGAAATTCTTCTTCGACTCCTTCACCCCCGCCGGCCTTCGATGACGCCGTTGGCGCCGCTGAATCTCCAGAGACTTATGCTGTCGTTAAGACCAGGTCATTCAACATGCTCCCGTCCACTTTTCATTTTGACAATGAATTCGCCGTTCAAATTGCCTCTAAGAAATCCGATCAAGGAGAACAAGCTAAAAATTGGTCGTCCTCTATCAGTGCCTCCGACCTCGACACAATCCAAAATGATTGAGGTTGGACCGATCTCTCTGGGATTTTTGTACCCGGCTCTTAAAAATATATTAACACATTCATATTTGGATACTCCGATGTATACACCTACCCCTTCACCTTCAAGCTTGTCCCTCAAATCGACAACGTGATCCTCGAGATGTGCAGGACTTACAATTTGTGTCTTGCATAAATTGGTCCATCTATATGGAGGGTAGTAACCTGCCTCTGATTCCTGGCCGATCTGGTCAACAAAGGTTTTACTTTGGATCATTTTATCCGTTTATACGTGCCAAGATTCTTCCATAGCGAGATCGTTCAGATCTCAAAATGAGGCAAATTCTCCATCATCTCCAGCATCAACGAAAATCGAGACCGAGGTTGGATGAAATGTTTTGTTGAGGTTTCTGCCGCCAAAATTATCTCGACTAGGTTCATGTCTTTCTCAGAGGAATGGAACATGTACCGTAAGTACTGAAACTTTTTCCCTTTCTTTTATTTGACTTATGATTTCAATGACCTGCCTTAAGCCCTTTTTTCACCTTTTAAGTCGTTCGCTGGATTTCGGCTTATGTGGACAACCTCTACACATGGGTCGAGAAAATTATTAGCACTTATCCGCATAGAGAGCGGACATGGAAAGTGCTCTCCAAAAAATCGATGGGTTGCCCAGAATCACGGTTAGTATATACCGCACCTTTCCTTTTGTTTAGTTATTAATCTTGCTCATATTTTCACTTCTTCTCTTTTCAAACATCTAGGTTTACCAAAAGGCACTTCTATCCCAAGGACCAACCCTTCAGCTGCTCCAACTGTCCCCAATTCGGTACTTGATCCGGCCGCATCAGCTCGTCTTATCATCGAGGTATCAAAGAAAAAGAAACCTACCAAATCTAAATCCTCAAAGCCTCCGAAGTCACCCTCGGTCGCTTCAAAGAGGAAAAGAGCTTCGAAAGCAGGTGGTCCTTCCATAGCTCAAGACATTAGCATCCCTCCGAAAAATGTTTGGGTGAGAAAGAATACCACCACTCTGGTAGAAGATATTCCTACCGGAGTTAAAGAAAATATTACTGCTGAAGTGGTTGTGCCATCATCCGGTGCCGCATCAGCTTCTGCCACCGGCCACCGAACCAGTTTCCGTCATCATCGAGGATGACGATGAAGCTACGGATGAGGAGTCATTGGCTAAAAAAATCAAAACTTTAACTCCTCCTCCATCAACACAACCGGCCCAATATTTTGGGCAAGAAGATTTTGACCACTTCTTTAGTGAAGCTGAAACCTCTGCAAACCCACTGCCATAAGCGAACACCTCCGGGTTTGCTCATTTAACCATTCCCCAAAAGTTCTCCAAATTATCTCGAACTCCAAAGAACCATGTCAGCTCCCGATCCAAACTCGTGAGTGTCTTTCCGGCCCTAAGTGAGGATCCTATTAGAGTAAGAACTACCACTCTCTCCTTCCCCAAGGATACGAACTTTCTATCTCGACCGGTCGGGGTTGCGAGCTACCTTAGGCCTCTGATCTCAAAGTTCGATAAGGAAAAGATAAGAAAATCCTTATGGCAATGCCTCTTTAACGAAGTCATGTATGCATCAAACCGGGTACGTATCTCCTTTGCTTACTTCAAGTTATATATTTGTCTTCCTTATTTTATATTTTAACTTCGGTTTGACTCATATTTTTGCAGTCATTTGTTCTAGTCGCCTCCGATGTATAGAGGAGAATGAAGACCTCAGGGGGAAACTTGACGCCCAAGACAAAGAGATTCAGCATCTCAAAGGAATACTTTAGCAAAGAGACGTCCAACTGCAGCAGGCCACTGACCTGTCCATCATTCAAGTTGAATTAGATCGGGTTAGAGGTGACTACCTCCTGGCAATAAATGACCTAAAGCTTCTCAATAAGGAAAACAAAACCATAGACAAAGAAAATGATGATCTTTACAACGATGTCCAAGTCCTCACCCAAAAGCTCGAGGATAAAGAGGAGGTCTAACACTATCTCATGCAAAAAGAAGACTTCTTCAACGCCGAGATCGATCACATCGACATCGAGCTTGCCGCGATTGAAGCGGAGAGAGTTGATGAACAAGCTTCACTAAAGGCAGCTCAAGATTAAGCCAACCAACAAGCCTAAACCAACGAAGGGTTGAGAAATGAGCTCGAGGCCTCTAACCGAAGAAATGTTGAGCTTTCGGTCCAACTTAACCAAGCCTTGGCCGAAAGAGACCAAGCGCTAGCCGTTGTGGAGGCTGAGATAGCTCGGACAGTGCTTAGGATCGAGCACGCAACTTGGAATGTCCGGAGATATACTTTGGAATAGGCTCGAGATGAGATCTCGGAGATTGATGACAAGATTGCTGAGGCTAAGGACATCGATCTTAGAGCCTACCGCGAGTTGAATGGCAACAATTCCGAGGATGACCCTGAGGACTCCGAATATGAGTTCGATTGAACTTCATGCTCATATGCCTTTGTATTTTTTTCCTTTTTACATATTTTATTCTGGCCATTTTCTTGCCTTGTCTATGAAAGAACATCTTTTTTTCGCTTTAACCATAACTTTTCTACCTTTTAGCATCCGTTATTGCTTTCTTGCTTTCAATAACTTAACCAAATAAACTTGTAACCCAATTCGAGCTAGTTGCCTTTGATTTTGGAGTTTTACTTAAATAAACATCACTTAGTTTGTGTCGAGCCGGATGAAAGTTTTTTCGGTCTTAAAAATAAATAATTTTTTTGAATACAAACCTTCACTTTGGTTTGTTTCTTACCGAGCAATTCCTTCTAGTTATGGGTTATTTAATGACTAAATATAATGACCCTATTATTATGCTTATGAATAAGACGTCTCTAATTCATTTCAGGCATAAATGTTGGAACTTCGTTTATTCTCAACTTTTAGACAATTTAAGTGTCTTTAAGAATATGCTAGATTCATTTGATCTGGTGTCTTAGAAGCATGCTCTTGGAACATTACTTATTTTTATTTCGGATGCTTTTATGACGACAGTCCGCAGTTAAGGACTTAACAAATTTGTTAGCTCGTAATCCTAATAATTTTATCAATTGTCCGGATACAAGCATACGTAGATAAAAATTTTAAAGGCAAATTTCAGATAAAATGTGATTTCACTCAAATTTTGCTTTGGTCAAACAACTGGGTAAGATTCATTCGATCTTTTTGTCTTTACATGATTTTTCATAACATTAATACTATTGGGAAAGATTCATTCGATCTTTTAACCCTTATAATAATCCTTAAAAACTTTAAAAACATTTTGAATTTCTTCATTCTAAACTTTTTTACCGAGGGTATGGCAGTCCCCTAGCGTTTGTATTCGAAGCATGAGAATTCAAACACTATTTTCTGGCAGTCTCTAGTGTTTGTCCGGTCTTCAATTACTTAGTAACACAATTTATTGTTGCCTCACTAAAAACCTTGCCAAAAAAATCCTTTCCGGGATAAAAACCATGCTAAGGGAAAAAGAGTGCAACATGTGTTTTCAGACCTAATTATAACTCTCCGATTTTTGCATGATTACTCTGTCTTTGTTCCTACAAAAGTTAGCAATATCGACACAAATAAAGTTCAAAAAATTAATCGAACACATACCTTAACAGTATATCGCTTCAAGTGTGTAATGTTCTAGTTATTTGGCAACTTTTGATCATCTTCGGCTTCCAACTGGTATGAGCCTTTTTTGGTTATTCCTGACACTTTGTATGGACCTTCCCAGTTCGGGCATAATTTCCCTTCTTTGGGATTTTTGGTGTTGATGGTTACTTTTTGTAGAACCAAGTCCCCTACTTGAAAGTGCCTAAGGTTAGTCCTTCAGTTATAGTATCTACCATCCTTTGCTTTTGATCCACTAACTGTAGCAATGCTAACTCATGGTGTTCATCAGTTAAATCAAGTTTGACAGTCATATCTTCATTGTTCGATTCTTCGGTTGCAAAGTTGAACCTTAAGACCGACTCGCCTACTTCCACCTGAATTAGTCCTTCTGCATCGTAAACCAAAGAGAACAGTGTCTCCCCTGTGCTAGACTTTAGCGTCGTTCTATATGTCCGCAAAACCTCCGGTAGGATTTCTCTCCACTTGTCTTTTGACTCTTTTAGTCTCTTCCTCAAGTTTTGAATGATTGTTTTATTTGTTGACTCCGCTTGCCCATTTGCACTCGGGTGATACGAAGTCGACACTATCTTCTTGATTTTTAATCCTTCAAGAAAGTCATTTACTTTCTTTCCAACGAACTGATGGTCGTTGTCGCAAGTAATATCCGTCTGTATGCCGAACCGGAAAATAATGTGATCCCAAATAAAATCAATGACTTTCTTCTCTCTAACCTTTTTGACGGCCTGCGCTTCAACCGATTTAGAAAAATTATCAGTCATAAACAAAATAAAGCGTACCTTTCTTTGTACCCATGGGAGTGGCCTACAATATTCATCCCCCATTTATAAATGGCGGTGATAAAACTGGATGCATTAATTCTGCCGGTTGGTGAATCATCGGTGCGTACCCTTTGGCATTCATCATATTTCAGAAGAAGTTCTTTGTGTCTTTCTCCATTCGAGACTAATAGTACCCGGCTCTAATAAGTTTTCGGACCAATAATTCTACTCCCGAATGATTTCCACCAGTCTCCTCGTGAACCTCATGAATCACATAATCAGTTACTCTAGGTCCTAAGCACCTCCCTAAAGGACCATAAAAGGAACTTCGGTACAACTGGTCATCTACCAAGCAAAATCTAGCTGCCTTAGTACGAAGTGCCCTTGACTCTTTTGGATCTGTATGAAATTTTCCATCCCGAAGGTAGTCAATATACTTATTGCGCTAATCCCAAGTCATGATTTTCGTATTCACTTCAGCATGGCCACCACCAATCGCGGAGTTTAGAAGTTGCACAACTATTCCCGAATTTAACTCCTCAACTTTCACGGATGAGCCCAAATTTGCCAAGGCATCCGCCTCATTATTTTGTTCTCGACATATGTGTTTCATGGTCCATTCTTTGAATTGATGCAATATACGTTCTCTTGATTAACAACCAAAAGTGAGTCACATTTTGCTTCGATGATTTATGCTCTCAAATTCCGTGCCAATTATAGACCTGCAATCATAGTCTCATGCTCGGCTTCATTGTTAGTCAATTTTATAGTTCTTATTGATTGTCTAATAACATCTCCCGCAGGTGTCTTAAGCACTATCCCAATTCCGGACCCTTTTACATTCGAAGCTTCATCCGTGTACAAGGTCCAGACCCCCGAAGTTGTTCCCATGGTTATTATAAGTTCTCTTTCTATCTCGAAAATCATTTCGAGTGTAAAATCTGCTACGAAGTTTGCCATAACCTGAGACATTATATTTGTTCTTGGCTTATACTCTATGTCATATCCGCTAATTTCTATTCCCCATTTTGCTAACCTGCCGGACATCTTTGGTTTATGCATTACATTTTTTAGCGAATAAATTATTACTACACATATATGATAACATTGAAAGTATGGTCTCAATTTTCTAGCAGTCGTTATTAATGCTAATGATATTTTTTCTAAATGAGGATACGTAATCTCTGCACTAGCTAATGTTCGACTCACATAATAAATAGGAAATTGTATGCCTTTCTCTTCTTAAACCATAATTGCACTTACGATTACTTTGGATACAGGAAAAACTGCTCATCTGCCTTTCGATTTGTGCAACAGCGGCGGACTAGACAAGTACTTCTTCAAATCCCTCAAAGCTTGTTGGAACTCCGATGTCCATTCGAAGTCGTTCTTCTTTTTTAACAAAGAGAAGAGAACCTGTGACTTTTCTCCGATGACCGAGAGATGAATCTACTCATGGCGGCCAGCCTTCTAGTGAGTCTTTGTACTGCTGAAATCTTCAAGTACCTTCAGAATTTCTTCGATGACTTTGATCTTATCCGGATTGATCTCTATCTCTCGATTTGAAACCAAGAAACCCAAGAACCTGCTCAAGCCAACTCCAAAAGCACAGTTTTTTGGATTCAGCTTCATGTTGTATTTTCAGAGGACGTCACATGTTTCATGCAACTGATTTAAATGGTCCTCTTCTTCCAATGACTTAACTAACTTGTCATCAATATAAACCTCCATTGTGTTACCTATTTGGTCCTCGAACATGCGATTAACTAGGTATTGATATGTTGCTCCAGCATTTTTTAAATCAAATGGCATTACATTATAGCAATAGGTCCCGTACCTAGTTATAAAAAAAAGGTTTTCTCTTGGTCCTCTGGGTTCATCCTAATTGGATTGTATCCGGAGTAACCATCAAGAAAACTTAGCATCTCATGCCCCACTGTAGCATCAATCATTCGACCAATGTGCAGCAAAGGAAAAAAGTCTTTTGGGCATGCTTTATTCAAATCTTTAAAATCTATGCACATTCTCAATTTATTGCCTTTTTAGGTACGACAACTACGTTTACTAACCAGTCCAGATACACTACTTCCCGAAAGGAACCTATATTTAATAACTTTGTTACCTCCTCATTGACAAACTTGTGCATGTAATCGGTCATTGATCTCATTTTTTGCTTCACCGGATGGAAACTTGGGTCCAAACTCAACTTGTGAGTCGTAATCTCTGATGGAATACCTGTCATGTCTAAGTAGGACCAAGAAAAATAATCAGCGTTAGCTTTAAGAAATTCAATTAATTTAAGCCTGAGCTCCAGAGATAACCCGGTGTCCAGGTATACCTTTCTATCCGATAGATGCACGAACAACATGACTTGCTCTAGTTCTTCTATAGTCAATTTTGTAGCATCTGAATCGTCCGGTAGCACAAATGACCTCAGGACGTGATGGTAGTCCTCCTCTTTCTCGTAATCTATCTTTTTGCCCTCTCCTTTACTTCCTTTGGTGGTTACACCGACTCCTCTATCGCGAATATCTTTTTTGCTGCCAATTGCTCTCCTTAAACTGTCTTAATTCCCTCCGGAGTTGGGAATTTCAGCATCATGTGCAATGTCGAAGGTATGACTTTCATGTCATGTATCCAGGGCCTGTCGAATAGTACATTGTACCTTATTTCTGCTTCAATGACATAAAACTTTATTTGCCAAATTATCCCGAATGCATTGACTGGAAGAGTGATTTCCCGCTTCGTAGTCTCGTTTGCCATGTTGAATCCATTGAGAACTCAGACTGCCGGTATAACTTGGTACAACAGCCCTAACTGCTCTACTACCTTCCACCGGATAATTTTGGCAAAGCTATCTGGATCAATTAAAATATGCTTAATCTGAAATTTATTAATAAAGACAGAGATTACCAACGCATCATTGTGAGGTTGAATGATGCCCTACACGTCTTCATCATTGAAAGATATGATTTCCTCCGGTATGTGATCTCTAGATCTCTTCTCTCGAGTTATTGAGACTTTCGTCTTCTTTACGGTCATGACGGATCCTTTCGAAATATCCATCACACTGATAATCATGATGATGATATGTTGGGATACAACCGGATTTGCCTGCTCGTTTGCTTCCCTATTGTTGTGGTTTCTTTTGCTTGATCACTTAAAAATTCGCGTAGATGGTCATCTTTCAATAATCGGGCCACTTCATCCCTCAATTGATGACAATCCTCTGTTCGATGACCATGAGTACCGTGGTAATCACAAATCTAATTTGAGTCTCTCTGAGCCGGATCTATCCAGAGTGGCCTCGGTCATCTTGTCCCCTTAATATGCCCAATAGCCGAAACAATTCCAGCCACATCAATGTTGAAATTGTATTCGGATAGTCTTGGGTTCTGTACATTATTAGAAGAAGATCCACCGGTATCATTCTTAAATTACAAACCTCTGCTAGTAGACCCTCGATCATTACGCCTATCTCCTCTGTATGACGAGAAGTTGCGATTGTTATGACCCATATCTGATCTGAAGTTCGATCTTTCAGGCTGCCCATAGGGTTGATACCTATCTTTTGAAGACATTAATTCCGACTCAGCTACTCTCTTTGGTTTATCAAAATTCTTGTTCCGTTCTGCTGACCGCGGAGGAAGTTCGTGCTGATCATCCTCCACTCGGATTTTAGACTCATATTTATTGTGCACGTCCGCCCATGTTACCGCTGAAAACTCCAACAAGTTCTCCTTTAATTTTAAAGAGGCACTGGAACTCCTAGGATTCAATCCTCTGGAGAAGGCTTTCGCTATCCATTCATCCGGTACTCGGGGAAGAAGAATTCATTCCTTTTGGAACTTTGTCAAGAACTCCCGCAGCAACTCCGTATCATTCTAAGAAATTTTGAATATATTTGCTTTTCTTGCTTGAACCTTCCATCCTCCGACATGTGCGTTTATAAAAGCATCTGCAAGTATTTCAAATGAGTTAATAGAATGTTCATGCAACATGGAATACCATGTGATTTCTCCCTTGGACAGTGCTTCGCCAAATGTTTTCAGCAACACCGACTCAATCTCATCCGAATGCATGTCATTTCCTTTTACCAAACAAGTGTATGAGGTCACATTCTCATATGGGTCCGTTGTTCCATCGTACTTTGGGAGGTCAAGCATTTTAAACCTCTTCGGTATCAACTTCGGTGCTACACTCGGTGGGAATGGCAACTGGATATATCGAGTCTGGTCCTTTCAGGATCGAGGTTCTCCCAAAATCTGGTCTACCCGTGAATTGTAGGTTTCAACCTTCTTTTCATTGATATTCATTCGCTTAGTCAAGGCTTAGAGCATTTTCAAGACCTCCGAGGACTCATTACTCCCCGATCCATTGCCATTTTCATAAACTCGATCCTCCTCTCGATCCTCCTCTTCATTACGGACGGGACGAGCTTCATCCGCCATACTTGCTCCGTTGCTTTTCTTTTGCAACTAAGTTATAGCCTCATGTTGTTCCTTCAACATGTTAAATATATGAGCCAATTTATTTCACTATTCTCATTATCATTCGATATTTTCTCACGTGATCTTCTAGACCATTGGGGTGAAATCATGGGGTTATTCTGGTGCTATTCGATTATCGGGTCAACGGACGGAACGCCATTCATTGGATCAAAGGGCAGAACGTCGTTGTTATTATTGACGTTGTTGTCATCGTGGTTGCTAAGCTCAACTTTAATGTCACTAACCATTTAGTATTAACATGTAATCACAAAATCTCAAAAGAAGTAAGTGAAATTTGAGTTTGAACAAATCACCACTAATATCCTTAGCCCCACTATGAGCGCCAAACTGTTTACCCCAAAAAAGGAATTTGTAAGTGATTTTAAGGATACGTAGATCGATTTGTGAATAAGTGCAACAAACAGTTAACAATAAGTAAGCAAATTAAAATAATAAGCAAGTAAGTTAGCCTGAAATGTTGTGATCTTGATTGAAACAACTCGATAAGTTTGGTCCGATCCTCAACTGATTTGCTTCGGGTCCGAGCCAACAATGAGAGTTAATAGGTATAATTGTTGTAAGTAAATTGCACATAGTATGAATAATGAGAATGGGATGCCTTCTAACATGAATGTTGAGCTCCTTTTATAGTGTTAAGAATACAAGGCATTTATGTCTGAGAATCATTCTCCAATTAAATACAATTAAATGAGAATAATGACCACTTAATGAGCAAAAAGTAACTGATGTCGCTATATCCAGAACGGGTACACGTTGAGCTCCCCCGATCCTCCATCCGGTATTACTTAGTTCGGTCGCTATCCAATCTTGAATTGATATTCGGACTCATCCCGGTGCAACTTTCATCCGGTACAGAGTTCTGTCGCCTCCTACGATTTTCACATCCAAACCATGTCACGTGTCGTGTCGATTTTCACTATATATGTTGTCCAAAAAAAATTCGGGACTTGCCAGTCGACATTTTTTTCGCTGAGACTTTTGAAATTGAACAAGCTTTATTGCTCCCAACATTAAACCTACCAAGTTGAGCACCGATTATTCAATTTATTTGTGTCTTCTTTGTTGATTGCAAGAGCACTAATGGCAGGTAGTGAAATTGATGGTTTGATATTGTGATTTTTGATGGCACTAATGAGTAGTGTGATATTTGATGATGGGTGTTGCAATTATTGGTGGTATGGCAGATTTACAGAGCTGGTAAAATGGTGGTAGTGAATATGGTGATCCCGGTGAGATGGGGTGATTTAGTGATGAAGAAGATAAATTATTGAGGATTTTAATAGTTAATTAGGGTTTTAATTAGTGTGAATATAATTAATAAAATAAAAAAATCAAATGAATAAAAAAAGAAAAGGAAAATAATATAAAAACTAAAATTTTAAAAGATTTCTGACGTGGCGCTGATGTAGTCCGCGAGTGTATAGCACTTCTCCTTGTGCAACTGATTATGTGTGTATCAGGGAGGTATATTAAATTTACTTTTAAGATGGTCAGAAGGGTAAATAGACCGTCTAATTAGTTGAAGTGTGAACTAGTCATTTCGGACATAGCTCACGGTGCAATCTATTTATTTTGCCTATTTATATTTGTTTTCTTGTAAAATCAAATCAAAACATTTAAGAGGGGATGAAATGAAAAATAACATAAGCAGCCAATGGGGGCATAACCTAGTATATTTATTGTGTCCTTTTTTTATTAGGTGCACATAATTTATCTTGTTAGGTCTATAGAATAAAGTTATAATTAATGCCTAGAGAAAGTAGCATAATAATCTTTAATTTACTTAATTAATCATGCACGCCTAAAGACTAAAGTAAATTCAATGAATGATTGTATCGAACCCCCCCCCCCCCCCCCGCCCACATGGTAGCGATTTGGGCCGTTCACCTACCAAACTCAGCCACCTGATCAAATGCTAATTATAAGGATCCAATTGTTAAATGGACCCCACATTGCTCTACTTTTTGAAACACACCATCATAACTAGTCAGTATATTCTGGACCGTAGGATGAAACCGGTCCTTTTTATAGTCCGTCAGATCATTTACACCTGGCCCACGATCACAAGCGTAGTGGGCCCAATAATTTTCTCTCTCTCGAGTCTCGACTTGGATGTGAACACGTGTACCTGACTTTAAAACTTTACCGGCACTTTGTCTCCCCTGCGACTCCACCGCCAAATTCTGAAAAACCGGGTCCTATTTGACCCAATATTTTTTAAACTATAAATATCTTATAAAATTAGTCGAGGCAAGCACAAATCAACATAAACACCATGATTATTACACCAATAACAATGTATTTAGTGTGACTCCACTTATTACGTTACATTGAGTGTATTATTATTGTTGCAATAATTGTGATGTTTGTGCTCGCCTCGATTAATTTTATAAGGTTTAGTAATTTATGTTCAGCATATGTATTAGATAACTTTTTCACAAAATTTAGATAGATGAAAAAAAATCACTTAATTGCATCGTCTTATGCTTCTTTTGTTACAATTTATGTGGAGTAATTTAGTTAGACACAAAATTTAAGAAAGAATGAAATATGTAAAAAAACACATGAAGTTCTATTTTAAAGCGGTGATTGTTGTTTATAAAATAGTGTTCATGCCGTTTTATACACGTCTCAACTAATTTTACGGGGTACCTAACTACCTACTACTCCAATGGAGGTATTGGTAACCTTGTTTACTAAAGCTTCCAGAGGTGGAAGGAAATGACCTAATTTCTTTGTGTTCATGATCCTTCTATCTTAGTTTATGTGACGTTGTTTAGAGAGAAAAGATTTTAAAATTTTATAATTTAAAATATTATTCGAAGTAAGATTTATGTGATATAAAATTGTATCATAAAAGCTAAAATGAAAAGTCAAAAATTAAATCAATTTTAAATTAAAGAAAGTATCATTCATTTTGAACCGATCAAATAATAAATAATTTATTTTCAGGTGATTTACAGAGAGTTGATCAATCAATTAGTTACGAAAATACATTAGTTCTATATTTATTATTAGCAAACTAATAAGAGAATAATTTTATGTAAAATAGAATGGAGAAGTAAGCTATAAGTTTTACCATGCCAAAACATAGCAGACTAGGCGTGCTTTAATTCCCTCAATTTTTATTTTATATGACAATATAAAAGCACTCAATTTCTTAGTGATAAATATATATTTAACATGGGAGAAAAATTATAATTGAAGTTACTTTTCATATATGTGATCTTTCCAATTAAACTAAAAAACGACCCTTAATTATATTCTTAATTAAGTCATGATTTTTATGGTGGAGGTTCCCTTTTTCCTTTGACACTGTACTTTGCGTAATGCTGTATCAGCAGTCACAAACAAAGGATTAAATAGAGTATCATTTGGCTTTAGAAAATGACACGCAAGGTTTACCCGGTCTAATTTATTTATTTACTATTTCTTTACCGACAAGAATTGGCACCTATCTTGTTAGGCCGTGGAGACCTGGGCTCAACGGTCCACAACATATTCAATGTAATCTCATAAAATATTAAATAAATATAATTTTTAATTTAAGATACATCCCTTGTCAATGATGTCTTGAATAAAAGAATGCGGTGGGACAATCATTCACCCTTAATTAAAGATTTTGAAGCCTTTAAAATGTAATAATTCTTAGTATAAGATGTTTTATCCCTAGCTCAGCATATTCTGCACTCGTAAGATCACCTGAATCCGTCGATTTAAACAGATAAAGAAAAAAATTATCGATGTTTTTTTCTCCAAAAGTTTCTATAGTTAGATGTGTGATTCCCAATTTGTAATTTAGTGTTTATATATATAGTTATTTTTACATGATAAATAATAAAGTAAAATGCTCATGTTTAGATAAAATCAAAAAGAAAAGAGTGAATAGTGAAGCATGTAACACTAAATTTAGATTCCAATGATATTTGATGACTCCTATATCTTCTAAAACTATAATTGCCTATTATTTTCACCTTCTAAGTAGTCAAACACTGTCCTGTTTAGAAAATGTTTTGACTCGTCTAAAAAACATTTGACCTATTAATATTCTCTTACATAGCAAAATAATTATTTGTCCAATTGAATATTTGCTAAATACATCGTAAGACTTTAAGCACATTTAAATTCAACAACGTGGAGACCACTACCTAGGCATTACCAATATGGATAAGTCATTATCCAGTAAGCAATTATATGAAAATTAATAGTATAAGTTTAAAAGTTATAAATTATTAAAAAATAAAATTTCGATCATAGTATATTTGACTCTATCCGTTATGATTAAATTATATTAAGGAATAGGATCTCGATACTTTCACCTCGATCACTATATTAAGATATCATCATTAACAAAAATAATTGATCAAGTAAAATTATAATTATAACTATCATAAAACAAATTAATGTATGTACATCGACAACAGAAAGATAATATTATAAATTTTATATAGAGTTCGATATAAAAATATAAACTTTTTTATTTATTTTGGCAACTCACGGGTGATAACAAAAATCTAGAATTTTTAAATTTTAAATTAGTTATATTATAGAAATATAATTAAATACTCAAAATGTCAATCAGTAAGTTGCCTCGGTCTTCACTGAACCTAAGCTTCGGTTCCAAAGCTTCAAGGCTTGGCATTTTTGCCTATAAATAGTAGACCTCCTTTTTCGATTGGAGACAAGACTTCATCGTGTACGAGTCGTCTCTGTAGTTGAAAACTTGAAAGATAACTTTCTCTTCATAAGGTAATGTAAATATCGCAATTATAGCTTTTGATGAATTTTTTGTATTAAATTTCTGATTTTTTGTTTTGAGATTTCGTCTTTCGGTTTTCCGATCTATGGAATTGTTGTTGAAATTTGAATTTTTTTGATGTAATATTTGCTTAAAATGATTGATTTTTGGTTGCGATGAGTTGTGATAAACATTTTTTTCTAGAGATCGTGAAGTATATTTGAGGAGTGTGAAGTTTCACTTATTGTTATTGAAATATGAATTTTTTTTGTTGTAATTTTTGCTTAAAATGATTGATTTTTGGTTGCGATGAGTTGTGTTAAACATTTTCTCTAGCGATCGTGAAGTATATTTGATGAGTATCAAGTGAAAGAAATAATTTCTTGATTATTTTCATTAACGAAAGAGTATATATACAATTTACAATTTCTATAATAGTAAAATCATATTCCTATTCTAATATCAAAACCATATTCTAATTGTACAAGAATTCTACAATTATTGTAAGTGTACACTACTAATTAAATACAATAATTTTACACTAAATTACTACATTAAAATCGTGATATACACTTATATATGGTAAGTGTATATCATTTATATATGGTAAGTGTATATCACTTATATATGATAAGTGTATATCACTTATTGTTATTGAAATATGAATTCAAAAATAACATGACGACTAATGATGATTTTATTAGACGATAAATTAAAATATTTGTAACCACGATATTAGACGGATAACTCAAAAACACACAAGGGGTAGAACATGCCTGAAGTTTGTTAATTGTGGTGGACGGAAACAACGGATAGATGTGAATACGATGGAGTCTTATTATATAAAATTTGAAGAGGGGACGAGTATGTCAAACCTTTGGTAGGAAGAATGTTAAGAAGATAGGTAGTCATTTGTAGATCATGATGCCAAAACGAAGGGGACAAGAAAAATGGTACGAATTTTGCGTTCGGCTTTTTCATTTTGTGAAGACGTATGAGGACAAGAAAAATGAAAATTAATCCCATTATTAGCACAAAATTTCCGAAACACTCCATTGTCATATTCTTTGCCATTATAACATTGAATATTTTTTATTTTTCGTTCGAATTGAGTTCTAATAAATGCTCTAAATTTTAAGAAAGTGGAAAATATTTGAGATTTTTTCGCTATCCGAAAAGTTCATAAAAAATTAGAACAATCATAGAGAAATAGAACATAATAACGATGACTCAAAGAACTGAAAACAGGAGATGTCCATAAATCGCTATGAATAATATCAAATGACATTAAAGTATGAGAATTGGAGTCTACAAACGGCAATCCAACATTTTTTCCTAAAGAACAAGATTGACAGTACTACGCGTTCTCTACAAGAAATAAAACAAAATTTATCGAAGGAAGACAAAATAGACGACCCCGGATGACCTAGACGAGCATGCCACAAGGAAGGAGCAAGGGCTGCAAAAGTGGATGGCAAGGTTGAACTCGAGAGATCAAAACATGGCGTGATAGGATAAAGATCTCCCCTACTATCACACCTCATTAGAGGAATCCCTGTCTTGAAATTCTTCACAGAAAATTCAAACGGATCAAATTCAACAGATACAGAATTATCATTGGTGAATTTACGGACAAACATCAAATTTTTAATCAATTTAGGACATGAAGGGTAATTTTCAAAATAAGGGGTAGAGGGGGGAGACAGTTTTATCTCCGTAATCACGAATTGAAATTGAATTACCATTACTAACAATTATACCACGATTGTTGCTCAAATTGGAATAAGACGAGAGAGTACCTGGGTCATACGTCATGTGAGTAGTGGCGCTGGTGTCCATGTACCAATTTGGGTCCGAGAGATTTATTCCAAGTGTGTGCATCGAGACTTCAATGTCGGTAGGAGTGGGGCCCGCTGCATGATGGGCCTAGTAGGGCCAGGCCTGCCTCCCTGCTGATCCGGAACCCCACTTTATCGCTGGACCGAAACTGAGCCAGAACTACTGGGCCAAAAGTGTGACTGAAATTTGGCCCAATTACCGTTGGCTGAAGGCGTTGGAAAGCTGGGCCACTACCCACTGCCAGGGGGCCCAAGGTTGGGACCAGTTGGGCTGTGGCCCACTGTTGTTGGGGCGGGACCCACTGCCACTGTTTTGGCCACCACCGCCACTGCCGGAGTCGCCGTGTTTGCTCTCGCAGTTTTTTTCATTATTTTTCTGAGTATTCTTGCCGCCATCGTGAGCACGGTTTTTGCCCGAATTATCAACAAAACTCGGAGAATTTGTGGAGCACGTCATCATGACTACGAGACTAGCACTGGTGCCTTCTTAGCCAATTCGGCTTCTTCCAAAGTAAGCATGGAGCGTGCTTGATAGAACTTTGGGTGAGGGTTACTTTGGCGAAGGAGAGTTCCAACGCCACTATAGGCCTCAGATAGGCCAGCAACCATCTGTAGAACTAGACGATCTTCACTAACGGGCGCACCAACGTTGCGGAGTTGGTCCGTCAATTCTTTCAACAACCTTTTGCAATAAGCTGAAACGTTCGGAAATTTTTTCATGTTGATGTGGAAAATTCCTGTTCAAGAGTAACAGCTTTGGAATTTTGATTATCTTGAAATATGTCACACAACCTATTCCAAGCAGCCATCGACGTAGCATCCGGCTCAGTAATCATCTGCAACAGGTCAGTAGAGATAGTGGAGTAAATCCACTGAAGGCGGTGGCATCAAGAGTCGTCCACAACTTAGGATCATCCTCGCGTTTAGGCACCTCCGTATCCTCGGGATGATCATCCTCGCGCTTAGGCACCTCCGTATCCTCAGGAGCCGCGGGGATTATGTGATGGATGACATGATGCGAGCGTGCGTGAATTTTGAACAGTTCGACCCACGTCGCATATTGGACGTTTTTTTATTTCAAGAATAAGAGGGATGTGATTCTTGATGTTAGAAACAACTAGGGCAGGGTGAAACGTGTTATTAGAGGTAGACATAACGAAAGAAAATTTGGTGAAGAAAAAATAATTTCCGGGCACGGAAATTGAGGAAAAGAGCTCGGAACCGAACTGTTTGGACGGAAAACATTGGGAGAAAAAAGTTAACCTAGACTTCTGATACCATGAAAGAAATAATTCCTTGATTATTTTCATTAATGAAGGAGTATATATACAATTTACAATTTCTATAATAGGAAAATCCTATTCCTATTCAAATATAAAAACTCTATTCTAATTGTACAAGAATCCTACAATTATGGTAAGTGTACACTATTAATTAAATACAATAATTTTACACTAAATTACTACCTTAAAATCGTGATATACACTTATATATGGTAAGTGTATATCACGGGCCAAAACAGTTTCAAAGACCATAAGACCCGTGATATACACTTTGCATAGCAAGTGTATATCACGGGTATACACTGTTTATCGAAGTTTCACTTATTGTTATTGAAATTTGATTTTTTGTTGTTGTAATTTTTGCTTAAAATGATAGATTTTTAGTTGCGATGAACTGTGATGAACACTTTTTCTAGAGATTGTGAGGTATATTTGATGAATATGAAGTTTCACTTATTGTTATTGAAATTTGAATTTTGTTGTAATTTTTGCTTAAAATGATTGACTTTTGGTTGCGATGAGTTGTGTTAAACATTTTCTCTAGCGATGTGAAGTATATTTGATGAGTATGAAGTTTCACTTATTGTTATTGAAATTTGATTTTTTTTTTGTTGTAATTTTTGCTTAAAATGATTGACTTTTGGTTGCGATGAGTTGTGTTAAACATTTTCTCTAGCGATCGTGAAGTATATTTGATGAGTATGAAGTTTCACTTATTGTTATTGAAATTTGATTTTTTTTTGTTGTAACTTTTGCTTAAAATGATTGATTTTTGGTTGCGATGAGTTGTAATGAACATTTTTTCTAGCGATCGTGAAGTATATTTGATGAGTATGAAGTTCCACTTATAGTTATTGAAATTTGAATTTTTATTGTAATTTTTGCTTAAAATGATTGATTTTTGGTTGCGATGAGTTGTGATAAACATTGTTTCTAGCGATCGTGAAGTATATTTGATGAGTGAAGTTCCACTTATAGTTATTGATATTTGAATTTTCTTGTTTTAATTTTTGCTTAAAATGATTGATTTTTTGGTTGTGATGAACATTTATTCTAGCGATCGCGAAGTATATTTGATGAGTATGAAGTTTCACGTATTGTTATTGAAATTTGAATTTCTTTTGTTGTAATTTTACTTAAAATGATATGATATTTGGTTGCGATGAGTTGTAATGAACATTTTTTCTAGCGATCATGAAGTATTTTTGATTAGTCTGAAGTTTCACTTATTGTTATTGAAATTTGAATTTTTTTGTTGTAATTTTTGCTTAAAATGATATGATTTTTTGTTGCGATGAGTTGTAATGAACATTTTTATTAGCGATCGTGAAGTATATTTGATGCCTATGGAGTTTTACTTGGAAGTGAGTAGTTCTACTGAAAAATAATTGATTTTTCTGTTCTTTTTGTTACTTTTTTGTTTTTTCTATTGATAGATGAACATCTTCTAGTTATATATTGTATTTGATAATTTGAAATTTTTGTATTGAATTTTTGATAAAAAAAAAATTGTGTTTTGATTTCCCGATCTGTGGAATAATTTTCAAATTTTAGTTTCTTATTTTTTTTTGCTGAAAATTTGTGCGATGTGTTGTTTGTGTTGATTGATGAACATCTTTCTTGCGATCGTGAAGTATATTTGATTAGTATAAAGTTTGACTTGGAAGTGAGAAGTTCAACAGAAAAAATGATCGATTTTTCTTTTCTTTATGTTGCTTTATTATTGTTTTTTGGTCGCGATGAGATATCAACAATTGTTTGCTAGTGATCACGAAGTATATTCGATGAGTATGAAGTTTGACTTGGAAGTGAGAAGGTCTATTATAAAAATGATTGATTTTTCTTTACTTTTTGTTGCTTTATTATTGTGTTTTTTAGGTTGCGATGAGTTAATGAATATTTTTTCCTAGTGATCATGAAGTATATTCGATGAGTATGAAGTTTGACTTGGAAGTGAGAAGTTCTACAGAAAAATGTTTGCTTTTTCTTTTCTTTTTGTTGCTTTATATTATTTTGTTTTTAGGTTGCGATGAGTTAATGAATATTTTTTCCTAGTGATCGTGAAGTATAATCGATGCATATCAAGTTTGACTTGGAAGTGAGAAGTTCTACAGGAAAATTATTGATTTTTCTTTTCTTTTTGTTGCTTTATTATTGTGTTTTTAGGTTGCGATGAGTTAATAAATATTTTTTTTCCTAGTCATCCTGAAGTATATTCGATGAGTATGAAGTTTGACTTGAAAGTTAGGAGTTATTATGATTAATGACTGCTTTAAAGTAGCAAACTGCAATTGTAGATTGTAGTTTGGATTATACTTTTCCATTGATTGATTGATCTTAACTTGGTCTGCCGTTAGGTCTTTGGTGATTTTAATGATTAATTATATTTTTATTTTCCTTTTTTGGGGTTTTTATGTATTTATGCTGCGAATTTGCGTTAAAATGAGATCTATTTTTTGGTAAAGGTGTCAGTACTTGATGTATCTGTAAAGTAGATGGCTTATGGAGGTGAAGGAATAATCGGAAGGATATCCAAAAGGTCTTTTTGAGGATTATGTAGCGAGAAAATTAAGAATTTGTTTGAATAGATATGTTAAGGATGTGAAGAGTTTCATGGTATATTGTTTAACTTTGTTTGAAATTCGTTTCTGTAGTATATGTTGTAAGTGGATATAGCTAGAATGTTTTCAGTTGATACCGGATCTGAAACTTTTGTGGAATACTACTTTAATTAGTTTTGCTAAAATTCTTGGTTTCCATTGGTAATTGGTTCAGAAAAAATGTATCTTTGAAGTCCTTGGACAATTGAGTGTTCATAGTTCGTGCAGTATGAACTAATATCTTGGGTTTATTCTTTGTTCAGACATCTTCAGGTAGCAATTTGGAGAAAGGAAAATGGCGTTAGTTTCTGGAGGAAGGTCGACACTGAATCCGAATGCACCTCTCTTCATCCCATCTTATGTGCGCCAAGTGGAGGACTTTTCATCAGAATGGTGGAATTTGGTAACAACTGCAACATGGTTCCGTGACTATTGGACGAGCCAGCATCAGGGAGATGAATATGGCAATGATGATTTAGGGTTCGTTGGAATTGATGTTGCTGACTTGCTTCCCGAGAATATTGATCTTGATGTCGATGAGGATATTCTGAACATGGAAGCTCAGTTTGAGGAATTTCTCCAATCATCAGAAAGTGGGCAAAAAGGAATCAAGTCATCACTCTCTGATGTCAATGGTATGCTTCAATTTGGCTTACAACATCTCCATATCTTACAAATTCATAGTCCATGATACTTGTGTCGCTGCTTCTTACTAGTATTCTTGCGCGATAACACCTACTAAATACATTTTCCCTCTCGACAACAGGTTTACCCAAGGGTTCTGAGGCACTCGTAAAGACACTAAGCTTGCCAAAGCCAAAATCTCCTATCGAGCCTCCAAAGTACTACGAGAAGCCAGCAAAGATCGTTAGCCCAAAGAACAGCCTTCGCCGCATCCAGCAGCCTCGCTGAATGTAGTTTAGCTTAAGCAAAAAGTTCTTGGTTTGTAGTTTGTGTATGTCAGTTCTTAATTCTGAGGAAGTTTCAAGAGTCTTTAGTTCTTGTAATCTTTCGTATAGAGCAAGGTAGGGTGGCACTTTTGTATCTAGCCTTGTTCATAGCTTTAGTATATCCCTTTGTTCAGTTTGTAACTTGTAAACAGGAAAACTTGTTTAAAGTGGAAAAAAAAATGTAAAAATCAGTATTCTTCCTTATCTTTGCCTTTCTTCGCTGGTTTTAGCCTTTTTGGGCATAATGTGAAAGTTGGTAAATATAAATGGTGGCCACAATGATTCTTGGCAATTTTGCTGTGTTTTTTTAGAGAATCAATAATATGCATATGGATCTCAGGGTCGTTTTGATTCAAATCATGAAACAATACAAGGTCTCTGTCAAGTGTGGGTAGTGATAGGTACCCTCCGCCTCAAATTATTTATCGTTTTTTTAATTTACACGCTCCTTAAAAAATATTTCTGTTTGACCTACTTACCTTATTTATGTTTAAAGTTAATGTTATAAGTTATCAAAGAGAGTGATAATGTAATGTTTGAGGATAGGTATGATCTCTATCAATAATCTCCTTTAAACACACTTTTGACATATAATTATTAATGGCAAACTTACCGTCAATTTTGTTTTTTCTTGTGGTTGATTAAAGTTATATAGTTTACTTGTTAAACTTATCTAAGAGGGTTATAAGTCTATTACTGAAGACTATAAGTATTCGCTGGAAATCAATAAAGCTACTATTATATATATTTTTAACGGAAGGCGAACAAATGTGACGACTTTCTGTCAAATGAGAGTCACAAATATAATGAAGATTTAGAAATTTGAGAAGTTGCACTCAATGAAATGGAATTTTTTAATCATGGTTGATTCAATTCGTGTAACTTATGAAAGATTTTTAAGTAACTTATTATCGTTTTAATGTAAAAAAATAACTAGTATGATTGTCACGTGAAACATACTACTATAAGATTTCTCTGCCTTCAATGATGTGAGATAAAAATAAAATATGTGAAAGTTATAAGAGATCTTAGCATCCTACCTATCTAAATTTTAGTTGGCAGTTTTTACCCGATACTTGTATAGGTAAAAGATAATACTAAATACTATGGGTGACCCGGCTGGACGGGTGGAAGGGTCGGGACCGGGGCTCCGGCGGAATTAGCGGGACATGCAGATGTCTTGTCCCATATCCCGCCGAAAAAGGGGACCGGTATTGGGGGAAGGGGCGAGGCGGGGTCGGGTCGGTAGAGGGATTTCATTTTTTATACACTAAATTTAAATATATATAAATACTTCAATAATTAAACAAGATAGTGTAATAAAAATATCTCAATGCTGTTTTTGTGCATTTTATATTATTTAATAGAAATATGATGTTTTTGTAATACAATTTTAAAATTGCAACTTTGTGGTGATGTTCAAAAGTTGCAAATCACATAGTAAAATTGCAATTAAAAAAATTACATAATTAACCATACTTTTTCTAATTTCCTCACAATGTCTTGAGGATCTTCAGTTGGAATTGAAAGTTGTTGGTCAAATTGTTCGACATCGCTTCATGTTCCCTCGGATAAGATTTCATTGTAGTTGTAGTCTTCTTCTTTGTTGATCTCCGGTTGACCGCACCTTCTACGCTCCGCTCGAATTCAATTTCTGGATAGAACTGCAATCTCCAATGTGTCTCCCGCCAATGAATGTCTGTGTTCTCCTATTTGAAATCTTCGCGCAGAAAAAGAGCTTTCAGACGTTGTTGATAACGCTTGAATGTTCAACACATCTCGGGCCATCTTTGCTAGTGTCGGAAATGTCTTTTCATTATCCCTCCAGTATTTCAGCAAGTCTTCGTGTCCTTCATCATTGACAATTAATTCATACGGTACAACATCCTATAAAACATAAACATTAAATTCGCTAACTTGTGAAGAAGTTGAACCACTAAACATTCTATCTCTAAGGCCTAGAATACTAGCAGTAGAAACCGCATGTCTTTTATTAGGTTGCAGTGAAGTAGAAGAAGATTGTACCGAAACCGGTTGATTCTTTGCACTTAATTGTTGGTAATACATATTTTTTTTTGCATTCATTGTGTATGCTAGACATAACTTCTTCTTTAGTTGGTTCTTCAGTTGGGTCTGTTGGAAGTACTTTTATACAATCATAAATCATTTCAACAAGTGTTTTACAACCGTCTACTTTAATAGTCAGATTTAATAAAACACCAATAATATAAATAGTGGGAATATGAAAAAAAAAATTATAAACATTTTTTTAATAGATGGAGCGTAAGATGGCTTTTGCATATATTCAATAAGTAACAAAAATATTAGAGTTATATAAAACAACATAGTTGAAATAGTAGGATAATAAATACCAGAAAATTCATTAGTAGCTTGAAAAAATTTCTCTAAAAATACAATAAGTTCTAAAAAAAATCAATCATTATCTAGAAGTATATCCCTTGGATTTTTATTATGGGCGTTAAATAATAAAGTTACAGGTCTTCTATAATCGTAAGCAACAAGTAGTTGTTCATATAGAAAATTCCACATAGTCTCTACTTCTTCAAGAATTTTTCTAAAAGGTAATCCACAATCGTGACAAATTTTTTTATACTCTTTGCGTCTTTGTATTTTATTACCTTTAAAAATAAAATTATAGCAAATTGTATTTTATCAAGAATGTTTTCAAAAGTTTTAGGTCATCCTTTACAATTAAGTTATAAATATGACACACACATCTTATATGAAAATGATCAGGAAAAGATGGAGTTAATCGAACTTTTAAAAGTCTTATAGCATAATCATTAGAAGTAGCATTATCTAATGTAATAATAATAATAATTTTATCAATTATTCCATAATAATCACAAATTTCATGAATATTTTGTGCAATAAAAGTTCTAGTGTGTCTATCATCAATATATCTATATGCTAAAATACGTTTTTGCATATATCAATTTTGATCTATCCAATGACATGTTACAGTTAAATAATCATTACTGTTAGTACTACGACCTTTATCAGAAGTGAGAGCCATTTTGCCATTGAATGATATAATGCATAACGTAAATAATGTTGATATTCATGTGCAAATTTAAAAACGTCTCTTCTAACAATTGATCTAGGAAAACCGTTAAAAGCAAGATTATACATTTCTCTAATTTAATAAATAAAATCAGGAGAGTAAGGAAATGCAAAAGGCAAACCCTCCACCGCAACTAATTTTGTCATATTTTCTCTATCTTTGTGTTTATCATATTTAGGACCGAAATTCCTCCCCCCCCCCCCCCGTCGTCGGGTTAATTTGACTTTGTAGTTGGTTGGGGACACTATGTGAACCTTGTCCCGACTCAGAGGGCATTGGCACACCCGATTTTTTAGCCTGATATTGATTCAACCTAGCTGTGTGCTCGCCTTGTACATGTCTCAATAAACCTCCCGTCCCACCTTGACCTTTTCTTTTAAATTTATAAACATTTTTACAAATTTTACATCTAACTACTTGATTCTCTTTGTCCCTATCAAAAAATCTCATGCAACTGATTTTAATTTTCATTGTGTGGGGCCTCGACTCATACTAGGGGAATATGAGGCATTCCAGTTTCAGTTTGAGGCTGAGACTCAATCTGAGCTTGAGGTTGAGGTGCACTAGTGGGTGTGTCATCTACATTATCATCAAAATTAAAGTCTGGTTCAGATGCAAAATATACCTCATCATCTAATGGTATATCATTAAAACAAGCAGTTTCATCTATATAAGTGAAATCAATCAAATCATCGGGACTATGAATAAGATTACTAGAAGAAGTACATTTACCCTTGTTACCCCTTGTTACTCCTACTAGAAGAAGCACTCTTACCCTTAATCATACGTCCAAGACGTTTCATGCAAATAAATAATTAAAGTAAATAAAATTAAATGTGATAATTAAAATTAAGTAACAATAATAATTTAAAGAAGGAACGAATGTACCAAACGTCGACGTGTAATCGAGGTTGAAAATTGAAACTTTGCTTGATGAATGATCATCAAGCTAGTTGTCAACTTCACTCCCAATTTTTGAACTTTGATATAAATGAGCAAAAAAATATATAATATTTAGTAGGCAACGGAGAATTGTAGAGGAATAAATTGAGAGATGGTAGGAAAATTTGTGAGAAAAATGAAGAGGAAATGAGGTATTTATAGTTGAGAAATATGGTTAAAGTATAAATATATTAACTTATGGGTTAAAAATAAATATTAAGGGGATAGGGGGTTTATGGGGCGGGGGGCCAAAAATGACCGTTATAGCCGTTGCACAATGACCATAATTGAAATGTGATCGTTGTTACAACGATTTTTTTTTTTGCAAAGGGGGAGGGGGCTGGCGGGGCGGGGTCAGGTTGGGGCGGATCTATCGGGGTCGGGACGAGCCCAGGTCGGTCCCGAGTTCGAACCCCGACACTGAATATTATTTTAGGGGGGATCGGGGTGGGGCGGGTATCGAGCCGGCCCGGCCCACTGGCCAGCCTTACTAAATACATAATAAAATAATTAAGTTAGGTGCAAATTAGCTCCAAAATCAGTGTTATAAGATAATGTAGATTGATTTTCCAAAATAAACATGATTGTTTTCTTTGAAAAAGTTAGAAAGATTAACCTAGTGGAAAGCTCCATTAGGCTAAAAGATCTAACATCATCATTGAGCACTGGCTAGGAATAGTCCAAGATCCACTTTGTCTGTTTGCGCCAAGTGGGAAATTTCTGGTTTTGGTCTGAATTCATTGTATTAAATCAATTAAATTAAAGATATGAAAGTGATCCCACATTTGTCTCTATTTTCATTACAATAAAATTAACACGTCGAGCCAACTAGTCCCCGGTGGACAACACAATGTTTGATTTGCTTTAATTTAGTATATTTATATTTTAGACCATAAATATTTGACTTAGAAAGTGTTTTGAGTAAGCTTGTAAGTAGATAAATAAGCTTATAAAGTAATTATAATGATGTTTAACTAGAGTTCTCGGGTTCGAGATTTACTGGGTGAGAGCCATTTTTTTAGGAAGCGTTTTATTTCTAATATAGGACTTCTTGGTGCACTAATCAAAGAACAGATTTTGGAGAGATTCTTTATCAATCTAGTGACTGGTGAATCACTGATCAAAGAGCGAGAAGACTTTTGTGGGTCGCTTTCCGCATGAAAAATGAGTTCTTTTTATTAACATTTTTTCACCGGATTGCAGGTAGGCTGAAAGGAAAGTTTAGCTAATCTTGATTGAGCTCTTGACCTTTGACTCACGAATTCAAATTTAGTATGACCTCAATGTAGTGTTTGTCAAACACAATGTATTTGAAACCCAAAAAAGTATTTATAAATCAAAATTAATAAAAAAATATTATAAGTTGATCATTTTTAATTTATTGCTTTTCGACTAATAGACACTTCTGGTTCTAATCAAAATTTATTATTTATTCCTAATATTTTATAATCTCAAAATATCTTTTCTAAAATAAAACTCCTTTATTGATTTTTTGTGTTGCCATTACACACACACACACACACACCAACCCCCACCAAGACGCTTTTCTGTCATATTTTTCGTCTAATTTTCTGACTTTAAACCATTCATGGCATCACCCAGCACCAGTAAGTACTTTAAAAGTTTCTCTTTATTTTCAGTAATTATGTTTTCTATTATTTAGTGCAAAATTTGATACTTATTCAGATAAGTTTTTGTTGGGTCTTTATAAAAATTTGATTTTGAAAACAAATTGGATTAGTGAAGTTGGTTTCAATTGATTTTTGGTATATAACAATGTAAAGGCACAACCTTTATGATTGATATGCATATTGAAATATCTGTGTTTATTTAGTTGAAGTATATATCTCTGGTCCTCCTCACAAAGGTATCTGTAAGGTTTGCGTACATCCTATACTCTTCAGATCCACCTTGTGGGACCATACTGTGTTTGTTATTGTTGTTGGTCCAAATTCATAAAAAGGGGGAAAAAGTTAATTTTAGATGTTGAGTTGTTTATTCCATTGCCCACATTACTTTATTTGTCCCAATTTACGTGACATGCTACTGGACCGTCAGGTGCACGAAGCATCCTGCGTTGACTTAGGGTCGGGAGAAGGGCTGCATCCTAAGGGGGCAAATGTAGGCAGCCTACCCTGATTCAAGCATCAATATTTGATTCCAGTATTCGAACCAATGACCTATCGGTCACACATAGACAACTTTAGCGTTGCTATAAGACTCCCCTTCATGTGACTTGCGTAGCTTAGAAAAAAAATCTTTGACTATGATATGTTTAAAAAGAAAGAAACAGTGTTTGACAATGTAAAAGGCATGCTCTTATGATTGATATGCATATTGAATGCTGAAATATCACTGTTTATTTAGTTGAAATATATCTCTGGTCCAACAACTTGTTTGGGACTGACTCTCTACACCGCAAAGGTAGAGGTAAGATCCGCGTACATCCTACCCTCCCCAGACTCCTTGTGGGATTACACTGGGTATATGTTGTTGTTGTTGTTGTATTGTTATATCTCTGGTCCAAGTTCATAAAAGGGGAAGAAAGTTGATAATTTTAGATGTTGAGTTGTTCCTTCCATTGCCCACATTGCTCCTTTTCGCTTTACTTAAAACTAATCTGGATGTAAAGAATTGAGGGTAATGTTCCAAAACCTTTAATAATTTATGGATAGCTAAAGTTGATCCCTTTGTTAGAAATGCTACATGAAATTACTTTATTCGTCCCAATTATGTGGCTTGCTACTGGCCAATCCGGTGCAAGAAGCATCCCGTGTTCAATCAGGGTCGGGGAGAAGGGCCGCATTCTAAGCCCGTTAATTTAGGCTTACAACTTTGCCGTTGCTCCAAGACTCCTCTTTATATAAAAAATCTTTGACTATGATATGTTTTAAAAGGAAGAAATCGGTAGTTAAGGTTTTATATTAGGTGTAATCTTCATTTCTGGAAAGATAAAGGAATATATCTCTGAAATCAGCCTGATAGCTTGAACCTTCTATTTTGAGTCCTATAATTCATTACTTACTTGGGTTTTTTTTGGGTAAATGATTACTCTGGCTTTATTCACTCTTATTGATGAACATCCTTGATCTGTCTTCTTTTTTCTTTTCTTAGTTTCTTTCCAATTAGGACTAGTATCCATGTCTGCATAAAAAATGTTGTATTTGTTTTACAATTATCAAAAAGTTGCAAATTGACGAACTGTTTAGCTAGTCTTTAGATTTGCGAGTAAAACAATTTGTTTATCAACGTGCAAGGTTTTTAAGAGTAGCATTTTCTAAGTAGAGCCTGATATACATTAGTTCATATATATAAGTAGAGCCTGATAAGACAAGCTTAAATCCACCAATGAGTATTTATACAAAACTAAGAATCGATCGAGTTTATCAGAAGCCGTTCTTGAGTTCATTTGAACCTCACGAGGCTCCAAATTACTGCAACACTGCATCAATTCTAACTTTGTTTCCATATCCATATCCTGCAATGCTAGTCTGATTTATGGTGATTGATTCAAAGTTTAATATTGGATACAAATTGTGGTATAGTCGCTTTCTTCAAATATAAATTGTTGCTAAAAAAAACCATGTTAGACCAAATTTCATGTAAATAATTGATTAAAATGGGCTGCTCTTTTGATTGTTTGAGAGGATCGATGACAGGTCACATGGATATACCAAAAGGAGACAAACTTGTGCTGAGGGGTTTAAAGTTCCATGGATATCACGGGGTGAAGCCAGAAGAAACAAAGCTGGGGCAGAAGTTCTTGGTGGATGTTGATGCTTGGATGGATCTTCGACCAGCTGGTAAATCTGACTGTTTGTCAGATACTCTAAGTTACACTGATATTTACAGGTGAGTGGTCATTCCAATTGTGCTTCGTTTTCTACTTCCCGAAGGTTAAGATGGAAGATAGGAAGTTCATAACGAATAAATTTGATGAAATACACTTGTACAGTTAACTATTTTAAGGCCCTATTGCTCACTAGATTGATTTAAAATTCACTCTTTTGTTCCTAGAATGGGAAGTATTCTCTAACAGAGAAAAAATATATGGTGTTTTAGCAGTTCCCCCGTGGGTAAAGTGAAATAAACAGATAGAAACAAATATGTGAAACTTCATTATAGATTATAAACAATTGTGTAAGTGTTTATCACTAAACAAACTCTCATAGTAAGAACATTCAGTCATACATTGGCTTTGGGAAGTTGTTCTTGTTCTGAAAATCATCTGGCCTGATTTGCTGCATGGCAGCTACTTTTCATATCTTAAGCACTTCTCGAAAGTGACTATTTTTGCTGAGCAATTTTCTCTGTTGATCTTTATGGTTAATTTTGGCATGATATTGCCTTGATATCATTTTCATCTGAGAATTGGCAGAATAGTGAAAGAGATTGTGGAAGGTCCACCTAGGAAGCTTCTAGAGAATGTGGCCGAGCTCATAGCATCTACAACCCTCAACAGGTACCCGCAGGTATCTGCTGTTCGTGTTCAAGTTGGAAAGCCGCATGTGGCTGTTCAAGGACCTGTTGACTACTTAGGTGTCGAGATCATCAGACACAGAAATCTTGATGTTTAAAACCATGACTTATTGCTTGTATTAATTATTGTAACTCGAAATCTTGTTCAATAACTGCTTTGATTGCAAGCTAGTTTTCCATCTGCATTGGCCCTGCAACTTTACCACAGAGCTTTGTTAAGTGCATGAAATTGAAGGTTCATGATTGAGAATGATTATCCATGAAAAGAAAGAAAAACACCAAGAAGTCTGGTTCCCTTGTATATGTAACTTCATCACATGAGCACCCAAGAGTAGTCATTTTCCCATCTGTTAGGTGATTCCTTCTCATCTGCTTAAGCATCGGTTGATACATTTATTCTGTATTTGTGCTAGTGAGAAGATCTTTGGTCCCAAGAAAACGATCACATTGACAGCATTTCTTCGTTTTAGTAAAAAATGATCTTTGACTCGATAACGTATCAGGAAGAAGAATTTGTTGAACAATGAGTTTATACATCTCAATTGATTTTTGGCTCATCAAGAAATTGCTGGCTATTAGTTCTATAAGCTGATATTCCAGAGGAATTGGTTTAAAGTATCCAGCAGTTAACTAAAACCATCAGGGGGATATTCTGAGAAGAAAATGTTAGTTTCTGCATATGTAATACACATATAAAGAAAATAAACTTTCATTATTATTAAAAATTATATATACCGATTTTTTCTAAAATTACTTCAAAATTTTGATTATTATTTTTATTTTTACTATCATAATATTTGTCATTTTAAGGCTTTACTTTAGAACTATTGATCATTATTTTTGGTATCAACCTGCAACACCAAATTCCTGTCCGCCTTCTGCAGGACAATGCTTGTAAATGTCCTTAAATCCTAGCGTAACATGTATGATCCACAGATTACCAAATTCATTGTAAATATCCTTAAATCCTTTTCAATGTGATCACATGCTTATTACTATTAGGGAGAGTAAAAAATATGTATATTAATGTTTTTGGCTTTTTAATAACTAATGAGCAACATAAGAGTTGGTTATTCAACTCAGTTAGCAATACAAGTGAAAGAGGAGAATGAGATGCTCCCTTTCGATAGGAAGGGCTTTAACCTTAAGTGTGCTTATCCAACACAAATCAAGATTTATCAGGCCAATAAATTTCAGTACCAGATAGTTAAATCGAGAAAAAATTAGAGGCACTTCAACAACGCTGAATAAAGGAGTGTGTATCCTTAAAAAAGAAAAAAGAAAAACAGGGATTAACTTAAGTTACAGCTCTTAGAAAACAAGAAATGTGATGAGATGCAATGGATTTTCATCGACCACTGATCTTTATGGGATTTCATAGGTTTATAGCAAGAAATTGAACTACAATGGAGTCGTAGCTCATTCAGCAACAGCACCTGTGCCACTACTTCTATCTCTGCTCTTGCGGTTCCATATTGGAGTAGTCTCAATGAGCTTATGAGGGACAAGACGTCTTTCACGTTTGGTTAACTTTTTGAAGTTGTGTACTCTCAACTTAGCTATCTGGGCTTCCTCCTCCGCTGTTATCTCCCTAACTACCACTGTCAGTCTACATACTGGCCTCATCATCATTCCACACTTTCCTTTAGCATGGTAGGACAACCTTTTCTTAAAAAGCCCCTTACCAAGAAATGCTTCATCTGCACCAAACATGAATAAGGATGAAATACTCCAAGGGAAAAAATGAGAGGAAAACATGTAGAGTTATTGTCTGCCATTTTACCAACAATAAGACGATCAGGATCAAATCCATGGTTATGCACTGCATTTGCCCGAGCTGAGTGTATAACCTACACGACAAATGTTCCCGTTATATCACACTTGAACTATGAGTAATGAACTTCTTTATACTTCATGCTCATGCTGGACAATAGTACTACAACTTAGGGCTTGCCATTTGGTGTCTGGGAAAGAAAAATGAATTCTTTATACAGTTTTGTGTGCTTTCTTGTGGATAGACAAAGCTACCACACAAAGACTTGGGGTTTCCTATTTTGACAAAACATTAGGCAATATAGAAGCAATTACAGATTATAGTATCTTCACTGGCCTCACCTGATAGACAGTTTTGGCAGCTCGTTTTACTGTCACTTGCAACTGTAACAATGCATCTTCAACACGCATTCCACGAACTAATGCAGCAACCAAGTTCACCTTCTTTGGGCTCTGGAAAAGGGCAACACATTAAAATAGAAAAGAATAGTAGGTGCAGCATTATTAGCAGTTGCTGCTGATGGGGTAACATCAATAAACATTGTTAGTAATCCAAACCAACAAATAGCAGAATGCTATAACTACCACATGCACTTCTAAATTCGGAAAATATATCTAAAAGTCAGACAAGGCTATGGACCAGCTAAAAGGGAGCGGTCATGGCTGGTAATGCAAATATACAAGGTAAAAATATAAGCAAGATATAAATGTTGAAAGTGCCAACAAACTGCTTCAAATGATATTTCAATCAAACTCCACAAAGCATAGCCGATTCCAAACTCTAATAAAAGAGGAGGGCACCAAGGTTTAGACAGATCTGAAGAATTCACCAGTGTGCAGTTTGCAATTTCCTGGGATTTTCTTGGTTCTCAGGGTTATCACTACAACTCTTTGGACCACTAGGCTGCCCTCAGGGGCTGAAACATTTATTTTTTCCCGAACTCTCTTTCTCATCTTCTCTCAATATTTCTTAACAATAATTGTTCCCAATCTATTGTAATCCTTTGTATCAGCAAATCTCTCTTCTATCAAAAGGATTAATTTCAATTTTTATATCACTCAACTACATTTCAATCTGAAAAACGTTGTGATGCCTACATGAATTATCCATTCTGGAAGGATTCGTCATAGTTAATTATAAATAATCTATTTCTTTGACGGTTGTTAACTTACTGGTGACCAGAGTTACCCGATAACTATGTTGGTGGGAGGTAAAAGGTAAAGGGTGGATTAGTTGAGGTGCTGTCCCCAGCACCAAAGTTATCAAAAAAGAAAAGCACCTCACCCAATCTTAATCATGGAGAACTATTTCCTGTAAATAAGGCCAACTCCCTTGGCGGACAGAGAGAATCTGGTAGAAGAGATAAATGGATGGCTGCTCTGTAAGGAGAGAATCGGTTGAAGACATTTAGTAGTTTGGGGCGAGTTCCCTTAGCGAGCAATGCTAGTTAAAGGTAGCAGCAGGTGGCTGCTACGAAAGGAATGGATCTGGTAGAAGATATCTAGGGGTTCGATTAAAAAAAGTGATATCCTGGGGTTTGAGGATCTTTTTTTTGGGGGGGGGGGGGGGGAGTGGGAAAGAGGGCTTCAAACAGTAATATGAACAGTAAAAATTGTAGCAATCAAGAAGGTGAAAAAAAAGATCTAGAAACTCCACCTACAAAGAAGAAAGAGATCATATAGTTCTCATAAAACCAAAAGGCTGTGGCATCTTATACCTGTTTAATACCCTTCAAAACTGCTTGAACTTTTGAAGGTTTAGAGATTGCTTTCTCTGCTTCCGTACCTCCAGTAGATGTTAACAATGGTGTTAACGGAGAAGAAATTGGTGTTGCATCAGCTGATGAGTCTGCAAGTAATGTCCTTGAACTAGACAAACCCTGTCCAAAAAAAATATTGAAAAATAATGGTACTGTTTGAGCCAATTAACTATTTGATAAGTAAAGAACAAGAAGTATGAGTGCATTTTTCAGCTTGGAAGTCATGATAAGTAATTGAATAGGAGATTTCAGGTACAGGAATTACCATGTTTAATCTGGGGAAACATAGATGTCAAAATAAGAAAATCATTTTAAAAACATATCGTGCTACTATGTCAAACAACAACAGCATACAATTTATTTTTTTTGTAAAGTTTTTGGGGCGTACGCAGACCTTACCCCAACCTTATGGGGTAGACAGGTTGTTTCCGATAGGCCCCTCAGCCCAAGAAAAACGTTTTCCAGAAAAGTGTTGAAAAAAAATTCAAGAGTAAAACAAAGCTATGAAGAAAATATTGAAGACAGAAAAGTATTGCCATAAAAAATAGTAAGGATTGAGATTGTGATAATATGTCCGTACAGATATCTTAAACTATTAGTGTATCTGTGTATCACTTTAGAAGTTCTGTGAACGTCTCAATGCAGGAAATAGCTGCTTGCATGAAACATGCTTTAGGCTAGCACCCTAACAACTATGAACATAGGATAAGATCTCATACTAAAGAAATTTTTGTTACCAAGAAACTCTACCACATATAAAAAGTTTATCCCACTGAAACAAGAAAAAGACAATCACAGAATGTCAACCATATATGGGCACAACAGATCACGTAAAGGACATCTTAAGTATTACCAGATGTTGTAGATATTGGTACAATGGCCTTGAGATGCAAGGGGAAAGTGTATTCTGCAGCCTTGGTAAATAAGGCGCCTCACCTAGAAAAAGCATAATTTTCAGCTATCAATTAAGTTGATGTAGAGACATCAGAAATGAAAAGGACTTGAAGGTAACTAAAGGCAGATCTTTGAACCCCGTAATTTGACTTGTTTTTACTCTATTGAATCGTCGCATTGACTATTTATCATGCTCCACATAGAAAACTAAGATTTACCAAGTACTGGAGTTGCCTTTGAGTGAAACAATGAATTGAAAGGGACAGTTCGATTTTGTTGATATCTCTTCCCAGCCTGACGAAGTATGCACTGAAGATGCTGTTGCCAGCCCACCATTTCGTCAGCTAAAAGAAATCTCCCTCAACACCAAAACCACACCTAGACAATCTCAGTTTATCTACAAAGCAGAGAAGCACAAAAATTACTTTACTCTGTCAAATACAAGTCAATGTTACCTATGTAAACATTAAAAAAGAACGAAGAGTAGAATAAAATTCTCTAAGTGCACAATTGGGAGAAAAATATGATCCACTAGCAGTTCTTATTTTGCTTAGCCTTATCTTTTTAACAATGGTGGTGTCTAGGCCAGCTTGCGCACACCTAGATAGTCCACCATAAACCAACTACCTCCCATCGGCACGGGTACAGGGTATCTCTATCCACTAAGACTTGGACAAATGGGAACGAATTACCTAACGTTTTTTTGCCCCTATTGAGATCTGTCGTTCCAGTTTCGTTGATGTTAGAAGCACAACATGATGCATATCCGCTCTTAGTACAAAGCGTGAAAGACTTTTGCCACGAACGGGTAGAGGAATACATAGAGTTGAACATAGCAAAATAAGAAATTGAAACATTTCGTTGAAGTTCGTTTTTCAAAACATATTTCTAAGAAGTGTAAGCTAAAAATTGCCAAACTATGATCACTTAAATTTACAAATAAAAGTCTAACTATCATGATAGCTCACCCTACAGTTAAGGTATTGACTGATTATAAGACTTCAATAACGAAATAAACCCACCAATTTCCCATAGGCATTTCATAAAACAGGTTACGTACACAACATAACCACAAACTCCACTGAACAAATACACTTCTAGGTACAAATCCAACTATTTGAATAATCAAGAATTGATTTTTCCTACATATATTGAAGAAATGTAGGCTACGTACAATAGACGCTTGTGGTCCAGCCCTTCCCCGGACCCTGCGCACAGCGGGAGCTTAGTGCACCGGGCTACCTTTTTTATATTGAAGAAATAAACACAACATAAAACCCAATTTGCACCCATTAAAAGTTCAAACAACCATGATGCAACAATAGAAGAGCGAATTGATGGTTGTGACAAACAATTTACCACAAAAATTGCATGAATACTCTTTAGTATGACAATTTACTCAAAGAAAGCGTGCTGTTGAAGTACAAAGGGTGGCAACAAGCTTGCAAATCTATCTACAATTTTTTTCCTTTTCCTTATCCCCTTTCTTCTGGAAAATTTGATGAAAGCTACTTCATTTGTTGAAGAATAAAACAAATTTGAAGTAGCTGAAGTGGTCAATGCAACCACCCACCAGAAGACAACAGACTTCATACCGAAACAAAAGGGACAAAGAATTAATAATCTGAGAGTTTCTTTTAAATCCAATCACGCCCAAAATTGAATTAAAAATTTCACAACAGCAGTTGAAGTTTCTCTGGTAGAAATTAAGCAACAGGACCAACAAACTCGGTGCATGTTTAAGCATTCCAATAGTAACATCAGATTATAGTGCCAAAGCTAGCCCAATGTAAAGGTACAACAAACTTAGTAACCAATAATATTCATTCCAAAAACAATACTCAAGAAACCCCACCAAAGAACATAAAGAAAGGAGTCTTTTTACAGCCATTGATCAAAAGAAGGCCAAAAATGTACGCAATAACGTGATCAGAACACTCTTAAGTAATCCCAAAACTTCATAGTAATATATAGCAGGGATGGAGCTAAAATTGTACTGCCCAAAAAGGACCAAAATGGATTCTTAAGTTACATATGAACTGTTGAATCCCCTTGTAATTAGTGAAAATTCTAGTGTAGTATTAAGGGCACAAGTTGTGACTAGTAATTAATTTCCATCATTACCAACAAATTTCAATAGTAAACTAGAAACTTGGTAATTACAAAGGCAACAAATTATCAGTAATTAGATGAGCAAAAGCTGAAAAATAACAAGAGCTCACCCTCGGGTAAAGGATGAAGCTAAAAATTGCCAAACTATGATCACTTACATTTATAACTAAAAGTCTAACTATCATGATAGCTCACCCTACAGTTAATGTATTGACTGATTGTAAGACTTTAACAATGAAATAAACCCATAAATTTCTCATAGGCATTTCATCAAACAGGTTACATACACAACATACCCACGAACTCAACTGAACAAATACACTTCTGGGTACCATTGAAATCTAACTATGATGATGGCTCACCCTATCAGTTAATGTATTGACTGATTGTAAGACTTTAACAATGAAATAAACCCACCAAATTTTCACAGGCATTTCATCAAACAGGTTACATACAGCATCCCCACGAACTCAAATGAACAAATACACATTTGGTTATCACTAAATCCAACTATTTGAATAATCAAGAATTGATTTTTCCTACATATATTGAAGAAATAGACACAAAACAATAAAACTTAATTCGTAATTCTCATTTTTTATCATTAAAAGTTCGAAAAAAAGAGTTTAGAGTGAGGGAAACTTACATCAGGGTTTCGCCGGAGAAAGAAATGTAGTAGATCAAAGTGTAATTAATTAAAAATATATGCCCTCATTTGTAATCTGGTTTGTATGTTCATACTAATTTGGGCCTATGAATTTTTCAGATCCATAAGGTATAGTCCAATATTCATTAAGCCCAAAATATTTTTGCTCCAAAAGATATTTACTGTAGTATATAATATGTTATGGAAGATATTAGCAAATAGTCATTTTTTGGATTGTTAATTAAGTTTTAACCTTCCAAAAATTATTTCAAATTTTTGTCACTTATTGAGACGAAAATAAAATTTTGAGAAAGATACCCCGAGTTAAAACACAAAAGCTTGTAGGCCGTGAATATTTCGTGAAGTGTGAGCTGATAAAAATAAAAACTCTATAAATTAAATTGCCTATAGAGTTCCAAACTCCAATAAAATCTTCATATGTCGATTGTACAAGTTTGATCAGTACAAATTGTTTCTAGATTTTGAGCAGATAAATGAGTGAACTTCATAAACCGTTTGTGTAGTTTGAAACTTAAGCAAATTCTTAAATTCTAACATATCATGAAGTTCTACTTATCAAAGCTTCGAACTCCGATATTTCTTATTTTAGTTAGGAATTGTTTTGGCTAAATTTTGTTTTCGCATTGAAGCAATGATAATTAAATTATAATCGCCGGCTTAAAAACTGTCTATTTCACTTAGTTTTTACATATTTTGAATTTAAATTTCATGCATGAATATTACGTAGAAAAACTATACCGTCAGATCACTTAAAAGTAATTATATATAGGCTAACTTGAAAAAGATGATGAATAAGTTGTCAAAACAGATCAAATATCAATGATTGTAATAAATATTTTTCTTCTTCACATAAAAATATATGAATCGGTGCATATTTGTATATTGTTTTGTGTCCCATAAAAAACCACTAATTACAAAATAATACAAATAATTGAAGAAAAACTTAACTCACGGAAATAGCGTTGGAGGGCATAGTTTTTAGTTTTTACCGTCTTCCTTATAGAGGATGAAATGATGGTTCAAATAATTTCATATTTTAATTAATAAATAAGGGAGATTAAAATTGTTTCAATGTGATAATGGTCGTGAGTTTAATAATTTTCTATTTCATAAATTTTGTGCGGATACTAGTATGATCTTTCGTTTCTCGTGCCCCACACCTCCCCTCAAAATGAAAAAGCCGAAAAAATTCTCCAAACCATTAATAATATGATTCGTATTCTCCTTTTTCATGCGTCTCTCCCCCTACTTTTTGGGTATATGCACTAAAAAGGTAGAATACATTCTCAACATTTTACCTACCCGTGCGAGTCAAAATAGGACACCCACTGAAATTCTCTATTGTCGGATCCCTACCTATGACCATCTTAGATTTTTCGGTTGTCTGTGCTACCCTAATCTGACAAACACGGCCCCCCACAAATTAGCACTCAGATCTACTCCATGCGCCTTCTTAGGTTTCCCGTCAAACCATAGGAGTACTTGTGCTATGAGCTCTCTACCGACAAAATCAGAATTTCTCGCCACGTCACCTTTGTTGAGTATGTTTTCCCTTTTGATAATATTAAAAAATTTCGAGCCTCTAATTACCAATTTCTCGAAGATTCAGACCCATCACCGGTTGTCCAACAAGCATTCCGTCATGCTGCCACTATTCCGGCCGCACCAGACGCACAAACTGCCACCACCGGCAGTCAGGTCGTCAGCTCCCCAACTCCTCCAGTCAGATCTGCCACCACCTCAGACTGACACTGCCGCCACCGCCGGCAGTCTGCTATTACACCACAATGCCGGTTCAGCCTCCACCACCGGCAACATTCTCACGTCTCAGTCATCGTTCCCGTCACAGTCCCGACAGTCAAAAATTGCCACCAACAGAAATCGACCCATTGACAAGCCCTCAATCTAAACAACCATCGGCCACCCCAACCACTACCTACTCTGTCACCGCATCATGTAGCCTCCGATCCAAACACCCACATCGCCACCGCATCTCTACCTATTCCCGGAACCCCTCAGACTGTCAGTACCCGAATCGACACACCCACACTGAGTCCACCCAGATCTACCTCTCCACTTATCCCGATGTCGTCCCCTACATCCTCCCACCTTGTGTCATGTACAATCGACTAATCCAGCGACCCGTCGTCAACTACTGTCCCAAATACCCACCCACCAACTGCACCCACACACCTAATGGAAAAACTGTGGTCAACACGGGATCTTCAAGCCTAAAGTCCAGTTTAACTTGTCAATCCGAACGATTTCACCAATTCCCCAAAATCCAAAATTAGCCAAACTAGATCTGAATTGGAATGCGGTCATGTATGAGAAAATTCATGCTTTAACGAAACAACACACTTGGGATTTGGTTCCTAGACCGGAGGGGGTGAATGTGATCCCGATGCATGTGGATTTTTCGCCATAAATATAGAAACAGTGGTGACCTTGAGAGATATAAGGCGAGACTTGTGGCTAATGACACTAATCAACATGAGGGTATTGATTGTGGTAAGACACTTAATCCGGTTATTAAATCGACTACCATTCGCGTAGTTCTGAGTATCGTTATGGGTAAGCATTGACCTATTCATTAGCTTGATGTGAAAAATGCTTTTTTATATGGGGATTTAAAAGAAACGATTTGTATGCATCAACCACCTGGTTTTGTCCATCCAGCAGCCCCTCAGTATGTATGTCGTCTCCGTAAGTCACTTTATGGTTTGAAACAGGCCCCTAGAACGTGGTATGATCAATTTACACGGCATATCATGCAGATTGGATTTGTATGCAGCAAGTGTGATAATTCTCTATTTATTTTTCATAGAGGTAGTAGCATTGCGTATTTATTATTGTATATTGATGATATTGTGCTTATTGCCTCATCTGAGTTGTTGAAAAATGAGATCATTACATTGCTCAAAACAGAATTTGTTATGATTGACTTGGGGAAGTTGAGCTATTTTTTGAGAATTTCAGTGACTAGATCTGCAGACACTATGTTTCTTTGTCAGCGTAAGTATGCAGATGAGATTGTGTACATGGATAAAATGGCCAATTGCAAGATCATGTCTACTTCAGTTGACTCTAAATCAAAGCTTAGTGCTTTGGATGATGATCCAGTGTTAGATCTCACTCTTTACAAGAGTCTGACATTGTTTATGTTGTTCAGCATGTATGTTTATTTATGCATGCCCCCATGGAGCCTCATTTTACTGCCCTTAAACATATCATCCGACATGTTAAGGGCACAATTGATTATGATTTACATCTGTACCCTCAGCACCAATCAGGTTGTTGTCCTATACGGATGCTGATTGGGCAGGTTGTCCGGACACGTGACGCTCCACCTCAGGCTACTGTGTGTTCTTATGGGATAATCTTATTTCTTGGTCTGCTAAGAGACAAGCCACATTATTCCATTCGAGTGCAGAAGCAGAATACAGAGGCGTTGCTAATGTTGTTGCTGAGATCTGTTGGCTCCGAAACCTTCTTTTGGAGCTTCAGTGTCCATTACGTAAGGCGTATTTGGTTTATTGTGATAATGTATCCGCCATATATCTATCTCATAATCCAATTCAGCATCAGCGAACCAAACACATTGAGATGGACATCCACTTTGTTCGTGAGAAGGTTGCTCTCGATCATGTCAAGGTAATACATGTGCCTTCTTCATATCAGTATGCTGATATATTCACAAAGGGTCTTCCTAAACAACTCTTCCTCGACTTCAGGTCCAGTCTTAGCGTCTGGCCTCCACTCGCTCCGCCTGAGGTGTTGTATTAGCACGTGTGTACTATGTATTACATTTATCATATTTAATATTATGTAATTATGATAGAACTAGAATCTATGTTGTATAAAGATTCCACATTGTATATCTATATATATTTTGTATTAATATGAAAGACTCCCAAAAGAGATTAATAGAATTCTACACATAATAACTAAGATAATAATATTATTTATTACATACTTAATGCTACATTCGATCACAACAACTATTTAATAATTTGAGCGATTAAATATGTCGAGCCAAAAGATTGCGGTTATAGTCGAAAACGAGCCAAAAGTATGCGCTTATAATCAAACCAATCAAAAGAGCCAAAAGTATGCGCTCATAATGGAAAATGAGCCAAAAGTATACGCTAAAAATTAAGCCAATCAAAAATATAATAGAGTCAAAAGTATGTTCATTATATCCAGCCATACACATACCCAAAAAAGTGCACGTTCTCATAATCGAGCCAAAAATATGTGATTCCTGCGTCCTACAGCTAATATCCAGAAAAATCATCTGATGTTTTAACTTTTGTCGATAATAGTTTCAACAATTTGAGCAAATTATATTTGACATTCTCATTTATTTGCGACTTTTATTAGAACTTTATGGATTTCTTTCCTTCACATTTTGATACCCAATATACATTTATAAGTTCTTAAAGTTTTTCTTTCTTTTTTGTTTCGCTGGAATATATTGTGAAGTGATGTGTCAATGTCAAGTAGCTGCAAAGAAGTTCTACTTTTTAAAAGAAATAAATTATTACACATGGTAGGAAAAGCGAGGAGAATATAAGATAAGGAATCAAACACACACAAAAAAATCATTCAGTAAATCAACTGATCTACTGAAATTTCCAACTACAATGTTATGTCACGAATACGATATATCAATAAATAATTGCTAACATTTATTTTTATAAGTGATCGTGAATTCATCATTTTTTACCATTTAACCACAAAATTTGTTTGCCGTTAATTTTTCAATTATACATGTTCGTCACCGTCAAAAGATACAAATTTTATATTTTCATTGTGTTCACCAATTACACCTACTCGTTCAATACTATACTATAGAAAACACTATAGTAGAGTTACACCTACTTGTTCTAACACTATACCTCAATAGTGTCCTATAAATGATAGAAGTCTGGGTTATTAATGTGAGGTGTATCTAAAAAAAGAATGAAGTGTATCTAAAAAAAAAAGGATGGTTGCAGTTATATCCAGAAATTTCAGAAAACACGGCCATAAAGGTATCATTTCCAAAATTTTACCTATAAAATTAGGGATTAATTACTTTTTTCAAAACATTGTTAGCTGCAACGTAACTACAAACAATATGCACAAGCAACTTTAGTACAAATTTCATTTGAAAAACTGTATGCACAAAAACTTCCCAACTCCTACACATCAAAAAGGTAAAAGAAAATGCTGCAAATACCTAAGAGCATCTTCAACAAAGAGATATCTCCAACTCACTATACTCAAAATTCCAGCACTCGTCTTTTCCACCATTGCTCTTCCATCTTCAACCTTCAACCCTAACCTCAAATCCGCCACGAGACCGCTAACTGTGTCGCTCGAGCAACACCCCGGTGGCGGTAGCTCCTCCGAGAACCACCCTTCTAACCCTAAAACAAACCTACCTTTCCCTTTACAATTCATCACATTGAAAACTCCCTTGTACCCTTCCAAAATTACGTCCCATGTTACCCTCAAGTCTCCAAGGGTATCGAATGGGCCTAAATCTCCGTTCTTGATATCAGTGGCAGAGCCAGGAATCCTAACAATAAAATTATTAAGAAAAAGAGTAAATACATTTAGTTATCAATGAGATTTAACATCTTATATACACTATTAGTAAGGAATGAATACACTTGATTATCAAGTAAACTCACTATAGTTATTAGTAGTTGATGAGGAGATTTAATTTAACCGGCTATATACCTATTCAAATAGAATTTGTATCTACAACATTATTATACTTGTAAAGAATGTAGACTTGATTATCGAAAAATTATACTAAAATATATATACTTAATTATCAGAAAATTCAACAATTTATATACACACACAAAGTTTTTTTTTTTTTTTTTTAACTATACGTGAATACACCTAATTATCGGGGAGAAAAATTACATTTAATCATCAAGAGAATTTAACAGTTTATATAATTTTTTTACAATACTTGAGTGAATACACCTAATTATTGGGGAGAAAAAACACACTTAATTATCAAGGAAAATTTAACAGTAGATATATATACACAACAAATTTGTTTTTGTTGTACTAGTAGAGGGTGAATACACTTAATATCAACGAAATTCAACAATTTACCTTTTATATATACAAGAAAGTTTATTTTAATTCTATAACATCTCTAAAAAGTGAATACATCAAATTATCAAAAAAATTCATGAACAGTTACCCCCGCCACTGCTCGACATCGATATCGAACCGGAAAATGCCCTTCTTGTCGAAACTAAGTTGACATCCATGCTTGACTAAACTCACCATACATGTAGAGCTTTTGTAAATATTTAGTGCAAAAATGATGTTGCTAAGAGAAATACGTGGTTTCAAAGGCTGTTTCAACCGGCGGTTATTCGCACTCTGAGCGAGGGCGTATAACCGCCTATAAGAAACCGTCGAATCATTATGATTATCACTATTACTATTAGTATTATTATTAGTAGTAAAATTATGAAGTATTGAGAGAGAAGGGTAATGAGTGTTACAAAGGGGTTGCCATATTTGATCTAAAGACATAGGAATTGACCATGATTTGCAAACACATGAAGCTATGGCTAGGGATTTTGGATCAAGATGATTTGATACAAGAACAAGAACTTGCCATGGAGGTTGTTGTGATGATGAAACTGTCGACATTCAGTCTCTCTCTTTTTTTTTTTTTTTTCTCTTTTTGGGTTCTTTTGTCACACGATTTTTTTTTCTATTGAGAAATAAGATACTTCTAAAGAGTGATATAATTAGTGTGTAGATAAAGTGACAGGTGTTGAGTTCTTGAAAATGTTGCATGGTGTTGACATGGCACGTGTGTATGATTCAGTTACACACACATCGGTCCTGCTTTGTTGCCACGTTTTGAGGAAGATTAATATGGTTTTTTTGTTTCAAAATTTTAATAATTGTTGCTATTGGAGAAAAGGGAGTAATTCATGAGCTGAATCGAGAGAAAGAAGTTACCAGTTGAATTTAGAAAATGAATTCATGAGGTGAAGCTTATAATAATAATAAAAAATGTACGGTGAAAACATAAATTAAATAAAAATCTTAAAATCGTTGTCAAGAAATACTATGATTTAAGTTTGTTAGGAGATTTTTTTTTTATCCTTAAAAGCATTTCTCCAAAATATCATAGCGGTTCTCATGGTTTTGTTATTTATTTGTTAGAAAATTATTGATTTGCCTCTCTCTAAACATATCGAATCATGATCTTATTGCTTTCAGCAAATGTTTGCAAGCTTGAATAATCAATTTGCGTGTATTTTTCACAAGCTCAAATCAATAGTTTAAAATCTTACTAACTTAACTGTCAATCATTGGTCAATTAGCCCTCTTTAGTTGTACTCTTCTCTTTGAAATTCATTTTATTTATTAATAAAGAACTAGCTCTAGACCCCGCCTAACAGATTTGCTTTTAAAAAAAACAACCATTTCCAAGAATTTGTGATGAGCCTGCTTTTGGCTTACTGAAATTTCTCCTTATGCCTTAATAAATAGTACAAAATGCATATGTAATAAAACTTCTGTATGATGGCGTTGTTTGACCGAATATTTTTAATATTTATAGTAAAATATTGTTATAGAAAATATATTATATAATATAACATGAAAATTGATTTAAAAAAAACTTAAAATATTGTTATAGGAAAGAATTGTTACATACAGGTGTGACTGTAAATTATAGTAATTGGAATTAAACATCATTTCAGTGGAAGAAGCTAATAAATCTAAAGAATCAACGATCTCCAAACCTTGTTAACAAGTAATTTTATCCCAAGCTAGACCTAGTGATCTCATATGCCAAGAAGCAAGCAGCATTTGCAGGAACACTGCGCGCCATAGCCGGTCCAAAGCCCTTGTAAAGACCTTTTACTCCCTCTGAAGTCTGATGCAACAATCAGCAAAGCCGGAGAACTTCGGGTTTTTATAGTCATCAACTTGGATAACGCTCTTGATTACATCCGTTGGATACACAGAAAGCCAGAATGTACCACCAAGCAACCCTCCGGCTACAATAAGACTTAAAAGTGTCCGTGACTCCTGCCAAGTACTGCTTTGTCGCTTCGTACACACCAAACATAGCAGCATTTCCCGGTACTTGACGTGCCAAAGTCGGGAACAAGCCCTTGAAAAGACCCCTCACACCTCCTTCGGGTTTAAGAACATGTCTAGCGAGCAAGTATATGTATTAGAACCTTATTTCTCATTCAACACAAAATGTATCCAACATTCACTACTCGCGGCTTATAAATCCAAAGTACAAATAGCCTAAACTAGACCCGACTTACAAACCACATTTAGTAGATATAAGACTAACGGTGTTCCGTTACTCCTAAACTTAAGACACATTACCTTTTAATAAAATAAAATTAACGCCGTCCATCATGTGTTTCATTACCCTCAACTTAAATCCATCCTTGTTATGCTATTTACATATGTTTGGTTAAGAAAAAAAAAAGTAATAGCCGCCCGCCAAATAATACTATAAATGTATATATATTTTTATTTAAAATAGAGTAATATATCTTTTATATATTCGGCAGGCCAAATGTATAACTTTTCGGTTAAAAAATTCCTTATTAAAAGCTAACTGGTCTCTCCGTTAAATTCTAGCGAAAAAGGGTAAAAAAATATCTTTAAATTTAATTATGTGAAATTGAACAAAAATACTCTCAGTTAATAGTTTGGTCCAAAAATACCCCTATAGTTACTTTACTTAATTGGGTAAAAAATGTCCCTTTCCTAATAAATATATTGTTTCTTTTCTTTTCTTTTCTTTTCTTTTCTTTTCTTTTCTTTTCTTTTTAAACACATTATTTTCTTAACAAAAATATTGTTTCTCTTGTTTTTTTTTCTTTTTTAAATTCAATCTTAAAAAATAATATTTTATTAAGAAAAAATGTATTTAAAAGAAAGAAAATATTTTATATAAAAAAGAGTATTTTGATCCAATTAAGTAACTATATGGATATTTTTAGACCAACTATTAACCAATGACATTTTTATTCAATTTGACATACATTTTTCTTAATCTGATTTTTCCCAAAGTAAATAAATTGGTACAGTATTATTCTCATCTTCTCCTTGGTCATCTACACGACCGTTAGCTTCACAGTTTGCTTCTCCACATTTACACACAAGACTGGAAGAGAAAATAATGTTATGGGGTTGAAGATATGAGAATTTTAAGTAGCCCCAAATGAAATTAACCCATTGAATATCTATGTTCCAAGTATTATTCCACAACAATCTTTATTTGGGTCAAGAAATTATTATGGGTCATTCTAAAATTAGTGTTAGAAGAGACCATTTCCTCAGTGGGTTTACATGGATGACTCCAAACTCACCTTCTGGTGCACACACTGATGGGGTGAAAAAGCTTAAAGGTACAATTTTTCTTTGCCCCCTTCAATACCCTTTTACATTTAATTAGTGTTACAACAATTATTGAACTAGTTGAGGTTGATTGTATATTGATTCTGATTAATTTGGACTCATTTCATCATAAATTAACTAGTTTTATGCTGGTCGTCCTCCCTTTTTATAGACTTGTGGCTGGTTATATGTATTCTAGCAAAACACTATGGGGTGGGATGGAGTGGGGAGGGGGGGTTTGGGGGTGGTGGGTTGGTCAAAGCGCGGGGGTTGAGGGCGTTGGGTGGGTGGGGAGGAGACAATGAACTTGTAATGTCACTTATGTAACTTGTTTTCCCTACTTACATTTAGGAAGTCATTTTCCTCATTTTTGAGGATTTTGTTTTCCTAGAGAAAATGTTTTCTGATAATTTTGGTCAACCAAACATGGGAAGATTGGAAAATGTTTTCCTCCATACCAAGCACACCCTTGGTATGTTGTTGTTGTTGTTGGTGGTGGTGTGATAAACTTTGAAGTTCCAGTAGTTGAAATGCTATAATAATCCTTTCTTGAAAGTTAGTTTGTAGCGTGGAAATGAGCGATTTTCTGCAAGGTACAATTTTGCTTAGCCCCCTTTAGTGCCCTTTTGCATTTAACTTGTGTTACAACAATTATTATACTAGTTGAGGTGATTCTGCTCAATTTGGACTCGTTTCATCATAAATTAACTAGTTTTATGCTGTCTGCCCTCCCCTTTTCATAGACTTGTGGCTGGGTTCAAATTTTCTTAGTCCCGTTCTTTACCCTTTCACGTACCTCGGGTCTATTATCCAAGGAGAGGGAGAGATTGATGACGATGTCACACATCGTATTGGGCCAGGGTAGATGAAATGGAGGCTCGCATCTGGAGTCTTATGCGACAAAAAGGTGCCACCAAAACTTAAAGACAAGTTCTAGAGGGCGGTGGTTAGACCGACTATGTTGTATGGGGCAGAGTGTTGGCCAATTAAGACTTTGCACATTCAAAAGATAAAAGTTGCGGAGATGAGGATGTTGAGATGGATGTGTGGGCATACAAGGAGGGATATGATTAGAAATAGTGATATCCGGGACAGAGTGGAGTAGCCTCGGTGGAGGATAAGATGCGGGAAGCTAGACTGAGATAGTTTGGGCATGTGCAAAGGAGAGACACAAATGCCCCAGTGCGGAGGTGTGAGAGGTTGGCTATGAACGGTTCAAGAGGAGTAGAGGTAGGCCGAAGAAGTATTGGGGAGAGGTGATTAGACGGGATATAGCGCAGGTGCAACTTACTGAGGACATGACCTTAGATAGGTGGTTGTGGAGGACACGGATTAGGGTATAAGGGTTAGGTAGTCAAGCGCAGTCCTACTTACGCTTGCAAACGGGTAGTTGTAGTGTTATTATTGTAGGCCCACCTAGCCTATCATACTAATAGGCGCAGTATTGCTTTATAGTCCCCTGTAGGTTGATTTCTACTGCTATGTGTCTTTTAGTGTACTTTGTTTAGCTTATCTTCCTGCGCTAGTTACTGCTTACTTTTTCAGAATGCGCTAGCATGACTTATTCGTTTTTTGATACCAGCATTTCATACTGCTTAAATTTTTTTTGATCGGGTCTGACCGTTTCTCTTGCTTTGCTCTTGCTCTTGCTTTTGCTTTTGCTTTTGCTTTTGCTTTTGCTTTTGCTTTTGCTTTTGCTTTTGCTTTTGCTTTTGCTTTTGCTTTTGCTTTTGCTTTTGCTTTTGCTTTGCTTTTGCTTATGCTCTGTCTTGAGCCGAGGGTCTCTCGGAAACAGCCGCTCTGCCTACCAAGGTAGAGGTAAGGTCTGCGTACACTCTACCCTCCCCAGATCCCACATTGTGGGATTTCACTGGGTATGTTGTTGTTGTTGTTCATTACCCTTTCACATTAAATCAGTGTTACAACAATTATTATACTGGTTGAGGTCGAATATATATTGATTCTGGTCAATTTGGACTTGTTTCATCATTAATTAACTAGCTTTAAGCTGGTCGTGCTCCCCTTTATTTAGACGTGGCTGGCTATGTGACCTGGGTACTAAGCTCACATTGGTGGAGTTTATATTTTGCTATATGTTGTACTGTATACATTTTGCTTCTAAAAGAATTAGTTAGCGGGTGTGATAAACTTTGAAGGTCCAGTAGTTGAAATGATATAAAAATCTTTTCTTGAAAGTTAGTTTGTAGTGTGGACAAGTTCTTGGTTGCTTTGGTGACATTAGTTCTTTGTGTTGACTTTGGTGGTTAAGCTGCAGTGATGTCTTAGCTCATGTAAACAATGTATCTTTCATTTTCTGGAAAGGAAGCATCTTTAGTGCTTTGAATATTTGCATTTGCGTTGCGATAGTTCTCGGGGTTGCAAAAGGGTTGCTTTCAGCCATGTATATGTTGGTCACTGGAGATGTCTTTTACTTAAAAACTCTTATTTATGATGATATTAGTTAAGAAATACTTTCTTTTCACCGTACTGGAGTAAATTTTAACTTGAATTCCCATGCTAATATTTTCGCCTTATGTCCTTGAAGGACTCAGATATAGGAATATGTCATCTCAAATTGTGAGGAAGTTCAGTCAAAATAGTCAAGATATCTCACAAGAGTTCCAGCTTCCATCCGCATATGAATCTGCCATGGAAGCTCTGTCGACTCTCATCACTCAGAAAAAAAGAAATGGCACATCAGCCATTAGTGGTCAAAAGACTCAAAACCAGAAATTGGACAGAATGTTGAGGTACATTAAGGTAGTTCCATTTCTAGCTGAGACTGTTTCTCCTTTGATACTTGCGTGATCAACGTGCATCTTGCTGGTACTGTCACAAACTTACCGAAAATAGTGTTGTCACGATAACTTTTGACTACTGTTTCCAGAATATGCAGTATACTGATTGTATTCTTTTTTTTCACTTTGGTAATGTTGCCACTTTTTTGAGTTGTGATTCATTTTTACTTCATTGTTTCTTGGATCTACATTTTGGGGAATGTGTTGAATCAAATTTTATCTTTAAAAATAAAACTTTTCATCAGATTTAAGGTGTTTATCTTTTGTTAGGAACATGTCTATACGTGATTTTAATAATACATAAGATGCAACTTATTCTTTGGTAAATTAGATAATTTCATTAATCATAGCACTAAATGGAGCTAAAAGTGCACGCACGAACAATTGATTTACACTCCTTCAACATACAAGGATTTAAGAAATCTAGAGTAGTATCAGAGCCATATACATTCTTCAATTTTACACAAAAAACTTAAAGACCGAAATTTAAAAAAATTCAGACAGAAGTTGCTCTTGCTTTGTTTTCAAAAGATCTGCTATTTGTCTCCAGCCGAAGTGTCCATAAATGCACAGAAGAAGTGTTCTCCACATTGGTCTTAGCTGCTTCTTTCTTCTGTCCTTCCCAACTTTGAAATGTCTCAATTAGTGGTTTTGGCATAGCCCGCTGCACTCCAAGAAGGATCGAGGAATAAACACTAGGCCTGCCATATCATACTGCAATTTACAAATAAGTGTTTTTGGGGGACTTTGGAGCACATTTACACATGTAGGATCTGTTGCGAAGGAAATAATCCCTGTAGGTTCGTGTCCAGACATGTTTACTATATAGCTAACCATCTAAAGCAGGTTACTTTATAGGGTGGGGGCTTTTGACTTCTGGATCATTTAGGCCACTGTATTACTCTCTCCTATGCTTTAATCAACAGTTATAACAAAAATGCACTTTAAACTTCCCTTCTTTCTTCATTTTCAAGTACAAGGTGTTGCCTCAGAAGATGTAGTTTCTTATTCACGCAGCTTTTGAAGAAGCAGTGAAACTCTCTTAATCTCCCACTCCTGAAGATTTTTGTGACATTAATTTGCCATCGATTTTCATCTCTGCTATCTGCAATTGTGGCATCTTTTTGCAATTCCAAGTATGCCAATCTGGAATTTATTCTTTGAGAGTGCAGTGCTCTATCCACAGTTCTTGGCATTGCCTTATCTTGCTTCCATTGCCTCCTTAGGCCTTACTAAATATTCCCTCTGTTCCAATTTTTGTGAAGGTGTTTGACTGTGAACGGAGTTTAAGAATGAAAGGAAGACTTTCGAAACTTGTGGCCAAAATATGCCATAAATATTTGTGTGGCTATAAATCATCTCATTAAGGGTAAAATGGGAAGTTTAAAGTTAAATTGTTACAGAATATAAAAATGTATCGTTCTTTTTGGGACAGAGTGAGTAATGAAATTATGTCCGGTAGCTACTAATTAGCTTCTGTAATGCTACTCTATAGAGGGTATTTAATGGTTTGACAACATGTACCTTATGCTTGTTTTAATAACCTCATCAGCAGAGCTTGTTGCCATGGTAGAGGAAAACTGATGCATTAGAGACCTACCCTGATTATGGAGTCTTATCCACAAAATCTCAACAAAGAGATCTTATAATTTATTAATAGATATTATCATAAACTTCTTAGGTACAACCAGTTGTGGAGGACACAGATTAGGGTAGAGGGGTAGTAGGTAGTCGAGCGTAGTCCTACTTACGCTTACAAATTGGTAGTTGTAGTGTTATTACTGTAGGCCCGCTTAGCATATCATACGAATAGGCGTAGTATTGCTTTATAGTCTTCTGTAGTTGTATTTCTTCTGCTATGCGTTCTTTAATGTATTTGGTTTATCTCATTTATCTGCGTTAGTTACTTCTTCTTCCTTCTTTGCCAGGATGCGCTATTATGGCGTATTCTCGTTTGCTATCAGCATTTGCATACTGCTTTAAATTTTTAAATTTTTTATGACTGTTTTTTTTTCTTGCTTTGCATGTCCAGAGCCGAGGGTCTCTCGGAAACAGTCACTCTACCTACCAAGGTAGAGGTAAGGTCTGCGTACACTCTACCCTCCCCAGACTCCACGTTGTGGGATTTCACTAGGTATGTTGTTGTTGTTATTCTTAGGTACAACTAGACAATGATTGATGGAGGGATATATATGGGTGTTGGTGGTCAACTATGCTTTGTGCCATTGAGATTAGAAATTAGTGCAGTTAGCCTGAATCAACGAGTTGGGCTACCTTAACTTATCAAAAACAAAAGCCTGAATCAACGTGTTGGATACACAATTAACTTGCACTTGAAACCACAAAAAGGCTAACAGTATGTTTGATTACTAATTTTGGGTAATTAGGATGTTTTTAAGCACACGAGGCCTAGAGGTTAATGAAGTGGGTCAAATCACGGGAGACCACTTTACGTATCTAAAACAAACAAAAAAAAAGACGAAAGAAGAAAGGGAGCCATGGGAGAACCAGGGTTAAATTGCAACAGTGACAAAAACTGCGAGGTGATTCCTTCCCAGCTGCCTAAGCCTTGGTGGGTGGAGTTACTTGTACATGTGTACCATTGGTTATTTGATAGCAGTTAGATGTTTGGAACTTCATATCTTTCAAATTACAAGAATGTTGGTTCTTAAATATATTTTGAAAAAAGGGTAATCTGATCAAGTATTGTATTTCTATTGCAGATTTTGGGCTTGGAAGAAAAGATAGCTGGCCTTAAGATTATCCATGTTGCTGGAACTAAAGGAAAGGTATCTCATAGTTTATGTTATGATTAATGTGGAAATCCAGTTATCTTCTTATTGAGAGCTGGAAGGATGTCTATTTTCCCTGGACCTTCATTCCCCCCCCCCCCCCCCCCCTTTTTGGACCTCTTCTTTTCTGTAACATTTGATCCAAGTCATTCTTGATTCCTTGATAATTTTGATGTGATGATTTCCATTAAAAATATGAGGTCTAAAGTACAAGCAGAGTCAGTTCTCTGAAAAAGGTGACACGAAATTTCAGAAAAGACATCTAGTGTTGAATTACAGTTTCATTTGTCAAGGCTCTCGATCCAGAACCTCTACCCCCCCCCCCCCCAAAAAAAAACAGACAAAAGAAAAGAAAAGAGGAAAAAGTGTTAAAAAGCATGTGCTAGATTCTCTTGTAGATTTTGGTTTCATTAGACTTATCTTTGAGGTTAAGTGGCTAACTTATACTGCATGTCTATACATCTTTATGGTAACCTGTCAGTTTCCAGGATTTCAACAATATCAACTGTTGTTGTGCACGTGATGTGTATATGACGAATATTATGCATAGCTAAGTGAATTTGATACTCCTTGAGTATTTATGTTTGTTTTATGATGTTGGGATTTACTCAACCCCAAAAGTTAGTTCATGAGGTAAGGATTGTCCAAGACCACTCAATAAATGTGGGGCTCTAACCACCCTCCCCTCCACACACTCAGGCCTGAATCTTTGTAGCATGGAGCCGTGGACAATATAATATAGGGGTCCAATATTGGCTTAACTAAGTTGGGTTTGACTTTGATACAATGATAAAGAAAAAGACATTGGGCTTAACTCAACCCCAAAAGTAAAGATCATGTGGTGTCCAAGGCTATATAAAGAGATTATGGTCCGTACCCTCAAGGCCTCAACCGATGTTGGGCTCTAACATCTTCCACTAATTGGCTGCGATTGTCCAGCATCTAACATTCACATGTAGCCCAGAACAAGTGCAAAATGGAAAAGCTTTTCTAAAGAAGTTATGACTTCTCATTTTCTTTTAATTTTTTATTGGAAAATTAACCCTTGTCGTACTTGATTGCAGTTAATGATATTTCCAAAGAGCAAGATTTCTCTAGTTTCATTCCTATACTGTTTCTCTTCATGTCTGCAATTCATTTCAGGGTTCAACATGTGCATTCTGTGAAGCAATTTTACGTGAGTCTGGTTTCAGAACGGGACTTTTCACTTCGCCGCATTTGATCGATGTTAGAGAAAGATACCGTCTTGATGGGTATGCATTCTTGTTACTGAATTTTCTCTACTTTTGTTTGTTGGAGCATCTTCAGTGTCTGTGCTACATCAAGGGGGGTTCTGTGTATTGAAAAGTTGGATGAGAAGAAAACTTGATGGATGGAAGCAAGTTTCTTCACTTTAATAAAATGGGAAGGTAGAGGAGATGAGGATGCTCAGATGGATGTGTGGACATACGAGGAGAGATATGATTAGGACCGAAGTTATACGGGACAAGGGGGAGTGGCATCAGTAGCGGACAAGATGAGGGAAGTAAGACTGAGGTGGTTTGGGCATGTGAAGAGGAGGTGCGAGAGGTTGGCTGTAGCTGGTATTAGGAGAGGTAGAGGTAGGCCGAAGAAGAATAGGGGGAGGTGATTAGACAAGACATGACTCAACTTCAGCTGAATGAGGACATGACCTTAGATAGGAAGGCGTGGAGGTCTAGAATTAGGGTAGAAGGTTAGTAGTAGGTAGCTAGGTGTGTGTGTGGGGGGTGAGTTTTCCTCCTCTCCTCTTTTCCTTTTAGTAGTAGTTGTCAGATATCACATTGTTTTTATTTCCTTGATAGGTATTACTAAATGTTGCCACATTTATTTTATATCCTGCTATGTGTTGTCTCCTTTCATATATTTCTGCGATAGGTGCTTTTCTTCTGAGCCAAGGGTCTACCAAAAACAGCCTCTCTACCTCACAAAGGTAGAGGTAAGGTCTGCGTATATCGGACCCCACCTTGTGGGACCACACTGGGTTGTTGTTCTTTCTTTTGTGGAATCTGGTGTTGCACTGAGTATCCAGGAGGACTTCAATATTTTCCTTTTCATGGACTTCAATACTTTCTCGCTGACCATGTAGATAACTCTAGGTAACAGTTCTAATTTTCCACCCTCATTTCACTTTTCAGAAAGGAGTTAAAGCCCATACTTTCGGTGTTCCTATCCCCAGTTTTCCCGTTCATCATCCTACTAAGTGCACCCAATGAGGTTTTTGTAGAACAGAATCAACAGATAGGGAATAACTCAATTGCTGTTGATTTTAAATGCTACTTGGCATGTCTTGAAGTGCACAAGGGATCTCTACTCAAATTTCAAATTGAGCTTCATTGATCTTAATTGGTTTTCGTTATGTGATTGGTGTCTTTCCTATATTGTAGTTTAATTATTGATGAAATTTCTCATTCCATTACAACGTGTTGCTTAGGTTGGACATATGCCAGGAAAATTTTCTTCAATACTTTTGGGATTGTTGGAATCAGCTCAAGGTATTCTTTCATTTTTGGCTCTGTGCTGGATGACAAGATGCCTCTATCTAATTATGCTAGGGGATCTTCCAAGTTACCTTGACTACATGTCAGTTGGTTCTCTTTTTCACGTTTACGTAGTCTCAAGTATTTTTTCTGGTTTAAAAAGTGAAGAAGTTCTTCGTCATTATGATTCAACATTACAGTGGGATTATACTAGTTACAGCAAATTGGAAAAATCATGTTAATGCTAGAGATGTCTAGATCTTTGTAATTTTATTGGTTCACTTCTCTAATAGGAAACCTTCATTTGCTTGATCTAACGTCTCTCGACTTCATCATTCTTTGATATACACTGTCAGATATAGTATAATATGACTTACTTTAAGCTCATGCTAGGAAATTCTTTTGTTTTGTTTTAATGGTTTGTGTTGGATGAGAGTAAAATATAATTTGAAAATCATCTGACACCTTTTACTGTTAGTTGAAGTAATCTGCATTCAGTAAAACTTTTGATGGTTAGTTTTTACTCATCCCGGAAATGTTAATTTGCAGGCAAACATCTCTGAGGACTTGCCTATGCCTCCTCTATTCCAGTTCCTTACCGTATTGGCTTTTAAAATTTTTGTGAGCGAGAAGGTAGAAATCTGTTCCCTCTGTTTTACTTGATTTAGATATGCCTCACTGCCTGATTTGAAGTTCCATTGATATGGTTTGATTTGCCTTCTGGTGTTTATCTTCTCTTTTCTAAGATGTGCTTGGAAGCTGTCTACAATTCATGTTTACCATATGAGATTTCTGATGTTGCTCTCAAAAAATGACGGCCTTACGAAACCAGAACCTGGAATAAATTTTTTGAAGGAATAAAGACCAAGTTATGAACAAAAGTATTGGTTCACCCGTTCATATCACAAATACTTCAAGACCTAGTTATGAGTCCTGCTGCTTATCTTTCTTCCGTAAGATATGCTTGGAAGTTGTCTACAATTTGTGTCTGGTGGCATTATCATATGAGATACTGATATTGCTCTCCAAAATCACAGCAATAAGAAAACAGGCCTTCTTTAAAAAAAATATCATGGCCATAGGAAAACCAGTACCTGGAACAAAATTACTGAAGGAATAAGACTAAGTTATCCTCTGACCTTGACTTCCGGATTGGATATAAATATAATTACCTCAGAAATCTTTACTTTGACAAGGGGTTGGATCTTCATCGTGTAATGATTACGAAGACAATGATTACTGCTAGATGAGAACTTACAATTCGTTTTAAACTCTCAGATGATTTTGTAAGTCTTCCTGATAGTGTTAGGGCTGACCAAGTATTGGTTCATATCACAAATACTTCAAGCTTTGAAAAGATATGAGATAAATCAAGCTAAAACCAATAACTTTCTCTTTTCGATTAGTTAGTCATGTACACTTGAAGTTCTGGAAGTATAGGGGTGGGGGAGGTTGTAATGAGACAGTTCGTAAACAACAGCGTATTGCCATTAACTTGCAGTTTGACTTGTCACAGTTAAAATTACCGTTACCAGTGTTGAAGTGTGTGACCATCTCATCTAAAAGCTTAAGCTGTTCGAGGGAGCATACTTTTATTTACTTAAAAAAATATATTCTCAGCACATCCCTTTACGTGCTGGCCTGATTTTTTTCATGGGTCTAACATGTGGATTTTTTTTTGATATGGTGTAAAACTCGAACTCATGACCTTTACCTGCTCTGATACCATGGGAAGAAAAGGACCTTTGACCTAACTCAATCCAAAAGGCTAGTTCAGGAAGCGAGATTGCCCAAGATCATATAAAAAGACCAAATCCACATCCCACAACCAATGTGGGACAATTGAGCACCCCATGTATGCCCATGCCTGCCGACTGGACCGTGGACAACATCATGGGGGAATGATTTTGTCATTTGAGGAATAGCCTTTTGTCTTTGATTGCTTTTTGGTGCACCCTTGATTCCTACTTGTAAATATTATTGGGTGTCTTTCGCATCTAATCATGTTTTATTGTAAATTTTCTACTTTTGGTATTCCCTCTTCTATATGAGAGTTTTCCCACCGTTTAATAATATTATTTACCTTATAAAAAAGAAATTATTCTCAATTGCATCCAAAGTCTGTAGCCTTTGTTTGGGTTTTCCCACAAGAACAAAACAAGTAAACCTCAACAATCATATAACAGGACTTGCTATACCTTCACAGGTTGATGTTGCCATCATTGAAGTTGGTCTCGGAGGAAAATTGGATTCGACGAATGTGGTAATGCATTTTATCATGTATTCATGTCGTTCCTACATATAAATATGCAAGGTGGCATTAGACGTTGGAGAATTTTTTTCTGCTCTTTGTTCGAAATAATATGTTGAGGCTTGCATTGATGACCATGTAATTAATTGGTAGAACAATTTTACAGATTAAGGAACCTGTTGTCTGTGGTATTACTTCTCTGGGTATGGATCACATGGAAACTTTAGGTTTGGCCTTCTATCCTCTATAGACTTGTTTGTTACTTTCTATGTGAAGATGTTAGAAATAAGAAAACAAGGAGAAGAGGTTGACAAAATGTGTGAATACATATTTAATCCTTTTATGACACACTTTACCCCAGGTAGATATCTATATTATGCTCTGCGAGACACCAATTTCCTATTAATTCGTGTATTAAATATGTAATAGCATTTACATTTAAGTGCTGTTGCTAACGCTAAAATGATTGTTATATGTCTCTAACTTATAACAACTTGAATTTTAGATGAGTCGGTTTATTGAAAAGTGCCTAATAAAAGCATACACATCAAGAGCCAGAAGCATGGGTTCACAAGCACTCAGTAGCTTCAACTTGGATATGCTATTGAATGAGTTGAATTGTGTGACCATCTCATCTAAAAGTTTAAGTTGTTAGAGATGAGACATTTTATTTACTTAACAATAGAATTCAATATGCCCCCTCACATGCGGACCTGATTCTTTTTCATGGGATAAGCACGTGAAAATTCTTTTTAGTAATGGTTGCTGATGAGTATTGTACATAGGGCCTCTGTCTGCTGTGCTACCATGTAGATTTGTGTGACATCTCATTTAAAAGCTTAAGTTATTAGAGAAAACACGTTTTTATTTTTTTAATTACATCTTCAACATATGTCTTGAGAATGAATCACATTAAAGTACCATTTTACAATGCTCATAGCTATATTCATAAGAGACATCAGTATTATCATTAAGTCTAACTATTTAACATTTAACTATCTAACTCTATTTATAGTTGACTATCTAAACGGTGTTTTGTTGGAACATTCTTTAATTTGGTGGAAGACAAGAGTGCTTGATTGAAACTTCTTCTTTTTGATGCAAGAATGAAAACCTTTACTGGGTGGCTACCAGACCACCTTTTTTATATTACTTGTTTATCTGCCAACTATAATGTGTAGGAGATACACTAGGCCAGATTGCTTCTCACAAGGCCGGAATTCTTAAGGTACTCAGTTTTGTGCAATTTCAAAAGTGTGATATGTTTTGGTTTATATGGATTGTTTATAGCAAAATTCCTGCCCATATCTTGAGCTGGCAGTTATATTATGAAGTATTTTCTGAATTGGGTTGGTTTTCCTGCTATTGAAGCCTCAAATTCCTGCATTCAGTGTACCACAACTTTCTGAAGCAATGGAAGTTCTTCAAGAAAGGGCCAATGAGTTGATGGTAATCTACTGTAACATTACCTCTTGGATTCCTGAGACTAGTGACTAATGTTTAATTACCTTTAAAATCATGTCTTGGGATCACACCCTTTTTGGCGAAACTCAATTTAGTTTCTTACACATAGGCAGTTTTAATTTATTGATGTAATATTTTCTTTACCCATAATCCCATAATTTGAATGGGTCTAAAATATTTCCATGAACAGAAGAATCATGATTTGAAAAAGTGACTATCATTTGTATCTTAGAGTGTTTCTATGTTGCCAGAATTTCATTTCCTTGCACGTATATAAGGCTCTACATGGACACACAGTGGTATAATCTCAGGAAAGATGTAAATAAGATATTAGCTTATTGAACCATTCATGCTGTAACTATGTTGTATATAACTATAGAATGAGACAAAGAATAGCGAATTGAGATAAACTCAGCTTAATCTTTCCATCAAGCTACTGGGTTTAAATAGTGAGTGTACAAGTGTTAGAGAGAAAGTATTCTGACTTCCTAATTACAAGAAAGAATCAATCTAATTAATTCTGACTAATCCTAACTGATACAGAGTATCATTTACAATATTCTTAACACTGACTACTATCGTCTCTTTCCATGCAGCTCCGCTATCTACTATGTACGTATCTACGCACAAATTTCTAATTACTATCTCTCTGTCCATGCAGATCCCGCTGGAAGTTGTCGCACCGCTAACCTTGGAAAAGTTAAATGGAACAAGGCTAAGCTTGTGTGGTGATCACCAGCTCAGTAATGCTGCCCTTGCTGTATCCCTTTGTAAAAGTTGGCTCAGAAGTACAGGAAACTGGAAAAGTCGGTTTGAAGATGTTGGTACTCTCTTTATTCTCTCCTCTATATTACTCTGGGCATATTGGAATCACATTTTAACATCTCAACCAATATTAATATTCATTGTGATTCCTCTCGTCGAAAATTGAGAGAACCATGAAGTATATGGTTCTGACTATCTTAATAGTTAGTATTTGATTGGCCCACGTTGGTTGAGGGAATGAATTTTTCCTTATATGGTCTTAGGCAAGCATCACCTCATGAGTTAGCTTTTGTTGTTGAGTTAAGGCCGAGGTCCATTATTTTATTATGGTTAGGGGTCGAAGCCTTCCCAGTTGTTCAGACCCCCCCCCCCCCCCCAAACATGGGGCATATTGTCTCTTGTTGAGGGGATGGGTTGTTGTCTCCTTTTTTTTTCTTGGACAATCCTCATCTCATGAGCTAGTTTTTAGTCGGGCCTAACTCAAACCCGAAAGCTAGCTCATGAGGGGTTGATTGCTCAAAACCATATAAATTTCCTCCCGTTTGGTCATAGATTTTGAAGTTGAAACTTGAAAATTTGAGTTTTTGAAGTTGTGATTTTTGGAACTCAAAAAGTTGTGCTTGGGCATGCATTTTACTTGGAAAAAATTTGATGTTTTGTGAGTGAAGGTGAAATTTCTCCAAAAATTGGTCTGAGCCAACTTGTGGAACTTGAAAATAGTTCGAAGATAAAGTTTCAAAATCTTATCAAATATCATGGCCAAATATATATTTGGAGAATTTTTTAATTCTGATCCAAAATCTATGGCCAAGCGCTAGCAAAAAGACCATCCATCCCCAAGTGAACCAATGTGGGAATCAAAACCCATTGGACATCTAGAGCCCAATATCGGGTGAATAATGATTGGGATGAGTCTGACTCTGATACCATGTTGAAGTGTGTGACCATCTGATCTAAAAGCTTAAGTTGGTAGTGAGAGCACACTTCGATTTATTCAATAACATCTCAAACATGCCCCTTCACGTGCGAGCTTGATTATTTTTTCTATGAGCCAAGTACGTGAAAATTCTTTTAAATATTGGGTGGCAGTAAGACACGTACCAGGACCTGTACCTACTCTGATACCATATTAATGGACCTTGGGCTTATTTTAACCCCTAAGTGAGCCGATGTGGGACTCAACATTCTATTTATTAGAATCTCAAGGATTAGGAATTGTTCGTGACTCGTGTAGCTTGAAAATCCGATATACGAAGTCATCTTGTATGTTAACTACCAAGATTGGACAAGAGTTTCTCTCTCTTCTTTTATCTTTGCTGCATGCAATTGTAGAGACTCCAAGTGGGGTTTGGGCTTGTTTAACCAAGTTATATTTAGTGCGACTCCACCTCGATGTTGGTTTACACTCATAGTGGATTAAGAAGAGTGATCCCCACATATTTTACTCTTATGTTCTCTGGCTCTATTCTGACGCTGCTTGACCTCTTCTTGGCATTAAAACAGGTATATGAAGAAGATGGTCTACCAGAGCAATTCCTGAGGGGTCTTTCAGCTGCACGTCTTTCTGGCAGGGCTCAGATTGTTGTTGACCCTCTGAACAACGCATCTGGAGGAAATAAAAGGTTGTCAGGAGATCTGACCTTCTACCTAGATGGAGCTCATAGTCCTGAGAGCATGGATGCCTGTGCAAGATGGTTTTCTGCTGCTGCGGTTGAACAAAAAGACCTATCACTTTCATCAGTTTCCTCGAAAGTCGAAACGATGGAGAGATCTTGGACAAACGGTTACATCAAACATTGTCATGACAAGGAGTCAGACGAAATATTGAAGCGGGTATAAGAAACCTCATATTGATACATCATATTCAGTTCTTCTGCAAATCATAAATCATTTTTTTTTATAACCGTGGTGTCTGGGCCAGCTTGCGCGCACCTGGACTAATTCGCATTTCATAAATTTGTGCTATGTGTTTTCTGTTCCTCTAATTATTGTCTTTGTTGAGTGACATGATTTCTGAATAAGATGGTCTCTGTACTGCAGATTCTGTTATTCAATTGCATGGATACAAGAGATCCTCAAATTCTTCTTCCTAAGCTTGTCGATACCTGTGCATCATCAGGTAGTGAACAAGATAATCATGCAGCAATTCGTTGTTGTCATTGATGTCTGCCTCTGCAGATTGGGAATTGCATGCCATGTGGGTTCTTTGAGACTAGAAGAGATGGCACGACTGATATGCTCCTTCTATGTTACACTTATTCAGTATACCATGAACCACATGTTTTCTTGTTTGTTTAGAAATCAACTTTGTTGCTCGTGCAGCATCATATCTGATATGCTATTGCTTTCTTTCTACTAGGAATAATATACCACGGATTTTCTCAATATCTGGTGGACTTGAAGGGAAAAAATGTAGCTCAGAAATGAGAGGCAGTTAGGGTGAACTGAGGCTTTGTATGGGATAATGATATGACGAGTTTTATGATTGATCGGATGCACAAAGTTAACTACTTCCATAAATCTAAGTTCACATTAACATTTTTTGGTAAAAAGTTCACCCTGCAATTCATAAGTAGTTCTATTTTCAAAGCTTAATATATGCAGGTTGACTGCTCTTGCATACATCTGTCTCAATTGGCACTTATGGCAATGAGATCCGAAGATTTGTTAATCTCACCTAACATACGACGCGAGGAATCGGATAGTATTTGATTGGAGGCTAATCTTACGCTTTCGAAGAAATTTTAAGTATTTCTAATTGGACTTTCTTGATTTTTACCAACATAAGGTGGATTCATGTAGAGTCCAAATAGAATGTGCCTTGGACACCTTGTCCGCCTGGTTCAAGGAAAATCACAGAAAATTCTTTGATTTCTCGTTTAAATCTCTCTTGTTAAATGGAGAGGTGATTTTATTGAGGCAATTTGAATGTTTCCTTCTGCAGGTATTTACTTCTCAAAAGCTATTTTTGTGCCAAGCATTTCGGCATATACCAAGGTTACTTCTGCCACCTCTACTATACCCTCGTACATTCCTGGAAAGGATTTATCATGGCAGTTTAACCTTCAGAGAATTTGGGAGAGAATCATTAATGGCAAAGGTAACTTCTTCCCTGTTCCTTGCATGATTAATGTATGTTCGGAAGTGATCAAGCATTTCAACTTGACACCATGGCTTGTTTCTTGGTTAAAGATCCTCCTGAAACGGTTGTTTATAGCGTTAAAAGCTTTGGAGTGCTAATCCATCAAGAAACCTCATGTATCTTCCTGTCTAATGCAGATGTTCTTGATCAGAATCTCATGCTAAATGCCTCGTTAGGCTTACCACCCCGCGAGTTCCTTTATGAAGAGGCGTCTCATCGTGGTCCAGAAGATGGATATTTTGCTTGTAGTAGTGTGGTTATTCCTTCGTTACCATTGACAATAAATTGGTTGAGGGATTGTGTTAGAGAAAACCCTTCTCTTAGACTTCAGGTATATAACACTGCTGGAATATCACATACATTGCAACTATTTGGAGTATGACATACATGATAAACCTGCTTGCATTAGACTTTAGAGGTTTTCATATATACTAGTAATATATGACATCATTAGTTTATTTGCAAGTGAAGATGCTTGAGTTACAAGTTGATAGAGATGAATGCTTTATCTTGATTTTCCGTGAGAAAACTCGAGAAAATCACGCTACAACAGACCTACATGAAACCTGACAAGTGACAACCAACTCGTTTGTAAATATCAGTTATGGAAGATAATTTCATGCTTATGTTGGCTGCTTCGTATTTCTCATTGCTGAAACCTAGGACATTAATTTCCTGATTAATATTTGAGGTTAATGAAGACGATATAACATCACATATGCACACTTGTAGACGTAACAATCAAATTCGTAACAACCACCATGATAGCTAAAGAATTATTACTTCTGCTTTCAGGTTTTAGTCACCGGTTCATTGCATCTTGTTGGCGATGTACTGAAGCTACTAAGGAGGTAATGTTGAATTTCCTTCCCCATGTGGTTGGGCGTAGTTGATGGAGGGATGTGATATCCTTGGAACATTTTCGAGAGTTACTTATGCGACGCAACCCAATATTTTTTTCTCAAAAATTGAATTTTGTGCCATTGTTATTGTTATATAATCTTTTTTATTTCAATGTTGATTAATTTACGCGGACAATGTTTCATCTTGAGATTTGAAGAGTTGTGCCATTGATGAAGTTACTCAATCTGATTCAATAATCTCACAGGGTATAGAGCTTTGTTATTCCTTTGAAATCATTTTAAGGTTTGAGATTTGATCAATCTTTTCCATGAAGCTGCTATTTTCTAGCTATACATGGTATTGTTCGAGTATAAGATGACTTTGTTATAGCAAGTTTGATTGAGAACAATACAATTGTTAGTACAATACTTTGTTTTTCACAATAGTAGTATCTGAGCTAGTTTATGTGTGCCTCGATAATTTTACTGGTTATCTGCTACCTCTCAGCAACACTGGTACAGGATAATTACCTACCAAGGAGGCTTAGACCGATGGCAAGAAATCAACTAACGCTTTTTATCTCAATAAAATTGTTAGTATGAGGTGTTTTGTGGAAACATAGGCAACTAGTCTTTTGGATTTTCATGATAAGATTGAGAGAAGGGGAAAAAGAAAACAAAAAGAAAAAAAAGACATGGTTAGAAGTTCATGCTTATCAATATATTCATTTTATTATATCTAAATTCTAGTATTGAAAGAACATAGACTTGAAACATAAGACATTTAGTTTGGACAATAATTATCTACTGAAATGGTCGTGTATGTTCCAAAACAAACAACCGGTAATACCTTCAGTCCCAAACAAGGATACGCTATATAATTCACAATTTTTTCATGTTTGTTCCAAAAACATGTGATTTTTTTTCTTTGTAGGGTAAAATTAACTTGTTTAAGGAGTCTACATAAATTAATCACTTTATATATTTACTATAATTTGCTAAAGGACACCTAATCGTCTCATTATTTTGATTTGACTTTGCATGATTAATAAACCCCTCAACGCCTTGTACAAATTCATCCTTCAACCTTGCCCATTATGAACATTCCTATTTCTATTATACTTCCATAGTTCCATATATTCATTTCCCATCTACATATGCAAACAAGAAATTTACAAGTTAAAATTAGTTTAAGCAAATTAACAAATTAATCTATGTAAAATAGCAAATTAACAATAACATATACAGTGTAATTTCATAAGTGGAGTCTGAGAAGAGTAGGATGAGAGGCTTTTTTCGATAAATTCTCAGCTCAAGTGTAATCAGAGCAGAATTGAAAGGAAAATAATACAGCAAAATAATAAGAACAAAGCAAATAAATTAACATATAATGATAGAGATATGAGAATAAGCTCATACATGAATACTAGCTACTACTACCAAATAGGGAGAAGATGGGGAAGGGAGACTAGCCTCTGCCTCTCCCACAAAAAGTCATATAACTCTCCACTACCTATTATCATTCTATTGTAATTCTTGACCTCCGTACCTTCTTGTCTAGGGTCCTGTTGTGTCTGTTCTAATTACCTTTTCCAGTTCTTCTACTTCTGTCTCTCCTAAAATCTTTTATAGCCAACATCTCACATCTCCTTACTGTTGTATTTGCACATCTCCTCTTCACATGTCCGGACCATTTCAATCTCAGAAGAATAATCTATATCAATTAATAAATTAATCACTTATGAATCGTTTGGTACGAGGGATAAGTGATAATTAATCCCTAAATTAAATTTGAGATGAGTTTATTCCACATTTGGTTGGGATAAAATCGCGGTATAACTAATCCCGGGGTATTATTTTTATCCTTGTGAGAGGATGAGATAACAATCTCGAAATAACTAATTCCGGGATAACTTATTCCCAAACCAAACGTCCATTAATATAATCAATCCATGGAAACTGAAATAGAAATTAAAATTTATCGCGGTTAATTAAGCAGCTATTTAAGTTAATTTTTTCAAATAAAAAAGATGTTCGGTTCAGTCACCAATGAGTTCAATTCTCTGCCACCAACGGCTTCTCTCTTCTTGCAAAGACCTCACCTTTCTTGCCCAAATTCACGCGTGAATTCCTTTATGATATTTGCATGTGAAGGTAAGGTTTAAGAATGAAAGAAAGATTTTTTAATTTAGAATAAGTTATAGATATTTGTGTAGCTGTAAATCATCTTATTAAGGGTAAATGAGAAATTTGCTAGCTATACATAGTGTTGTTGGATATGTAAAACAATACGGGAAGTAAATAAATATTACAAGTGTTCGAAAGGATAAACAAATAGCCAATATTCAGAACTGCCGCAAGCTTGTTGAATGTTGAATCTTGATAACCTGAAATCAAGAAACACTAAATCTGGATTGTTACAATTGTGGCTGAGTCGAGAGATGACTCTCTGTCTTTAAGACAAGATTGCCCCGTATATATGCTTTTACGTTAACGGGCAATAGTCTCCCAAAATAAAACAACAACTAATCAACATTACAAAGCAAATAGGTTGATTCTGACGAATAAAACAAACACGAAACGACTTGCTGAAGAATTGAAAAGGAAGGAAGAGTTTTCTGTTTCGTCGACTGTTTCTGCTCACGTTTTGGACAGAATTTGTGTTGTTCTCTCTGTGTAGTAATGACTGATTTAATGTGCAATTTAAATGAGCTTTTAGGGAGGAGATTAAGTGCAAATTAATGGAGTTTTAACGTTCCAAAAACCAACCCAAACGGTAGGCAGAAACTTTCTGCCTTCAGTCGTTCTCAATTTTATCTTTCCAGAAACTTCAGGGACCAAACTGTAAATATTAAATAATTTGGGGGTCTATCAGAAGAAGCCCAAGGCCCGAGACTGGACCGGGCGGCGGCGCGCGTGTGGACTTAGCCTTGAACCCAAGCACATCTAGGTCCTCCCTCCTTCAAACACATGGGTTACCCATTGGGGTCTCAAACCCTTAGCCAATTTTGAGACTTATAAAGAGAACAATTCTTCATTTTCCCACCGATGTGGTAGATTTGTCCCACACCATATTTTCATGTCTCAAACACCTTACTTCGTGGACCAATATCTCTTTCATTTCTCAACGAAATTTGACGATCCTTAGCCCTACAGTCATCTACTCACTTAGTAGATTATGCACGTGTGAAGAGACAAAGCCTTCAACATGCGGAACCCTAATGTTTAAGTCATTAAATATGGGTGGACGCACCTCCCCACCAAAGACAAATGTCCAACAAGTGTTTTGTTCGAGTATACAATGCAATTTCCCTATCCGTTTTGTATTTTGTTCTTCGTTAAGAATGAAATGATTAGCGGTATCATTTTTATTAGTATATGCTATTTTCTAGCTATACAAAGCTAGATGACATATGTGGAGTTTTAATTAAATATACGGTACTAATTTATTGGTCCACGTGAATATTTGCTCGATGACGAAGCTGAGTTGAATCTAGATCTGGAATATATTGAAATTTGTTAGCATCGATTTTGAATCGTTTCTTCAAATGAAAAAGATATTATTATCTTTTAAACATGAAGCATAGAAGAATTGGGTATGATCAAATGGTTTCTGTTGTTTTGGTTTAATCCAGAAAGGTTGTGTTATTTATGGACCGATAAATTAGTGCTTAATTAAAGTCTATATGTGCCATCTCATAATTCTGTCTTTCTGAGTAAAGGAATGATATTTTAACCCGAAATTCAATGATAAGGGCAATTGGAGTTTAATAGGCGGAAGAAAGGACATTTTTAACCTAAAAAGAACGTTAAGAGCAACTTTGATCTAATAAATAAAAAGATGCTAAGTTTAAATTATTTTTACTAGAGAAAATGTCAAATTTACACCTTTATTATGCGAAAGTGTTAAACTTACCCTTCATTAAACTATCGGTACAAAAATACCTCTGCAATTATCTAAATGGTTTAAATTGGGGCATTGAGGTGGCATGTCATGTGACATCCACCTCATTAAAATATCATTGTCATGTTAAATTGGGTGTTCACCTTGAATTTTCTAAAGGATGAGGTGTATATTTGAACTATTTAGATAACTGTAAGAGTATTTTTGTACGATAGTATAACGGAGGATAAATATTTTTTATCCATGGGGCGAATTGAATCAAATTTAGTACATTTTTATTATAATTTCGAATTTCCGATTTATAATATGCAATTCGAATCCAATCAAAATTAACCTCGGATCAGATTATTAATGTTTGATTTGGATAAATATTTTCAAATTTTCGGATGAGATTATATGTCTTATTAAGATGCTTATAGCACTATTTTCGCTCACCGACATTCCAACACTTAGTTCATAATCTTCATCAACCAATATATAATAAAGTTCATCAAACAAAATCATTAGTCAAATAAACTGCAATTATCAACAAGGTGAACTGAAATTACAAATAAATATGTAATAATCTAAAGTGAAAGTGTAACATTTTATATATATATATATATATATATATATATATATATATATATATATATATATATATATATATTTTGAACTTCGATCGAATTGATTTAAAATTGTATCAAACTGTATTCGATCCGTATATCCAAGATTTTAAAAACATAACCCATATTCGAATCAAACATCCAAAATCTAAAATCGAATAGCATGGATCAATTAGAATTCTCGGATATTTACTTTTCCGATAATAGTGGGGTTTAGTGGCGCCAACACGGGTTCTTCAAATTAAAAAGGTTCAGTTCAGTCACAGAAAACGATCAAGAACTACGAATGAGCTCAATTCTCTGCCACCAGCGTCTTCTCTCTTCTTGCAAAGATCTCACCTTTCTTGCCCAAATTCACGCTCGTATAATCACTTCTGGCTTTAGTTTCAACATTTCCACTACAACCCATCTCATAAATTTATACTCTTCACTAAAAAAATGCAATCTTTCTCGCACCCTTTTCGATTTTACACCAAACCCACCTGTAATTTTGTGGAATTCAATGATCAGAGCTTATATCGGAACGAATAAGCATCAAGAAGCTCTAAAAATGTACAGTATAATGTTGGAAGACAAATTCATTCAACCCGATAAGTATACATTCACTTTTGTGCTTAAAGCTTGTACTGGGGTGTGTGATTTTGAAAAGGGTATCAAGATTCATGAAGAGATAGTGAAAAGGAATCTTGAAAATGATGTCTTTATTGGGACTGGACTTATTGATATGTACTGTAAAATGGGTGATTTGGATAGTGCAAGAAAGGTGTTTGATAAAATGCATGACAGGGATGTTGTAGTTTGGAATGCAATGATTTCTGGGTTTGCACAGAGTGCAGAGCCGGTTAACGCTGTTGAATTTTTCAAAAAGATGCAATTTGTTTGTCAGATTAGTGCTAATTCTGTGACGTTATTTAATTTGCTTCCTGCGGTTTGTAAATTAATGGATATGAGGGCGTGTAGGTGTATACATGGTTATGTATATAGGAGAGTGTTTCCTGTTTCGGTTTATAATACTTTGATCGATACGTACTCGAAATGTAATTATCCCAATGTTGCTCTCTGAGTTTTTAATGAGTTAAAGGGGAAAGATGACGTTTCATGTGGTACTATGATGGCGGGTTATGCATATAATGGGAACTTTTATGAGGTTTTGGAATTGTTTGATTACATGAAGAGGATGGGCTTGAAGATGAGCAAATTATCAGCTGTAAGTGCATTGCTTGCGACTGGTGAAATGGGCGAGTTAGAGAGAGGGATTGAAATTCACGAATGTGCGATTCAAGAAATGATTGATTCTGACGTTATGGTTGCTACTTCTTTGATGACAATGTATGCAAAGTGTGGAGTGCTAGACAAGGCTAGAGATCTGTTTTCAGGAATTAGGGAGAGAGAAATTTGGTTGCTTGGTCTGCAGCAATAGCTGCTTTCTCACAATCAGGATATCCTCAAGAGCCGCTCTCTCTGTTTCGAGATATGCAGAATGAGTGTTCACGACCAAATAATGTTACTCTGGTGAGCGTAATCCCAGCCTGTGCAGCGCTAAGTGCAGTGAGATTAGGAAAGAGCGTCCACTGTCATGCCATCAAAGCCAATATCGATTCTGATATCTCAACAGGAACTGCTTTGGTTTCCATGTATGCTAAGTGCAACCTGTTTACTTATGCAATTAATCTGTTTAATAAGATGCCACTGACCGAGGTAGTGACATGGAATGCTCTGATAAATGGGTATGCCCAGATTGGTGACTGTTATAATGCATTAGAAATGTTTTGCCAATTAAGGTTAGCTGGATTACACCCAGACCCGGGGACGATGGTTGGTGTGCTTCCGGCTTGTGCCTCACTGGGTAATGTACGCTTGGGGCCATGCCTCCATTGTCAAATTATCAGATACGGGTTTGAGTCAGACTGTCATGTGAAAAATGCTCTAATTGACATATATGCCAAATGTGGAAGTTTATCTTTGGCTGAGTTCATGTTCAATAAAACTGAATTCTCTAAGGATGAGGTGTCCTGGAACAAAATGATTGCAGGATATATGCATAATGGGCTTGCCAAGGAAGCCCTTTCCGCATTCCATTCCATGAAACTCGAATCGTTTCAGCCCAATGTGGTCACAATTGTGAGCATCCTGCCTGCGGTATCACATTTGATATACTTGAGAGAAGGCATGACTATACATGCTTACATAATCAAGAGTGGCTTCCAGTCCCATAAGCTTGTAGGGAACAGTCTTATCGATATGTATGCCAAATGTGGTCAACTTGACCTTTCGGAGCGTATATTTGAGGAGATGAAGAACACTGACAGTGTTTCTTGGAATGCCTTACTTACAGCATATTCTATGCATGGGGAAGGTTATCGTGCTCTTTCTGTTTTCTCTCTAATGGAAAAGAGCTACAACGAAGTTGATTCTATATCTTTCCTTAGTGTCTTGTCTGCCTGCAGACATGCAGGCTTGGTTGAAGAAGGAAGGAAAACATTCCACTGCATGCGTGACAAATATCACATCGAACCAGATGTGGAACACTATGCCTGTCTGGTAGACTTGTTAGGACGTGCTGGCTTGTTTAATGAAACTATGGATCTACTTAAGACAATGCCTATGGAACCAGCTGGTGGAGTTTGGGGAGCCTTGTTGGATGCATCTAGAATGCATTCTAATATCAAGATAGCAGAGGTTGCTTTGAAGCATCTTGTCAAACTTGAGCAAGGAAATCCAGTTCATTATGTGGTATTATCAAGTTTATATTCTCAATCTGGTAGGTGGAATGATGCAGTCCATACTAGAGTAAAGATGAATGAAATTGGATTGAGAAAGAATCCAGGCTATAGTTGGGTTGAGGTGAAGTAGGGGACATGAATTTTGTGTAAGTGCAATAGAGATAGCCCTTGGTGTTACTCTTTGTTGACCTTGTCTGAGGATGGCAATCCAACTGGTGAAGAATCTCCATGATTTTGCAGGGTACTTGCATCTTGATCTCCATATCTGCAAAATATGGCTAGCTTCAAGCTCCACCTATAAATTCTAGGATCTACAATTGATCATAAGGCCCCTACAGTTGGGGGGGGGGGGGGGGGGACAGGACTGCTTCATAAAAATATTACTTGTGGTCTAAAACAAGCCATATTTATTTGTGTGGCATTAAAACATCTTACTAGGGGTAAAATTGAAGTTTTAACGTTAATTAGTTTCTAGAATATAGAAAGATATTGCTCTTTTGGGGACAAACTAAAAAGGAAAGCGCATGACATGAATTGGAACGGAGGGAGTATGTTCTTATGAAAATGGAGAAGGTGAAACAGGTCTTATGTTTCTTCCTAAAGGAGGAGCTGGAGCTACGACTGATATTTAATTGTCTCGAACCTTAATGTTTTTAATGTCAGAAGGGATCAACACGTGGTTTATCCCTTCAAACATAAACTTCAGGGACCAAACTGTAAATATGAAATAATTTGGGTCCAAAAAGATAATATCATAAGCCCACGGCCCACGACCCGAGACCGGACGGGCGGCGGCATGCGTGTGGGCTTATCCTCGAACCGAAGCACATCTAGGTCCTCCCTCCTTTAAACACATGGATACCCCTTGGGACCCCAAGCCAACTTTGAGACTTATAAACTAAACAAATCTTTCTTCCCCCACCGATGAGGGAGGATTCGTCTTTACCACCTTTTTTCATGCTTCAAACACCTCACTTCGTAGACCAATATCTCTTTCATTTCTCAACGAAATTTGACGATACTTGGCCCTACGGCCATCTACTTACTTAGTAGATTATGCACGTGTGAAGAAACAAAGTTTCCAACATGCGGAACACTAGTGTTTAAGCCATTAAAGATGGTTGGACGCAATTCCCGCCAAAGGCAAATTTCCAACAAGTTTCTCTGATTTTGCTTTGAGATAATCATACTGAGCCTCTTTTTTCACATTTTTTACTAGCTAGATTTCTGGTCTCTCTGAGATAACTCTTTTTGTTTTCCACATATTATATTTGTAGGTGATGTTTGATTGTGATCTTTGAATAATGCATTCTACCTATGCTTCTATTTATTCTCCCGATATTCTCATTAACTTTTTGTTCTTTTCAGCTTTGCAAAACTATAAAGATAGATGCTTTCTGTCTCCCGTTTTGGTGGTTCCTTCAACTGATACCAAGATGCTGTTTTCCGTTGCAGGTTCTTCAAAGCTCCCAACTTTCAATTAAATACAATTATATCTTACATTTTGTAGATTTACATGTGATTTCTGGTTGGAAGTTTTGATCTTTTAAACGACCCCACTTTGAGTTTCTCTTGTCACTTGTAGGGACGGGAAATGTTTCCCTAATTGTGATGGCATTGAGGGCTTAGAGGCAGCATTCCTGCAACAGCATAGGTTGGAAAGCAAGTACTTTGGGCCATTTCAAGTTCTGAAGCAAATTGGTGCCACCCTGTTTCCACATTTCTTTGCTCAAGAAGTGCACAGGAACGCCGGGCCAACAAGTTACAGGATGATGGTCCGCGGGAAGAAGCTATGGACCGCGTGGACAAGCTTCTTTTTGGAGGGGGAGATAATGTTATCTAATACATTCATGAGCCAAGTCATTATTCCTTCAGAAGCTGAAAATGTGAGGCGCAGCACGTGAATTACGAGCAAGGGGATGAGACGAACATCTTTTTTGGTTTCTCCCACGGTATCTGATTTGCACCGGAAAATCTTGGAGCTTCTTAATAAAGGCGACACCATATTCAAGACTCGAACCCGAAACTTCTAATTAAAGATAGGAAACTTACCACTCTACCACAACCTTTGTTTTGTTGTTGGATGAGATTGGGATTAGCTATAAATAAGTAGTTTTACAATTTGTGCAGCTTGGAGTCCTATGTAATTTCTGAATTCTTTCGGGTTTTCTCTCCCCTTCCTGTGTCCCCCTCTATCAGTATATTTTGGTGTCCCATTTTGAGTATCCATATCAATTGAGTCTGTTCTTCTTGAGTTCATTATTTAAAAAAGTATCCATATCCGGTGATTACACAACCTATATATATATATATATTATTGAATTATAATTAATTAATATTATTTGGTGTAAATATGCCCAAATTTCATTTTGGGTAAAACGCTTCTTATTATAGGCGATTTCATTTTTAGAGCTCAAACCTGAGACTTTTAGTAAAAGATGCAAAAAGATACTTACCTTTCTAACCATATCCGTTGTTTATACTAGCTTAATGAATATATGACATATTTTTATATACATTTTTATTACTTAATTATAGTTAATTCATACTCATTCTCATTTTGGCAATTTTATTTTTAGAGCTCGAACCCAAGACTTAAAAAAATACTTACCTTTCTAATCATAGCCCGTGTTTATACTAGCCTAATGAATATACGACACATATTTTTATATACATTCTTATTACTAAATTATAGTTAATTTAATTCATACTCATTCTCATTTTAACTTGTGTCATAACCATGGTTAAGAGAAAAAAATATAGAAGTGTCAAGTCTCAACATTCAACATTTCTTTTGAAAAATGCACTCAAACTAAAACCTACTCAATATGTATTTTCAACTTCAATTTTAGATTACTTTTTTTTTTCAAATCAAATCATGGCCAAACGCCTATATAGAAAATCTAAAAATAAAACAGCATAAACATTGTTGTTAAACAAAGGTCATATACCTGTGATATACACTGAATATACAGCAGTATATCACATGTATACAAAGTAGTGGACTGTGCAGCAGTGGGCCTCGACAGTGGGCCTCTCGGCCAGTGCTGCAGATTTGGTGCCCAGGATTGGGCCTCGGCAGTGGGCCTCTCGGCCACTGTTGCAGATTTGGTGACAATAGGATATTGTATATATGGTATATATATTTGTAGTATATTGTAGTGTAAATGTTACCTTAATTAGTGTTATACACTTACCATAATTGTATAGTTAGAATTATGGTAGAATAAGGATTTAGAAATAGAATAGGAATAGGATTTTCCTATTATAGGAATATGTAATTTGTATATATAGCCTTTAAATTAATGAAAATAATCAAGGAAATTATTTTTTTCATGGTCCCTAAATTTTTTGGACCTTCTCGGCCGAGAACCCGCCCCCCCCCCTCGGGTTTCTCTCCCAAATTTCATCTTCCGCTCTCAAAAACATCTCTTAAATTTACACTCCTTCTTTGTTCTTTCAATATGTCTAAGAACAATTATTACCCTGCCCTCACAGTTTCCAATATCAAGAGATGTATCCCTATTGTCCTTGAGATGGAAAGCGTCCAATATGCGACGTGGGCGGAGTTGTTTAAAATTTACGCTATTTCTTATCAAGTTCTTCATCACATCATTCCTCCCGCTAGACCCCTTCCTGCGGAGGATCCTGAGTTATGGATTACACTTGATGCTACCGTTCTCCGGTGGATCTACGCCACTATTTCAGTGAACCTTCTACAAACGATTATTGAGCCGGATACCACGGCGATGGCTGCATGGAATAGATTGTGTGACATGTTCCAAGACAACCAACATTCACGTGTCGTCACACTCGAGCATGAATTCTCTCTCTTTCGAATGGACGATTTTTCGAACGTTTCTGCATATTGCAAGAAACTAAAGGAGTTGGCGGATCAACTCCGTAATGTTGGCGCACCAATAACGAATAATCGTCTAGTTCTACAGTTGGTTGCCGGTCTTTTGGAGGCCTATAATGGGGTTGGAACTCTCCTTCGCCAAAGCAACCCTCTTCCTCACTTCTATCAAGCCCGCTCCATGCTTACTTTGGAAGAAGCGGGTTTGGCTAAAAAGGTGGCTAATGGAGCAAGCCCCGTCGTCATGGTGGCGTCCTCTCCTAGTTCTTCGGGTTTTGTGAATAATTCAAGCCAAAATCATAATAATGGTGGCGGCAAGAATAATCGCAAAAATAATAACAAAAATCGCGGGGGCAAACGCGACGGTTCTAGTGGCGGTTCCGGTGGTCAGCAAGCAGGCGGTGGGTCTCATCCAGTGAACAATGGCCCACCACCCCCCTGGGCCCAGTAGTGGGGCCCATGGCAGTGGGCCGTGGGCCAACAGCCCTTACCAACCAGCAGCAAGTTCCAGCGGCCAGTGGGATGGCCAACAGTCCAGGCCCAACACCCAGCAGTGGCGGCCCACTGGCTAGTGGCCCAACAGTAGCGGGAGCAACAGCTACGACCCAGCTCCATCACAGTCTGGAATTCTCGGGCCCCGCCCTCCGCAAGCCCATCATGCAGTAGGCCCCACTCAAACCGATATCGAGGCCGCGATGCACACGTTGGGGTTAACTCAACCGGACCCAAATTGGTATATGGACACCGGTGCCACAACTCACATGACTTCCGAATCAGGTACTCTCTCATCTTATTCCAATTTGAGCACCCCTCGAGGGATAATTGTTGGTAATGGCAGTTCTATTCTAATTCTAGGGTATGGTCAGAAAACGTTGTCTCCCCTAATCCACCCCTTCTCTTGAAAAATACTTTACACGCTCCTAAATTGATTAAAAATTTAGTGTCTGTCCGAAAGTTCACATCTGACAATTCGGTTTCAGTTGAATTTGACCCTTTTGGGTTCTCTGTGAAGGATTTCAAGACGGGGAGTCATCTCATGAGGTGTGATAGTAGGGGGGATCTGTATCCTATCATGTCTGGTTTCAGTCCATCGAGTCAAGCCTTGCCATCAGCCTTTGCAGCCATCTCTCCTTCCATGTGGCTTGCTCGTCTGGGTCATCCGGGATCTTCTATTTTATCAGCTTTAAATAAAATAGCTTTATTTTCTGTAAGGGTACGAGTCGTACTCCTCTTTGTCAGTCTTGTTCATTAGGGAAAATTGTTAAGTTGTCATTTGTAGACTCCAATTCTCATACTTCAATGCCATTTGATATTATTCATAGCGACTTATGGGCGTCTCCTGTTCTTAGTTCATTGGGTCATCGATATTATGTTCTCTTTTTAGATGATTATTCTAGATTTTTGTGGACGTTTCAATTGCGAATAAATCACAAGTGTTTTTCGTCTTCATCAAATTTAGAGTGTTCATTCGTACTCAATTCGAAAGAGAAATAAAAAAATTTCAATGTGATAATGGGAAAGAGTATGACAATAGGAAGTTTCGGAGTTTTTGTGCTAATAATGGGATAAATTTTCATTTTTCGTGTCCTCATACATCTTCACAGAATGGGAAAGCGCCGAACGCAAAATTCGTTCCATAAATAACATTGTCCGAACTCTCTTAATCCATGCCTCCATACCTCCATATTTTTGGCATCATGCTCTACCAATGGCCACATATCTTCTTAACATAATTCCTTCTAAAGGTCTGACATATTCTTCCCCCCTCAAAATCCTATATAATAAGAACCCTTCTTATTCTCATCTTCGAATTTTTGGGTGCTTGTGTTATCCGTTATTCCCATCCGCCACAATTAACAAACTTCAGGCTAGGTCTACCCCGTGTGTATTTTTGGGTTATCCGTCGAATCATCGTGGTTATAAGTGTTTTGATTTATCCTCCAAGAAAATCATAATTAATCGTCATGTCATTTTTTATAAAACCCAATTCCCTTTTACGAAAGTTCATACTCCCGAGCCTAAGTCGTATAATTTTTTGGATGATCAAATATCCCCGTATATTATTCGGCCAGTGCTGCAGATTTGGTGCCCAGGATTGGGCCTCGGCAGTGGGCCTCTCGGCCACTGCTGCAGATTTGGTGACAATAGGATATTGTATATATGGTATATATATTTGTGGTATATTGTAGTGTAAATGTTACCTTAATTAGTGTTATACACTTACCATAATTGTATAGTTAGAATTATGGTAGAATAAGAATTTAGAAATAGAATAGGAATATGATTTTCCTATTATAGGAATATGTAACTTGTATATATAGCGTTTAAATTAATGAAAATAATCAAATGGATTATTTCTTTCAATTGTTAGCGGAAAAATAAGGAAAATATACAATTTGTTTTGAAACTATTTTTCCATAAAATTAACATCATATCAAATTCTCAAACTCTATTACAGAAAGAAAAAAAAAGTACTAACATCCAATAAATCCAATCCCTTTTCCCTAAAAAAAAATATCCAATAAATCCAATCCCTTTTCCCTAAAAAAAAATATCATAAGTTTAATCTTTTGTTATTAGTTCAGATTCACATCACTTACGATTTATTAATGAAAAATTGTTTTTTCATATCCGGATTTTCTCATTCGAGAGAGCTCAAACTCAGATATCAGTAAGGGGTTGTACCATAATCCTCGAATCTTTTGTTATTACTTTACCTTCTCAAAAAGGAAAACTAATCTTTTGTTAGTTGTTTTTCTATTAATTTTTTAATTTATTTTTGGTTCCCTAGTTCCTAACCACGTGGCTTTAACTTCCTAACCCAGCTTCGCGCCTTCACCATTTGCTGCCTCCTTGGCGGTTCATTACCCCCCACCCCCGACCCTACCCCTAAAGAAGGAATTGAACTATCTTTTTCTCCTTCATAATATAGTAATCTTATTACAATCAATGTTACAATCTCTCAAGTTAGGCTTACACAATTTCATCACTCCCAATAGGTATTATATATCAGTTTCTATTTTGTGTTTTGATGATTTTCTTGTCTCATGACTTTTACCTTTTTCTCAGTGTTGGAATCATTTTAAGGAAACCCAAGTTACAGGTTTTGGTTTCTGTGAATTTTTCAATAATGGGGTCTAAAAAAAGACCCTTTTCAACCTCATCAGTTACTGCAAAATCAAATGAAGAAATGAGTATTGCAACTGATAAGGGTGTTTCAAAGGTTGTTTCTTTTTGACCAATTAATGTCCTTTTCAGTATTTGTAGGATGGTTTAGTAGGAAAGATTTAATCTTTTTTCTTGTTTTGTTTGAATTTGTATCGTGATATATTTCTGTCTTATTTCCTTGAATTCCTACATTGACTACGTTTCTTTTGAGCCGAGGGTGTATCGGAAACAACCTCTCTACCTTTGTGGGTAGAGGTAAATCTGCGTACACCCCACTTGTGGGATTACACTGGGTATGTTGTTGTTGTTGTTGTTGAAAATGGTGGCAAGACAATAATGGGGTCTAAAAAAAGACCCCTTTCAACCTCATCAGCTACTGTAAAATCAAATGAACAAATGAGTGTTGCAACTGATAAGGGTGTTTCAAAGGTTGTTTCTTTTTGACCAATTAATATCTTTTTCAGCATTTGGTGATTTGGATGATGGTTTAGTAGGAAAAATTGAGTTTTTTTCTCTTCGTTACCCATGGTTTCATAATGTACAGTATCGTGTATTGTATTGTACTTTATTAATAAATATATTGTTTGGATAGACTGTATCATTTGTTGTGGTTTAATAACATTTTTATTATTTGGTTTGACTTTATGGTACTACATAATAACATGTAATTTTACTAAAATACCCTTAACCCTTAATTACAAACTAGTTTATATAAATTAATAAAATTAGAGTAAAAGATAAAATAGAAACTTTAAAAATAAATAGGTGATGGTGGGGTGGTTGTGGGGTGGAGTGGTGGTGAGGGGTTTGTGGGTGGGGGTGTTAGGGGGTAGTGGGTAGTGGGTGACGGAGGATGGGTGTGGGGTGTGTGTAGGGGTGGGGTGGGTGGTGGAGGGGTGTGGTAGGGGTTATAATGGGTAAATGAAATAAGAAACCACACAAAAACCACCAAATCAGTGGTTATAAACATTGCATTTTTTCATGGTTATATAACCACTGAAGTACAACGGGTTTACAACACCATACAACATAATTTTAAGAACGATGGAAACAAACATAGTATCAATGAAAACCATACAATAATGAACCACGGGAAACAACCATCCAAACAGGGGGGTAAGACACTAATGGGGTTTAAAAATAGACCCTTTTCAACCTCATCGGCTACTGCAAAATCAAATGAACCAATGAGTGTTGCAACTGAAATTGAAAAGGGTGTTCTAAAGGTTGTTTCTTTTTGACCAGTTGATGTCTTTTCAGCATTTGGAGAATGGTTCAGTAGGAAAGATTTAATTTTCTTTTTGTTTGAATTTTTATTGTTACATGTAGGAAAATGGTGGCAAGAGTAAGGAGATTCTTGTGGAGGATATGGAAACAGTAGAGAAAATGTCAGTTCCACAGCTCAGAGTAAAACTTAGGTATATTTTGTAGTACTCAGTTTTTGGCATCATATGCTATTATGTTGTAGATGGTTCATGTTTGTTTGTTACTACTTGAGTTTTGAGCCTTTCGTGGCAAGGGCAAAGACAGAAGCTCAGACACGGGTTCGGCTGAACCAAATAGCTTTTGCTCAAATAGTGTACCTGTGTTAAGAAATTCGTTAAATATGTACACATATTAAATTTAGAACCCAATGATTAGTCCTTGAAGTCGGGGTTCTAAAATCCAATGCAAAATTGAAATGTTGGCTCCGCCTATGTTTCTTGGTTATTAAAAAACAGAGTGTAGAGAATGGAGGAAATAAAGATGGGGTTTGCATGCATGTTTGTGGTAATGCAATTAGTTGCTTGGTTGTCGTAGAAAGAAATCCAGATTTTTACTTTTAGAGATTTGATCAAATAATTTCCTATGGTCCATTAAATGCTTGGATTAGTCACTTAGAAAATGGGAAACAAAAAATTTGCTGGACTTTTTGTTTCAAGTGAAGATGATTGGATGCCATCCGTCCTGTCAAGGACGTGTATATGAAAGATTTTTCTATATTGCTTCTTGTCATAATTTTTCATGTTAGATATAGGGAAATTATGTGTGAGAATGATTGCCTGACAGCCATAACATATACTGCTTTTGTGCATTCAGACATCTAGCTTTGCACAGTTCTATACTTGCAGGCTTTATTTGAAATATAAAATCCTTAAGCAGTTAATGCTTACATTAATCCCTTAAGCAGTGAATACTTACATTAATCTTTGGGATAAGGATTGAAGCATAGTAGTTGTTGTAGTGAGTACTCAAAATTATCCTTAAACTTGACGGAGGATTCATATAGCATACCTTAACTTGCTTAAGATTGAGGCGTTTAAATTTTTTCCTTAAGAGTCTATAAGCTCCCGCTATGCACGGGGTCCGGGGAAGGGCCGGACCACAAGGGTCTATTGCACGCAGTCTTACCTCGCATTTCTGCAAGAGGTTGTTTCCACGGCTTGAACGCATGGCCTCATGATCACATGGCAACAACTTTACCAGTTACTCCTCAAGTCTATGGATGCTTCAAATTTTTCCTTAAGAGTCTATGAAAACAATAAGCTGTGATAATAGATCTAAAAGAGTCTTGACCCTCGATTGGAACTAGGTAAGTGGCTGGAAGCATTTTACCATACGTCGCTAAGTGATTCCTCTGGAACTTGATGTAGTTGGTCTAATTCTGTTCTGATGATGTTCCACATCAGAAATGGTTTGTGTGAGTAGGAAAAGTTTGCACAATCTATCACCTTGTAATGCACTTTCACTTTGATTCTGTGACATGACTGCCAGTTTTGCATTTTTAGGAGTCTTGGGATTCCTTCCAGAGGTACTAAGCAAGAGCTTGTTGCTTCTTTGAAGACATTCCTCGGCGGAAAACTTAACGGTACTCTTTTCTATCATGTTAATCGCAACCAAGCCCATAAAATAATTTCCTTAATTGGGAACTGAGGAGAAGTATTTATCTAGGTGGTCATAGTATTATTCTGTGACTTCTCCAAAATCCAAAATGTAACGGAAAGACTTTTGACCTGTAACTTTCTGCTATAGATGCAGGCAATGGATCTGTGCCACAGGAGGATCAAGTATCATCTGAGGAGAGTCTAGGAGTAGCAGGTAACACTTCAAAAATGAAGTCTCGAAAAGTGTCAAGTAAGAATCGCGACCAAAGTGATGTAGTTGCATCAGAGGTTCCTAGTACTAGGCAGACAAAAAAACGAGTTGCAAAAGGCCACAGCAAGGATACCAATGCTGACATTATTGTTAAACAAGCTGAAATTACCCAAGAGCTTTCCGTTGAATCTAATGACATTAAAGGTAATTTGGTATATATCCTTTTGTCTGGTTATTTCGTACTAGACTTACTGTACATCTTGGCTTTGTTGTGACAGCGAATTAAATGATGAATAATTTTATAGGCAAGAAAAATGTACGAGCGAAGAGAAAAGCTTCAGCGGCGACTGCTTCAGCACACATTGGAGTTTCTGAGGGCATTGATCTTTCTGTAAATCAAGATGAACCTTGGACTATTTTTGCTCACAAGAAGCCCAAAGATGGGTGGATTGTTTACAATCCTAAAACAATGAGAGCACCTCCTCTTTCAAAGGATACAAAACATGTTAAGTTATTGTCTTGGAATGTCAATGGTTTGAGGGCTCTATTGAAGTTAAAGAATCTTTGCGTACATCAGCTTGGTGATAGAGAAGATTTCGATGTACTATGCCTACAGGAGACTAAACTACAGGCAAACTCTCATTTTATCTCTTTTCTGCTTTTAGGGATCAACTTGATAGTTTAATAGATATTATCTACATAAGTTACACACTTCTGTACCCGATCGTTCTCGGTTCTTAGATTATTGGAGTGGATGAAAAGAAGGGAAATGGTAGAGACATAAATTTCTTATGCTGTTTGGACGTTCTGGATTGTGTCCTTCAGATTTCTGCAATGCGATGTAATAGTTGTTTATCTTACTCATCAATCTTACAACGTATTGAGATCTTTGTAAACAAACTTAGAATGCAGATGAAGCTTCAGTTATAAAATTATGGTCTTCATCTTTCGAACAACAATAATATTTCCAATGCAATAAAGTTACATAGTGTCTATTTATCTTTGATATAAGGGGTATTCCCATGGACTTATAGTGTTCATACCGTTGTATTTGATCCCAGTCGGTTGCTTATGTTCATATAATGCATACAACTCTGATTTCTGGTTGGGTTGGGCCAGTTCGATAGCTCCTTATGAATTAGCAGTTTTGATCCTTCTGATCATGTTTTGTTGTACCCTTCATGACTCATCTACGAATAACCAATTTATGGGGCGGTTGGAGTATCACAGGGGGACTATAACGAATCCGGGTAGAGTGACGAATAACCAATTTATTTGTTTTCTGGCTTATGCTTTTTGGCAACTATCGGGCATTGGGTGTATTGGGATCTAGATTTTTTTTATACCGTGGTGTCAAAAATAATAATAAAAATAATAAACTGTTTAATGTCTTTGGGATCTAAAAATATTTTTTGATGAACGTACGGGAAAACCCTCTTTGAATTTGAAAATTGTGTGTAACAGCAGCATGGTCTATAACCGCAAGACAGTTATGTCTCATTACATATTTCCTCTTAATTTCAACTCAGCGAAAAAAACTGTTTGTCTTTTACTACCACGCGCACACACAGATATTCATGTATATCCACACACGCACACTCTCATATTCATGTATGTGTGTGTGTAATCATCCAGGTTCATTAAGGTTACTTGCTTCCTAGTTGACACAATTCTTCAAATTTAAGGTGGACTGAGTTCTCAGAATCTAGATTGTGGAGACTGCAATAGAAACTGGAGGTTTTCTTTTATGATTTATTTTTAAACTAAGTTCAACAAACTCTAGTTATTGGTATACTTTGAAAGAGATGGAAATTACCTTCTAGTGGAACAGTTAAGAACGAAACTGCATACATCCATCAGTGAGTTTAGGTCTAAGGTCATCAGTGATGGTTTCTGAATACTGTAGATTACTATGTGATAATTTATTCCCTTTCATACAACAAATATTTGTGCTGTCTTGGCTAATTTCACATCTGACTCTTGAAAGCAGGAGAAAGACGTTGAAGCGATCAAAGAAAGTCTCCACGGCTATGAGAATAGCTTTTGGATGTGCAGTGTCTCTAAGCTTGGGTATTCTGGTACTGCAATCATCTCACGGGTATGATCCTTTTCACTTCCCTCTTCTTCCTGTTCTCTTTTTCTCTTTTTTTTCTTTCAGTTTTCTTGATTGAGAAAATAGGATTTTCTTCTTCACTCACCGGTCATATTATTTAAATCCACAATGCTTGGAATGAACATCGACCTCCAAATACATTGGTCCATAAGTGTAAAACCAGAGCTGAAGAAGTTAAAGGGGAAAAGGGTATCCTTAAAATCACATTGAAGGAAGTGTCTGAATAGACCTACTATCTCTCGGAAGCTATGTAGACTTAGCAAAAGAAAAATGCAACGGACCAGTGTTAAGGTCTAGACATGTTAGTGTGTTACATAAGGACCAGTGTTTGCTAGGAGTACTTTTTGATTTATTTAGAGAGATGTATCTTCATAGAAGATATGGAGAACTTCTACTGTTAGAGTATTGAAAATGGAACTGGTCTAAATCGAGCAAAGTGGTTAATAAGGATTCAAATAGCTGATTCAGACTAGCTTGGGATTGAGTGTAGTAGTTGTTGTTTTGTCGTTGTTTGAACAGTAAATCACTTGTTTTACTTGCAATCTGGTCAGAGTAATGCAATGTGTTCCTTTTCTCTGTCTAACGACAATGAGGGGGGTGACTGTATTTTTATTAGCTAGTAAAAAGTTTAACATTCTGAGACACTTTGGACCTTATAATCTATTGTTGATGAAGTGTTAAGTACACGATTCATTGTGCCACATGGACCTTGTCAAAGGAGAAGAAAATACCGCGAAAATTAGCTACTGCCATAACTCATAATAAATGTACATTTTCTTCATCAACGGGAATTTCTTTCTGCAAGATGATCTTTAAATGGTCTGTGCAGTTTGATCTTCTTTATTTGAGCTTGTTTTTCCCTTGTGAATTATGATATCTGTTTTTATGTCAAGCCCTGCATTGGATGCCTTAGTTCGGTCTCTGAGAAATATTTCTTACTTAGAGAGGAAGGAAGAATATTTAGCGTCTATGTCTTCTTTCCTTGAGTTGGTTTTGGTTTCTGAACCAGTGTTATCCTTTTGCTTTTATCTTTGACAGACTAAACCACTTTCTATCAGATATGGTCTCGGTATACCTGATCATGATTCTGAAGGACGACTTGTCACGGTGGAATTTGATAACTTCTATTTACTGTGTGGATATGTTCCAAATTCTGGGGATGGACTACGACGATTGGTAGTTCTCTACGTCTTATATCTCTTCTTTGTATTTGTTATGTTATGTGTTTCCTCTTACGAACATGACTAACAAGATGTACTTCACCAGACGTACAGAATTACAGAGTGGGATCCTTCTCTTGGCAATTACATGAAAGTAAGTGTTACTTTCTTTACTGACATCTTATGCACCATTTATCATTTGTCTATCAGGTACCTCAATTTTCAAGGTCAAGTTCTTTTGAGTTTTCATTTTCGGATAAGCATCTTGAATCTCATCAATTCAAAATCATCAAAACATGTAACCTTCATCCATTGAATCCAGTCAGGGATACTTCTAGTTTTGTCTACAAACACTATTTGTTCTTACTTTGCTGCTATTTTTCAAGGTTGTCAAAAATCGTAGATTTTTCCTTTCGTATTTGTTTCGGGTGTATCTTGTTTGTTCTAAACGTTACTATTTTGGTTTGTTAACGTCTAGTCTTCAAAATATTTTTGTTCTGTGGCTTTGCAGGTGCTAGAAAAGTCGAAACCTGTTGTATTGACTGGTGATCTAAATTGCGCCCACGAGGAGATAGATATTTATAATCCTGCTGTAAGTATTTTAACCGTCACGTTTTCATTTAAATGATGCAGAAGGAGTTTATGCTTATGTGAATGATAGATGGCACTAAGTGACTCTTGATAAATAGTTGTAAGAGAAGATACAAAGTTGCATCAATAATGCCCAAGAGAACAAAATAAAAGCTACATTACAGCAGATTGAAACTATACTACAGTTTAAGGTGATCATCTTAGCATCTATGTTTAAGAATAGCATTGGAATCAACAGAAAGGAAATGTTATCTATTTACGGTATACAGGTCAACATATTCTTTGAAAGCTAATAGGCGTGGAAAGTGTTCCAAATTTCAACTGAAGGGAAAAGAATTGTCTATTTTATGAAGAAAAGATGAAGCATGGAATAGTAAAATTACCAAGAACCTCTGATTTGTGATTCACGATTTAGATCCAAAAATAGTTGTCACTTTTTTCTTTGTTGGAGTCAGACTGAGTGGTCGTTGATTGCACTTTAAATGTATTATTCTGTGATGTTTATATGCGACTTATAGTCCTTGGTGTAGTTTCCAAATTCCTAAAAGAACGAAAATTTTTGCTCGGAAGGTTGTTGAATTGACCTTAGTAAGCAAAAAGTAAACTACATTGAGACTGAGGGTGTATCAATTTTGCAAGTGTTCCTAGTTGTCTTTTCCACTTGAAAAGTAAGGAACCATGACGAAGCAGCTCATGGTAACTTGTCTGGGGCTCTTCTTGCTCCTCTTTTAACTAGCATGTAGAAGTCATCCACCACAAATAGAGACGAACTGCTTTTTAAAAAAGAAAAAAATCAAAATTCAGAAACTGTTTCCCCATGTGATCAAATTGCAAAGCCTGACCTAGCACCATGGGGACTTGTTTGGTCGCCTAAACCATGAAAACGGGGTCGTGGGAGAGCCTTCATCTACTGGAAGAGTTATTTCATTGCCTAACGAAATACAATAAAGTATTGGAAATTATCATCGCTAACAGAATGATTTGATTTTGCGACTTAAGAATTGATTTTTTCTTGTGGATTTTATATTTGTTCAGTTGTTAGCTTAGCTTACGAAAGTTACTTACATAGTAGTTTTGATATGATTCTGATTCATTTTTTCCCTTCATTTGCTTAGGGAAATAAAAGAAGTGCAGGCTTTACTGAAGAAGAAAGACAGTCCTTCGAAACGAACTTTCTAAACAAGGGGTTTGTAGATACATTCAGGAAGCAGCATCCTGGTGTCGTTGGTTATACTTACTGGGGTTACCGCCATGGTGGACGTAAAACTAATAAAGGTATTCAAAATTTTGTTCTATTATGGTGATATTAACTTCTTGTCTGCTTCCTTGGGCTGTTCTTATTATTTTCTTGAGCTGAGGGTCTATTGGGAACAACCTCTCTACCCTACAGAGGTAGGGGTAAGGTCTGCGTACACCCCACCCTCCCTAGACCCCACTTGTGGGACCACACCGGTGGTGATGGAAAACGGTGTGGGGCGGTGCGGTTGCGGTGCAAACCCGCGAAGACTCCAACCTGCCCCGCATAGCAAAATTTTTTGTTTTCAACCCATGCCGCATAAACCCGCCCCGCATAATATTTTTATTTTTTTCCTTTTTTACTGAATTTGATATTAAAAATGAAATTCATAAAATTCTTTTTCATTTTCCCACTAAGTAGTATTAATTTAATACATAATGACTTGAAATTAATCTCTTAAAAGTTAATGCGGAATTTCCTGTTGAGTAATTTTCGGCATGTTACAACATTAGTTAAATCTAATTAGTTATAACTTCAGATTTTGCAAATATTTTAAAATGAAAGCTCTGCTTTGACATTTTGATTTATATTTGTAATTAAAATTTAAAAATGAATTAGGTTCGAACTGTAACATAGAAAAGGTCTGTTACGAAAGAAGACAAAATTACAAACTTTGTTTTAATATGCTGAAATTTATTTTACTGAACTTACATATTAAATAACTCTTTTAGTGAAATGATCAATCTTACCATGGGATAGTTGGTTTCAGTCATAAACAGAAAACAACCAGCTTCTCAAATTAACAAACAATGATTAGCTTTAGTAAGTTTCTGGAAAACTTACCCCAAACCGAACCCCCCTGCACCCACTTGATTTTTTTGAAAAAAATAATTGAACCCACCCCGCCCCACCCTGCATTTCCCTAAACCCGCCCCGTTGCCATCCCTACACACTGGGTATGTTGTTGTAGATTCTTGCACCAGTTACATCAATCTGCAACTTTTGAGGGCTTGACTACTTATTTGGATCGCCATAATAGTTGTGTTTTCTCTTTTCACATATTAACCTATTTAATCTACTCGTCCCACATCTTATTCCTCCAACCTCTCATGGACTATCGTTTTTGTTACTCCTTCACAAGATAATGACAACCTCACATTCTTTGTCCAATGTTATTTGCTATTTTAAGTATCTTTTATTCAGATAGTTTGGCCTAGGATTTATTTGCTATGATCTTTCTCTTATGATGTTTTTTGCATATTTTTCCCATCTTGGGTATAAAACGGCAGGATGGCGGCTCGATTACTTCCTTGTCTCAGAATGCATTGCTGACAAGGTGCACGACTCGTACATTCTCCCAGATGTAGATGGCAGTGATCACAGTCCCATTGGCCTTGTCCTGAAGCTGTAGGTTCCAAGTTCCAACCATCTTTTTTGCTAATTCCAACATCTCGATGTTTTTGTGTAACAAGGAAACACGACGAAAATATTTTCAAGAAGCTACATGGAGTTGATATTTGGCTTTTGGACATATAAATGGTGAATCCTGACTTTTGAAGTGGCATACAGGATCCTCATTTGTTCTGCTATTTTGATGCTTTTTGTTGATTCATAAAGCAAGTAAAAGGTGTCACATCTGCAGGGATAAGCTGGAGTAAAAAAAAAGTGGGATGAGCATATTGAGCCTCATATACTCCTGTGCAACTTTGTTTTTTTGTTTAACTATCAACATACTTACCTGACTAATTCAAATTCACATCATAGAAAGCCTACTATGGGGTTTTTTAGTGCGACTTATATCGCGTGGCGTCTGAAAAAACTGGTCGGCTAATTTGGATTTCATCTTGTGATCATAATCTATTGATTTGATTAATTTGAATTCACATCGTAAACAGCACATTGTGAGGTTTTTAGTGTTACCTATTTCGCTGGTAGGCTTATTCGGATTTCGTACTGTGGTTATAATCTACTCATTCAATTAATTTGAATCCACGTCGTATAAGAGCCTACTAGTGCTTTCTATTTTGTTCGACATTTGAACATATTCAAATTTTATCCCGTGCTCATATTCTATTAATTTGCATTCGCGTCATAGAAAATCACTGTGGGTGATTTAGTGCTTACTACCGAAGCGAATTGATTTTTTAAGGTTGAAACCTGATTTTACTCTTTGATAAAAGGTAGAAAAGAAGTCAATGCTGGCAAGGAAAATAAGACAAACTCGATCTTAATCTCTGATAAAAGATAGAAAAGTTCCTTGTAATATTTTTTTATTATAAATTACTTATATGATTAAGTTACATGCAAGTCAATTGCATATATAGTTACCAACAAAATACAACTAGTATTAAGATCAAATTCCCTTCCAAGTCTCGTTTTTTTTCTCATATGGTGTTTAATACTTGATTAATTTGAATTCGGCGCTCATTTAAGGAAAATATTTCTTATTAAGAATTTTTTTTATATTTAGAATTTGAACAGCTCTATTCGTTGCACCGCCCGGTTAAGTCCTCCTTTCACCTTCGAATTTGAGAAAACAAAGAAATAACTTATAAATCGGGAGAAAGAAAAAGAAATTTAAAAACAATGAGTTTGATCTCCATTCTTGAAGCAACACATGGACCCCACATATGATAAGTTCTCATCTGACGTGTACAAATACTATTGGACTTCAAGAGTAATTAAATTAACTGAATAACAAAATAATAAATCGAAAAAAAAAATATATCAAAAAGATCCAATGTGACAACAGTCAGTGAGAGATCGAACAATGGCAGCTAAAAAACGACCGTCAACGGCGGCGCCGGCGACCGTCACTGCCGTGAATTCGCCGGAATCATCCATAACTCCACCAAAACCTAAATCCGGTGACACGTCACCTGATCCTCCCATAGCGCCGGCAAAAGTTTACTTAATTTTCAAAATGTCTTCGATATTTTTAATCCCATACTTCTACTTGATATTCTACCACTACAAAATTGAATCGGAGCTCCGGCGATCGATTCTAATCAATGCAATTGTTAGCTTGATCGGATTCTTCGTCACCGTTACTATGATTCCTGTTGCCTCTAAGTACGTATTGAGAAGAAATTTGTTTGGATATGATATCAATAAGAAAGGCACTCCTCAAGGCTCTATCAAAGTGTAAGTTTTAATTTACTTGAAGTTAATGCATAATTGTTAATGTATTAGTGGAATTTTAGTGCTGATTTGAATTTACTATGCCTCATTTTGTTGATTTTGATAGTCTTAGTTTGAATTAGTCTGTTTATTAAGTGAAAAGTTAAAAAAGTGTGAAATTTGAAGTTTAATTTACTTGAAGTTGATGCATAATTGTGAATGTAGTAATGGAATTTAGTACTGATTTGAATTTATTATGCCTTATTTTGTTGATTTTGATAGTCTTAGTTTGAATTGGTTTGCTTATTAAGTGAGAAGATAAAAAATGTGAACTTTGAAGTTTAATTTACTTGAAATTAATGCATAATTGTGAATGTAGTAGTGGAATTTAGTACTCCCTCCGTCCCAATTTATATGATATGGTTTGACTTGACATGGAGTTTAAGAAATAAAGGAAGACTTTTGAATCTTGTGGTAAAAATAAGCCAAAGATATTTGTGTAGTTACAGACGTTAAGCGTAAATGGTAAAGTTTAAAGTTAAATTATTGTCAAATAAGGAAATGTATCACTTTTTGGCACTGACTAAAAAGGAAAGTGTGTCATATAAATTGAGACAAAGGGAGTACTGATTTGGATTTATTATGCCTTATTTCTTGATTTTGATAGTCTTAGTTTGAATTAGTTTGCTTATTAAGTGAAAAGTTAAAAAAAATGTGAAATTTGAAGTTTAATTTACTTGAAGTTAATGCATAATTGTGAATGTTGTAGTGGAATTTAGTGCTGATTCGAATTTATTATGCTTTACTACTTGATTTTGATAGTCTTAGTTTGGATTGGTTTGCTTATTAAGTTGAAAAGTTAAAAAAATGTGAAATTTGAAGTTTAATTTACTTGAAGTTAATGCATAATTGTGAATGTAGTAGTGGAATTTAGTACTGATTTGAATTTATCATGCCTTACTACTTGATTTTGATAGTATTAGTTTGAATTGGTTTGCTTATCAAGTGGAAAAAAAAATGTGAAATTTGATGTAAGTGCACGGTAGGAATTAAGAGAAAGTTGGCATCCAATCAAGAATGATTTTTTGAGCTCATCACACAACATGTAATGTGGCTACACTGTAAATACTACCAGCTTACACCTAATGCTGGAAACTTATAAAATTTCACTTTATTGATAAAAAAGAATGAGAATAGACCGTTCAGGACGGCCTAAAATGAAGGTAGGACTTTTTTTTCAGGGACAAGGTGAGTAATTTTATGAACTAACTTAAGGGAGAGGGTTTTCATAAGTAAAGAATCAACTTCAAATTAAGTTATGCAGTGTATGACTAAGCAATTTATGAGTGATCCGTATTGTTTTTATGCAGACCTGAGTCACTAGGTATTATTGTTGGGGCTGTGTTCTTGGTCGTGGCTATCTTGTTTCAGTATTTCAACTTCACAGCTGATTCAAATGTAAGTAAAAGTTGCAAGCTTTGTGGTTTTTGGAGTTTTTTTTATTCCTTAAGATTTGTTGAAGATGATCTGCTTTACGTCTTGATAACTGCTTTGGTTGATTACCCTTTCCGACATAGTGTTGTGTGTTCCTTTCTTGCTTGCGAATCGTGGGAACTTCTAACTCTTACTAATGTTTCTCTATTTAAAGGTGAGAGGAAGTAGTACCAAAGTACGGAGATGAAGTTGGACTTTAGGAAGGTTTCTGCTTAATTCTAACATGGGATAGAAAGAGAGGCGTGAAAGAGAGCTGATCTAACACACTAAAGCCTCCTTATCAAAAAACACACTAAATCCTGAAGCAATGTTTTGCATTTAACCAAGTTGTAAAGTGAGAAGAAGAAAAAGCATAACGTTGGAAGTCTTGTCACTTGATTGGTAGATGGAAAATATGCCCAAATAAGTATTGCTCCACCTGTTTCTTTTCCCTGGGCAAAAACGCATGTAGAATAGCCTCATTAGAAGTGTTGCTCCCATTAATAGTAGTTAGCAGCACCTTTTTGTTTTTCCTTATCAAAAGAATGTTGCGCTAGCTTTTGACTTTGAATTTGGCAGTGGCTTGTTGAGTACAATGCTGCATTATCTTCAATCTGCTTCATGATGCTGCTTGGGTTTGTGGATGATGTCCTTGATGTACCTTGGAGAGTGTAAGCATTTTTATCATATCTAAAGGCTTTCGCTGATGCAACTGGGACCTTTGAAATCTTTTCAGCTTAGGTTCTTATAAAGTTCATGGAATTTTTGAAATAGGAAACTGCTATTGCCCTCCATTGCAGCTCTTCCATTGTTGATGGCATATGCTGGGCATACAACTATCATTATACCAAAGCCCCTTGTGTCATATGTTGGATTAAAGATCTTGGATCTAGGTAAGCAGCCTATGATTTCTTCGCACCTCTACAGGAAGTCCTTTAGTTGGAGTTTGCTAGATTTGATGAATTACTTGAAAGTTTAAAATGCACATTTAACATGCTTAAAGTAGTTTTGTATATGCATAGAATCTTTTACTATTTCATACCTTAATTCTTTTCCTTTGTTGACTCTGGTTCGGTTCTTCATTTTCTATGGTTTAACAGGATGTATCTACAAATTATATATGTGGCTATTGGCAATATTTTGCACAAATTCAATCAATATCCACGCTGGTATCAATGGCCTTGAAGTTGGGCAGACAGTCGTTATTGCAGCTGCTGTAAGCTAGAACTGCTCTCTAGGTATCACTTTGACGATTGAATGTCATCTAACTCTGGAGTAATTACAGATTTTGATACACAACATCATGCAAATTGGAGCATCTGCTGATCCTGAATACAAACAAGCCCATGCTTTTTCTATTTACCTTATTCAGCCAATGCTTGCTACTTCCTTGGCTTTACTTTCATACAACTGGTAAAATTTCATCTTAGGATAACCTCAGAGTTCTCCTTCAGCAATATGTTTTACGTACTCTCTCTACCGTCATTGTAGGTATCCTTCCTCAGTTTTTGTTGGTGATACCTTTACATATTTTGCTGGAATGACCATGGCAGTGGCTGGAATTTTGGGTCACTTTAGGTAAATCTTCCGCCTGTTTGCCATTAAGTTCAGTCATTCTTCTGCTAGTCTTTTTCTTGAACCATTTGATTGCTTTCTTGCTGTTTTCGGAAAGAAAAGGTTATCCCATTTTCCCTTTTCAGTTCGACTGTGTCAAAGTGATTCCAAGGGTGAATGAAACACCTCTATGGCTGATGACTATGAATCATAAGTTTTTCAAATAAGTGACTGGAGTATTGTCTTTACCCCCCCCCCCCCCCAAAAAAAAAGTGACTGAACTATTGTGTGAACAGCAGAGTATTATCTTAATCAGGAAAAAGTTGACTAGGCTATCATGTGAACAACGGAAAAGTGGCAATAGAAACAATCAAAGTGACTAAGAGAGGAACGGCTATGCTAGTTTGTCATTGTAGAATGAGGAAAAGGAAATGAATTTCAGCTATCTCTTACTATGAGTTTTAGATGATTCAGTTAATGGGAAAATATATAATGTATGTGATATAGTTACTATAAAGCATACTTGCCCCAAGGTTTTCGATCAATGGCAAAGGTAGTACAACTGGGGATGAGTTGTAGGCGCATGCCACAAGTTGTGAACCAAATCTAGTATTTAAGTGGAGAAGGGTACAGAGACGGATCCAAGAATTGGACCTTTTGGGTTTTGACTTTTGAGTTTGGGATTCTACCACAGTTCATTTGATTTTAATGGGTTTAAAATCTATTGTTTGCACTTACTTAGTGAACTCATAACATATGCTCTAAATCTGCCTCGGGAAGGGTACAAAGGCGGCCCATTATACACCGAGTTTTATAGTTGGAAACAATCAATTTCTCAGTTATCAAATATGTGGTGAGAGTACAATGTAAAATATGCTCAACTTGTCCTTCAGAACTTAAAATGGATATGGAACATCTAGTTGTTCTTTTCTAGTCATAGTTAATCAGGACATTCTTCTCTTTTTGTTTTCCCCATCATTTGTCTTTTCTTTTTGGTCTCTTGAGAAAGAGGTATCAGAGGTGATGATCTTTCTTTTCTCACTTATGCTAGGTCTACAAAATACTTTTCCTTTGAACTCTAGAAAACACACAGGATTACCTGCACATGCTAGAGATGTGAACACTAGTTTTTCTCCCTCTTCCATTTTGCATAACATGCATATTATATTGATAGTAGTGAAAGAAAACTGTGAACACTAGTTTTGCATGTTGATCTTATGGGGAATATATGTGAACTGTTAATTGAAGTGAAATCTTGAAATTTATCAAGATCATAGAATGGTTTAATAGTTGAAATACATCTAATGTATTGAGATGTATCAAAACACTTAAAGTATCACATAGATTGTCAGGTCGAGTGTCACCATTGTATGTACAAATGACTTTTAGTTTCTGTATTTGTAAGATAATTTTTTAATTTTCTTCATCCGAAACTTCATACTAATGCATCTAGTTTTGTCTATTTCCTTTCAGTGAAACACTGCTTATATTCTTTTTGCCACAAGTTCTGAACTTCCTACTCTCGCTACCTCAGGTTTTCTCTCTTTCCCCCTCTTGATTTGCAGCCCAACTTGCAGAACAAACAAGAACAATAAATGATATTTGTTTGAATTATCTCTACTGACTCTTTTAACTCCCTTGACTTCCTTTCAGCTTGCTGGTATTATACCTTGTCCAAGGCATCGGCTCCCTAAGTAAGTTCTCTAATTGCAGCGGCTCAAGTTCTGGGAACCCTGTTTCTGTCTGAACCAACTAATCTTGGATCCTTTCAGGTTTGACCCTCAGACTGGGTTATTGACCGGAACAAATGATGGGACACTAGTGAATTTTTTCTTAAGACAATTGGGTAGAATGTCAGAACAGTCTCTTTGTGTCGTGCTACTAGTCTTCCAGGTAAATAACTTTTTCTTTCTTTCTCTTCTTCTCATTTTCTGATCTAAACCAACAGGGGTGGTCAGTTGCTTTCCTGTTCTAGTCTGCAGTACAATTGGTCCTAAAACCACAACGGTGATATATTTCTAGTTAGTCAATGTAGTTATGATAACAATAATGCTGATTGTAGCATTCTCAATCATTGAGCTTGTGAATTGTGTATGTTTCCCTCCTTCATTTGACTAACCAGATTGTGACATTTGCTTTTCATATGCATAACTACGCACACAATCTCGTCTGATATGTTCGTATACATGGAAGGATTGTCAAGAGTAAAAAATGTTTGTGTTACAGGCCATTTGCTGCGGCTTCTGTTTTCTGCTAAGGTGGCTCCTTACAGGTTGGTACAAATGAAGCTGGGACACTAGAGGAGCTGTTTCAATTGGATGAACACCCATCGAAACCAGATAACTTAACCCTGCAGCATGAAGAGGTCTTTATTTTATGAAGAAACGATAATACCATATTTTGAAGAAAGTGATAGCCATATGCATTCGTGCATGGTAGGTGAAATGAACCACTGCTGTTGGATCTTGTAACCTATACTGATTCACTAGGAGAATTTTGTTAGAAACCGCGTTGGCATGGGATATACTTAGTTTTCGTTTTGTCAGATTTTGATGTTGCAATACACATGTACCTTGGTAATTAGTTCTTTAATGATCTTTGCCTTAATTTGATTATTTGAACACTTGGTAACGTCTTTTAGAATCAGCAACTTGAAATCTTTGAATACTCATTTTCTTGAAGTCCTAAGACTTTGGTATTGCTCATAGACGTTGCCTTCTGAGCTTTTCTAAAAAATTTTGATACTTACATAAATGTACAACAACATACCCGTGTAATCCCACAAAGTGGGGTCTGAGGAAGGATTACACAAAGTGTGGTCTGAGGAAGGTAGGATGTACACAGATCTTATCTCTATATTTGTGGGGGCAGAGAGACTGTTCCCGATAGACCCTCGGCTCAAAAAGAATGTAGTCAATGCAGAATTACAAGAATAATAAGACAATAAATATCCAGATATATAGAATAAATGGCATAATATACTCATAAGAATAATACTCTACGTGATACCTAAATACTACTACTAAGAAAATGATAAAAGGAGATGAAAGGCCAGCCTCCCACCTCTTACACATATCTCGACAAAACTCAACTACCACTAACCTTTTATCTTAATTCTCGACCTCCAAATCTTTCTATCTACGTACATGTCCTCAGTCAGCTGAAGTTGTGTCATGTCCTGTCTAATCACCTCCCTATGTTCTTCTTCGGTCTACCTCTACCTCTTCCCACATATACTTACATAACTGTGCCGGGAAAAAAAGTTTTTATGCAGAAAAAATCACTCAAGATACATTTTGTTTATGTAAGTTTTTGTATATCACTGTACAACAACAATATACCTAGTGAAATCCCACAACGTGGGGTCTGGGGAAAGAGCGTACGCAGACCTTACCTCTACCTTGGTAGGCAGAGCGATTGTTTCCGAGACTCTCAGCACAAGAAAGAGCACAAGTAAAGCAAAAGCACAAGCAAAGCAAGATAAACGGTCAAATTCGGTCAGTATGAAAATGCTAATATCAAAAGCGAATATGTCATGAGAGCACATTCTGAAAAAGTAGGCAGTAACTAGCGCAGGTAAATAAGCTACATAAAGTACACTAGAGAACACATAGTAGCAGAAATCAAACTACAGGGGACTATAAAGTCATATCGCGCCTATTAGTATAATAGGCTAAGCGAACCTACAGTAATAACACTACAATTGTCAGTTTGCAAACGTAAGTAGGACTACGCTCGACTACCTGCTACCATTTTACCCTAATCTATGTCCTTCACAACCTCACATCTAAGGTCATGTCCTCAGTAAGTTGCACCTGCATCATATCCCGTCTAATCACCTCTCCCCAATACTTCTACCTCTAACCCTCCTGAACCCGTCCATAGCCAATCTCGTACACCTCCACACTGGGGCATTTGTGTCTCTCCTTTGCACATGCCCAAACCATCTCAATCTAGCTTCCCGCATCTTATCCTCCACCAAGGGCACTCCCACTCTATCCCGAATATCATCATTTTTAATCATATCCCTCCTTGTATGCCCACACATCCCATCTCAACATCCTCATCTCCGCAACTTTCATTTTTTGAATGTGCGAAATCTTGACTGGTCAACACTCTGCCCATACAACATAGTCGGTGATTTACCTTTGTTCAGTTCTCCTTAAAAGAGCATATATACACAATGCATCCAACGAAAAAGAAAAATTATTGGTTTTATCAACAATATTTTGAGATATGATTTGTTTGAGATCTAAATTACCTTTTGGCATCTCAGTTTTCTGATCAGTTTATATAATACAAGACTTGTCTCATAAAAATGCACTGAAAATTTGTTGAAGCATTCAGTACAAGACTTGTCTCAGAAGTGCACTGAAAATCTCCACAACGCAATTGCTTACAATGAAGAAATGTATTAGCATGACCATGAACCTTCATCGGAGCTTCTAGAGATAAACTATGACATCCATCAACTACTTAAAGGACTACTATCACAGTGAACAGTTGGTATGCACAAAATTAGAAGGAAAGAAGCAAACAACTCAAGATTTTCCATTTCTCAAGGAATTGTGTATAGTTACTTGCAGTACAAGAATCGTCTCACGACATTCTAAACCCAACTCATTGTTAACAAAGGCTTTACAAAATACAGAATGAGAAAATGGTAGACCCGTCTAGTCGATATCCATTTTCTCTTCCCTCTCGATGTTTTTGCTTGACCATAGCTTAATTGTTCGATCATACGACACAGTGGTGATGAATTGTCCATCTACACCAAATAAAAGAGAAATAGACAAATAAGCATATGTGAATTGTGAAACAAAGGTTTGAGATTCTAGAAATATCAGCTCTTTTTTGGCAGAGGGTTGATGGCATGGAATAAGCCCTAGTCATGGAAAATATTAGCCTTGCACCCCCAGAAATCACAAGCAAGGAAGTCAATTTTCTGCTTTCTGTGACGAAAAACCTAAATGTCATCATCATAAGTTATTGAACCTTGAACTCATTAACTTCCTGAACAATGAAATTCTATCAAGAGATCTGTACATATGACAACCTCAAGCTTTATACTTCTTAAATGCATTCAAGATGTTCCGCTCCTCGAAAAGGTAACAATAGCTTGAAATTAAATGGAACTTACCTCCCGCAACATCCAATGACATAATTTTCGCTTCATGACCAGATAGTGTCTTTACAGGCTTAAAATCCCTTGATGACCATACCTGAAATATAAGTTTAAGAATGAAAAACATAAAAACAAGCAATGAAAAAAGATCCAAGAAGCAGTACAATCATAAAAAGACTTACCTTAGCAGTCATATCATAGGAAGCTGTAGCCAAAAAGTATCCCTCCTGAGGCTCAAACTTAACTTGAGAGATAAGATTGGAGTGAGCTGGTATAGTATAAGAAGATCTTCTCTGCCTTAAGTCCCAAATTCGACAGGTATTATCTTCACCACCACTAGCCAAATGATAACCATTGGGAGAAAAACTGACACCAAGAACCTGGAACAATAAATAAAATAAGTAGCAGAATTCATATTTTGTCTTTTCATAATCCCTAAAGCGTACGAGGGAAAAGGACATCACGTATCAAAGAAAGCCTAACCGGTTTAACATGGCCTTCTAGAGCAAGAATACTTCGTCCAGTCCTTAGATCCCACACTCGGACAAGTGCATCCAACCCGCATGATGCCACTAATGAACCATCATGGTGAAAAGACAATCCATAAACACTCCTACTGTGACCTTCTTGCAAAAGCAACTCTTCACCACTCTCTACATCCCATAATCTCCAAGTTTTGTCAAAGCTAGCTGTGCCCAAGTACTTTCCAGAAGGATGAAAAGCAATCCGAGCTAGACGGTCCAAATGTCCCTCAAACGTTCTGAGGAGAGAACCTTCTGAGTTCCATAACTTGGCGGTCTTGTCAGCAGATGCAGTAGCTAACTGATTGCTTGTCGGAGAGAACACAACATCAGTAGCCCGTTCAGTGTGACCTTTTAGAGTGGAAACCTTTTGCACTTGAGGCATACTCCATATCTTTGCTATTCCACTCAGAGAACTGAATACAGGAGAAAGGGGAGGGGGGGAGTGTCATGGTGTTGCTTGAATCCATACTCATAAGTCATAACTATTAAAAGACACTCTAATAAAAGCATGACAACATTTGCTTACGGGAACATAAAATCCTACTTCCAGTTCATTTGGTATGATATTGAAACAATCGAAGAATATCTAACTGTTTGATTTAATATGGGAATCAACTACATCTTAGTCCCGAACTAGTTGGGTTCAACCATATGAATCCTCAGTAACCATTTTTTCCGCAAGATTTAATATGGGAATCGCTGGCAAAAAAAAATTTTAAAGCAGCAAATGCTAGTATATTCCACTCATATGAATCGGTAAAGGTGAAAAACAGAATCGGGGAACACTAACAAGTTTTAAGTATATGAACCTATACTGAAAGCCTGAAGTTACCCAAATAATAACAGTTAATCTAACCTATCCCATCCCATCTGTGAAGCCCCCACCCCCCAAAGAGAAAAAGAAAAGAATGAGGAAAAGCAAGAGAGACAGGCACAGAAGAATACCAGGTTGCAAGCATCTTTCCATCGTGTGAAAGCGAACATCCGAAAAGGGGTCGATCGTCTCCAATTTCACTACAATCAAGGGCCAAGCTCCCTGCTTGTTTCAAAGCCCAATCAACCTCGGCATCCACATCTTCATCTGGATCATCCCTTTTCCTCCTTGCGCGATGAAGACGTAAAGCTGACTTAACTAAAGAATACTTTGCGATTTCTATCCTAGCATCTAACAGTACTTTTGATCCTTCTGTGTAAAAAGGGTACTGAATATCCTCCTCCTCTGTGGGTGCAGCAGAAGCTGCAGCTTCTTCATCCTCATGAGCTTTCATCAGCTTTTCCAGTTGCCCTTCTGCATCAAGCCTTGCCATAAGCATCCGCAGACGGTCCCTTCTTTCCATCTCCCTTTCCCCAAAGAGAGTTATAGGTTCACCAAGCCTTCGAAGGCGGGCCCGAACAGCCATATCATTTGTAGGAACTGCCAGTGCAGCAGCACGCCTCTTCATCAGAAGTTCTTGCAAGGCTTTTTCCTGCCTCTCTCTGGCTAGTTTGCTCTCCGCAGATATCTCATATTCTTGAGCTGAGTCCGCAGTTCCACGATCAGATCCCATTTCTTCAAGGTCAGAATCTGAATCGCTTGCTCGAGCTTCTCCATTCTGTGCTACCGGAGGCCTAAGGACAGGTGGACGAACAGGCAACGGGGCTAATGGGGGAGGAACTGCAGGCCTTGGGGCAATTGCAGGCACAACAGGAGGAAGGATAACAGTTGGAACGATCAGCGGAGCAACAGGTCGAACTGGTTGAAGATTGATTGCTCCTATAGCATTAACCATAGTCGAACTATCACCAACAAGAGTCGAAGGTTCTGTAGTTGAAACAGGAATTTCATCCTCGGCATCCATACCCTGATCAAAGAGAAGTTCAAACAACGAACACCTAAATTTAAGCAAACAGAATCATTCACTTAACACATCAGTCAACAATAACTATACACCTACTTGCTATCTGAGCAGTTTCAGAATATATTTTGCTCAAATAATGCCCTATCCATACTCTACTAAATTTCCAGAATATCTTGTTTATTTTTTAGATAAATTTTCCACGATATGTAGTTATGCCATTTATGCAATTCAACCCACAGATCAAATAAGAATTCCCAAGTCATCTCCTTCAAGTTCCAGCCTTGTTTTGTGAGTTTTACCAGATATTGTTAAAGTAATAGGTTGAATGAACACTTGTGCATGCATAAAAGGAAAGATGATGCTCAATGTTCAGATTAACTGTAGGAAGTGGATGAAAACAAGTTAAAAATTGCACCAAAATAGTACATAACAAAGATACAAAAAAAAAAAAAAAAAAGGGGGGGGGGGGGGGCAAAGTCTATATTTTCAAGAGGAATCAAAATAGAGGAAACCACTAGAGTGTCAAATATTGGACAAGCGCGTTATATGGCAAACATCAGTGTCCAAGTAAGAAGCTAATATCCAACTCTAAAGTAGGAAAATATTTTGAGCTGGCTTATATGGATCATTCTTAAATTTGGTTCTCAATTACTACCAAGGCCCCTAATTACTATCCCCTAACATGAAGAGATAACAAAATCATGGCTGTGACTGAAATATATCCACCAACTGAATTTATGCTAGTAAACTTGATATCTAAACAATTAAAATAATAAAACATTACTTATAATGCAGCATAAAAGTATAAATAATGTTTTTAAAAAAAACCATTATTAAACTACCCCAAATAAAGTACGTACTAAAAAAATTTACAGAAAATTAGGATAAGTATTGCTGCAAAAAATTATTCTTATCCAAAAAGGAATGTTATACAATTTTCAATTTTGATAAATCCCATTGTCAGCACATGAGCAAAAACAAAGAAATAACCAAGATTTGAGCTGCAAGAAATTATGAAATAGCCCTATAATGACCCAAAAGTTTACTATTGGAGAAACCCCTCTTCTTATAGACATGCTTCAGCATATATGAATATCTGTATGGAACCACACTCTGTTTGAAATCAACAATATCTTATTCTAACATTATAAGTATTTGTGGTATTACATGGGTTATGCCTCAGAATGTGAGAAGTTTATTAGGAAGTTGGCAACAACGGGTTACTAGTAAAGAGAATAAGCAGATATGGAGAACTATTCCATTGTGCAATTTTCTGGACAATATGGCTTGAAAGGAACAAGGCCTGTTTTGAAGGACATAGATCTCCTATTTCTAGAGTAAAAGATAGTTTTTTGCAGAATCTGTTCTTCTGGTGTAGAAGTAGTTCAATAGGCAGGCCGAACCAACTAATGGATTTCCTAGATCTGTTAGGAAGGAAAAGTCTAGTAGTCTGATTTTCTTCTGGTGCTTTTTGTTTGTTTATGTAACTGTTAAGTGTACCTTCTTGTACCCTTTTAACAAAACTTTTACCTTATCACAAAAAACATTATTTCACCACAAAAAACAGCAAAACAAAATAGCAAAGTTTTTTACCTCCCAAAAAAAAATCAGCTCGAATGAATACAATCTCAAGAAAGAACTAGCTGTCTGACCTGACATTGGCTCGAAATACACAATAAAATCGCCTATAATGACCCAAAAGTTTACTATAAGAGAAACCCCTCTTCTTATAGACATGCTGCAGCATATATACAAATCTGTATGGAACCTCACAAACTGATTGAAATCACAATATCTTATTCTAACATTATTTCACCACAAAAATCAGCAAAACAAAATAGCAAAGCTTTTTACCTCCCAAAAAAAAAATCAGCTTGAATGAACACAATCCCTAGAAAGAACTAGCTGTGTGACCTCACATTAGCTCAAAATACACAACAGAATCGCCTATAATGACCCAAAGTTTACTATTACAAGCCCCATTTCTTATACACATGCTTCAGCATATTATGCAAATCTGTATGGAACCTCACAAATTGTTTGAAATCAACAATATCTTATTCTAAAATTATTTCATCACAATAATCAGAAAAATACAATAGCAAAGCTAAAAACCTGTCCACACAAAAAAAAAACTCTAATGTACACAATCTCAAGAAAGAAGTAGCCATATGACCTCACATTAGCTCGAAATACACAACAAAATCGCCTATAATGACCTAAAAAATTACTATTAGAGAAACCCTTCTTCTTATAGACATGCTTCAGCATATATGCAAATCTGTATGGAACCTCACAAACTGTTGGAAATCAACATCTTGTAACACTATTTCACCACAATAATCAGCAAACTACAATAGCAAAGCTAAAAACCTGTCGACAAAATAAATCAACTCTAATGTACACAATCTCAAGAAAGAACTAGCTGTATGACCTCACATTGGCTGAAATACACAACGAAAATCGCCTATCATGACCCAAAGGTTTACTATTAGAGAAACCCCTTTTTTATTGGAATTCTTCAGCATGTATGAAAATCGTATGGAACCTCACAAACCGTTTGAAATCAACATTATCTTATACTCCCTCCGTTTCAAAATGTTTGTCTTACTTTCCTTTTTAGTCTATTTCAAAAAGAATGTCTCTTTCCTTTTTTGGCAACAATTTCATTCCAACTTTCCACATGGCATGTTTAAGACCACAAGATTAAAGGTCATTTTTCTACATTCAACAAAACTTTAATTTAAGACCACAAGATTCAAAAGTCTTCTCAACTTCCTTAAACTGTGTGCCAAGTCAAAACCAGGCAACCTTTTTGAAACGGAGGGAGTAACATTATTTCACCACAATAATCAGCAAAAGAAAATAGCAAAGCTAAAAAACTGTCCACAAAAAAAATCAACTCTAATGTACACAATCTCAAGAAAGAACTAGCCATCTGACCTCACATTAGCACCAAATACACAACAAAATCGCCTATAATGACCTAAAAATTTACTATTAGAGAAACCCTTATTCTTATAGACATGATTCAGCATATATGCAAATCTGTATGGAACCTCACAAACTGATTGAAATCAACAATATCTTATTCTAAACATTATTTCACCACAAAAATCAGCAAAACAAAATAGCAAAGCTTTTTACCTCCCAAAAAACAAAAAAAAAAATCAGCTTGAAAGAATACAATTTCTAGGAAGAACTACCTGTATGACCTCACATTGGCTCGAAAAACACAACAAAATCGCCTATAATGACCCAAAAGTTTACTATAAGAGAAACCCTTCTTAGAGACATGCTGCAGCATATATACGCATATATACAAATCTGTATGGAACCTCACAAACTGTTTGAAATCAACAATATCTTATTCTAAAATTATTCCACCACAAAAATCAGCTTGAATGAATACACTCTCAAGAAAGAACTAGCTGTGTGACCTCACGTTGGCTCAAAATACACAACAGAATCGCCTATAATCACCAAAAAGTTTACTATTACAGAAGCTCCTCTTCTTATACACATGCTTCGGCATACTATGAAAATCTGTATGGAACCTCACAACCTGTTGGAAATTAACATTATCGTATTCTAACATTATCTCACCATAATAATCAGCAAAACACAATAGAAAATCTAAAAACCTGTCCACCAAAAATAAAATCAACTCTAATGTACACAATCTCAAGAAAGAACTAGCTGTATGACCTCACATTGGCTCCAAATACACAACAAAATCGCCTATAATGACACAAAAGTTTACTATCAGAGAAACCCCTATTCTTATAGGCATGCTTCAGCATATAGCAAATCTATATGGAACCTCATACTGCTTGATATCAACATTATCTTACAACATTATTTCACCACAATAATCAACAAAAGAAAATTGCAAAGCTTTAATAATATCTTGTAACATTATTTACAACAACAACATACCCAGTGTAGTCCCACAAGTGGGGTCTGGGGTGGGTAGAGTGTACGCAGACCTTACCCCTACCGGTTGTTTCCGATAGACCCTCAGCTCAAGATAAAGCAACAACAAAGAAGATCAACAAGGAAAAGGAATAGTAACTACAATAAAACAGTATGTTAAGCGAATAACAAGAGACAATAGATAGTAACAGAAATCGAAGGATAAGAAACTGCATGAAAAATACTACGGCTACAAGGAAGGAAAAGCGGGACACATTCTATTACCTACTAACCTTCTACCCTAATTTGTGTCCTCCACAACCTCCTATCTAATATCTTACAACATTACTTCACCACAATAATCAGCAAAATACAATAGCAAAGCTAAAAACCTACCAAAAAACAGAAATTCGACTCTAATGAATACTGTCTCAATAAATAACTCGCTGTATGACCTCACATTGGCTCGAAATACACAACAAAATCGCCTCTAATGACCTAAAAATTACTATATATAGATGCTTCAGCATATATGCACATCTGTATGGAACCTCACAAACTGTTGGAAATCAACATTATCGTATCCTAACATTATTTCACCGCAATAATCAGCAAAATACAATAGCAAAGCTAAAAAACTACCAAAAAACAGAAAGTCAACTCTAATGAATACTATCTCAATAAATAATTGGCTGTGTGACCTCACATTAGCTCAAAATACACAACAAAATCGCCGATGGAACTTTAAATCAGAGGCAAACCAATTAATTTTTACAATGGAAGTAAATAAACAGAGTCGAGGAGAGAGAGCTTACAGAGGTCGCCGGAATATTCTAGTCGGTGTTGACAAGGAGAGGTGAACTTGCCGGTGACGGTTGCAGTAGTGGTGGCGGTCCGGCGGAGGAGCAGCGAGGAGGGTTTATCGACGGGGAGAGAGAAAAGGGGTTAATGGGGAAAGAGGGGGAAAAGGGGGGGGGGGGGGAAATAAGGAGAAATATTTTATAATTATAAAGGCAAAATGTAATCGCATCACCTATATTTGAAAATTTATTTACCCTTGCCAGATGTAACACCACTTTTATAGTATAGAATTAGACATGTTCAAAGCTCGGATCGGGCCGGGTTAAAGCCGGATTAAGTGGTTTTTTTCTTTTTTGCTTGTCCAACTCTAGCCGGATTAAGTGGTTTTAAGTCTGAACATGCTAATGGAGTCTGTTTGGTTTAATATTGTTTGCTTTAAATCATATGGGATATCCCTATATTTTCCTTTCTCTTATTGATGCATGAACTTGCTCACGTTTGTCTGTTTCTTCTCATTTGCTGAACCCGTGATGATATACTTCAAAAGTATACAAGGTATATAAATTTCAGTATACACAAGGTGTATGTCGAAGTTGTATATCTTTGTATACCTTCAAGCATATCCTATTTACTCCAAATATTATATGTATATCAGCTCTTATGTATGTCTATTGGTTTATGAATAATATTAAAGATAAATTAAGCAATATTGAAACATGACATGTTCCTGACAAGGTCTTGTGCTTAGTTTAACATGTTCCGGATATGTTTCTATTTGAAATATGATGGCAGGTGATATATCTTAAGCCATTAAGCATGCTAGTTAGTTATGATATGTGTCTTGTCTCTTTCCCATGTTGGTATATCCAGTTTGTTTGTTCCTATCTTAATTTAGGATGGAGTATGTTAAGGGATATTCTGGTCTACGGTTATTTATGTGATTTGAAGTGCGGTGTTTGTATTTCTTCCTCTCTTGTTGCATATGAGAATGTTTATTTTGTATGTTAGCCTGATGTCGCCTGTTTGAGTCATATGAAATACCCCATATTTTACCTATCTTTATTAATGTATTAGCTTGCCTATGACTGACCTGTTTTTCTTTCTAATTTGTTGAATCTGGAATGATATACCTCAAACGTATTTAAGGTATATAGGCCTTGGTATACATTAGGTGTATATCTCGGTTATATACTTTTGTATACCTTCAGGTATACCACATATATTTGAAATATCTTTTATATATCAGTCCCACGCATGTAAGTATGGGCTCGTATGTTTGCTAGATAATAGAAGATTGGGCTGATGTGCGTTTTTGGGCCTGTTTTCTTTTCCTCTCTTCAAAATCTGAGAAAAACATGCGAGTTATTGGGCCTGCCCCTTTATTTCTGCGTATTATGTGTTCTGTCTAGGCCAAATATTATGTTCAAATACTTGGAATATTATTTCTTTGTGCCTGTTAGACTGTTATTTTGGTTTGCTAATTGATATAAAGTAGGTGTTTGAGCTTCGTTATGAATATTTATTTATATCTGAAAATTCGGGGTACGTTCCAATTGCGATATTTATTTTCCCTCTTCTATGCATGTCCCATAGGCCTATTGGCCCACATTTTGCTGATTCCGCAAGCTGCTTGAGCCGTTTGGGCTTAAGGGCCCAACAACATATTCTTCCCAGTAACACTTTATCTTTCATGAATTATTTGTTTAGTCCTTGAATGGATAGATTAAAGAGGTAGTTTAAAATTAGAAACACGCCACTAGTTTATTTAGGCTCGGATAGTTTAAAAATTGGAAACTCGCCGCTAGCTTATTTATTTTAGGCTCGCCAGGCATGTTTAAACTTTCAAAATAATTTGGTCATTTTTATCTGCATTATTAATCATACAAATAAGGTTTCATTTTACTCAAATTGCGACTTAAAATGACTTTCATAAAAATCACTTCCTTGCATTATAAATAATTAACTTTCTTCATTTACTATCAAATGCAAAATATGTATTTTATATATAATGCCATGCAAATGCATACTTTGTCCAAAAAATCAACTTTGTATGTATTTTATAAATAATACCATACAAGTGCATACTTTTGTCAAAAAAAAAATCAAATTTACCTATATTCTATAAACAATGCATGCTTTTATCAAAAACTCAATTTCACATTACATTTTATAAGCCATGCCCTATAATGCATACTTTATCAACAAATCAATTTTTCATATATTTTGTAAACAATGCTATACAAAAGCATACTTTAATCCAAAAATCAACTTTACATATATTTTATGAATAATGCCATACAAATGCATGTTTTTATTCTAAAAATCAACTTTGCATGTATTTTATAAACAATATCATACAAAAGCATACTTTTCTCTAAAAAATTAATTTTACATGTAGTTGTATAAAAATGACATGCATATTCTTTCCGAATCGTATGTCGGAATTTATTTCTCAAAACCGCAATCACCTTCGCTAGACTATTCAAAAGAATAAATGGTAAAATCCTTACATTGTCAAAATGCTCTCTTTTAAATTATTTGAAACATCCTTTTCACCTTATATTTTAAACATGCATTTTTCTTAGCATAATAATTAACCTGAGTTTGACTGGACAACTGTAAGTTAGCGGATCTTAAAGGATGCCTAACCCCTTCCCTTTAGGATAATAGAGAACTCTTACCTAGAATCGCATAGTTTAGCAGATCATTAATCGGAGTTCATTTTGCAGTATTTTAGTTAACATTTAGGTGTTCTAATTCACTCTAGAATAATTAGATGGCGACTCCTTAACAATTTTACCAATTCAGGAAACGCACATACATCGTGACCGTGTCGGATCCTCCTTTCCTTCCTCGGAGATGGGGCGGTAAAAAACAGGCCCGACAATAGGTTCGATTTTTCGATTCGGTTCATCCCCAATACTAAAGAACCGAACCGAATTACCTTAAATAAATATTAATAAAATAATAATAAAATGAATGTGTCGAGTCACTGGTCGGGCCGGGTTAGACAGGTAAACAATTATAAAACTGATTCATTTTTCGTGTTGAGCATGTGCTTGCACGGGCCTGCTATAATGTAATGATATATAATACGTAGACAATATAAATTTAAAATATGTATTTACTTTTTAAGTAATTTTTTTGTCAATTTAATGTTTTTAATTCATGAAATGTTAATTCTTAAATTTTTATTTCATGATATATCATGCATATGGGTGCAATTTTTTATACAAAAAGGTGAAATTAACGTTATAAATTTAGACATGAATGGATATGTGTGATTGTTGCCCCTCCCCACACACACACCACACACATTTTTTTGTGTAAAGAGTCCGTTGCTTGGTGAAAACTATGAAATAGGTTAGGATAGTGTTCAATAGAACTATAATTTGCATTATTCAAATTGAAAATAAACTCTCCTTAAAAATGTGAATTACCAAGTAACAGTGACTAGATGGTAAGAGCCCAACACATTAACTATAGCTTTGTGATGACAATCTTAATAGAATGTGTAGAATAAGTGTGAGGTGGTGACACACAACGATAAATTCTAAAAGACCACTCTTTTATTTAATGATGCCTAAACGCTACATTAATTATTTGAGATGAGATATGTCATTGGGAAGTGGGTAATTTATTTAGGCCAGGCTGCCTCCTAAAGAGTAACAAATTGTGTGAATGCAAACTTAAGCTACCACCTAACCACGGTTAGGTAATAATTAATATGTATATGAAATGTACATACATTTATTTATTAAATTAGTATAAACACTGAATATGAATTAATTTTTACGGAAAAAAGAATCATGTCCTTTCCCTAATTAAATTAAAGGTAGAGATTATGATATTTATGAGATATTTTATCATCATCTAATATTCACATCAAATAGTAATTTAATTTGTGTAACTAAATTTAATATAAAAATATATTATTACTTAATTATGATTAAATGATAATTATTTATATAAAAGACATGTCTTGCATTCATTGGTATAAAAAATGAAATTAAATTTGACCGCAAGTTAAAGTTTACAATTCTTGTACTACAATTTTTGTAGCTAGGAATTTATATTAGACACAATTTATTTTACTTAATAGATTCCCAAAAGTATAAGCAATTTTCAGTGTAATAATTAGGGGTGGGCGTATATCGGTTCCGTTTTGTATCAAAAAAGTATGAACCGAATAAAAAAATTGGTATTTTTAAAATAAAAATCGAATCAATTTTTTTTAAAAAAAACCCGATATATCGGTTTATATTGGGTTTTTTTTTCAATTCAAATATAAAGTCCAAATGTTTTATATTTTTTAAAACATCAACGGCAAATGCATCAGCATATTAGTAGCAACAACATCCAATTTTAACGGGAACATACGTAGATTATTTTTTTAAACAACAACATCAACATCAAATTATAGCAGCAACAGCAACAGTTTCAGCATGAATTTTAGTTGTTTCAACAACAACAACAACATGAATTTTAGCAGTTTCAGCAGTAGGCATCAACAGAAATTCAGCAGCAGAAATTTCAGCAATAGCAACATCAAATTCCAGCAACAGCCCAGGAATTTCAGCATAAATTACAGCAACACCAATAACATCAAATTTCAGCATTAGCAACAACAATATCGTTTTTGCAGCCAAAAATAAACTAAGAATGCTTATGAGTCAAATATAGATAGATACTAACAGTAAAAACTAATTTGAAAGATTGTAGATTTGAGAACTTTATCATTATGACGTCAATATCAATCCATTGTCAAGTCCTCAACTGCTTGTGTTTGTTCTATTTCTTGTGATTGCGGTACGATTGAAAGTTTCTCAAAGTCTACATACAATTTGCCGAAGTGTTAATATAATAAACAAAATGTTAAACTATAATCATTCTATTAAAAAGTAAAACAATAAATAAAAAACAATATTGTTACCAATTCAACATCTTCATAAAACTCAGTTTCTTCTTCGGTTGGTTGCACAATTTGTTCTCCTGTAAGAGTTGAGCGAAGCCAATTATATGTGCAAATTAATGCTTCAAATGTCTTATAAGTTAATGTACTCCTAAAAGGGTCAAGAATCCCCCCCCCCCCCCTCCGTGCTAAATGCCGATTCGGAAGCCGCGGTAGATACAACAATTGCCAAAAATATCTTTGGCAATCTTTGACAAAGTCAGATACCTAGACGAATACATCTTCCACCAACTCAAAAGATCAAAATTCGGATCATTAGGACTTTCATTCCGCTTTAACAAATATTTTCTCAACATCATTCTTCACCACAAAATTATCATTTTCAATTGCATTCATCTTTTTAAACAGTTGAAAATGATCAATTGATTCATTTCTAATGCTGCCACTATCACAAACTTCACTTAACTGAGCAATTGAACTACTATTCACACCACTATTTGGGCTAACATCATTATAACTTTCAAATAACCGTAACAACAACTCTTTGATATCAGCTTTAATTTCATCAACCTTCCTACTATCAAATATACTTCCAAAGCACCAACTTATAAATTCAAATTTACACCGAGGATCAAACACATTTGCTAAAATTAATAGCTTGTTCACTTTTTCTATAAAAGTACCCAAATATTTCACAGACTTATCTCTCATGCAATTAACAATTTTTTTCACCAACAAATCAGTAGATTTCGATAGTGAACTAAGATGAAGATAAACTTTCCACAACTCATTCGAAAAAATCAGTAGAAGTCACACATTTTGTACTGCTGAATTTTAATGTCACATCATAAAAAACTGACAAAAAATGTACTAACCTCTTAGCATTATCCCAATCCACAAAAATTGGAAGCCCAATCCTTTTTCTTCTATTCTCATCTTCGTTAAACTAACTTTTGTCGTGACCACCGTCCTCCTCTAACCTATGAAACATTTTTTTCAAATAACACAACTTTTTCCAACATTAAGTATATCGAATTCCATCTGGTTGGCATATCCAAAACCATAAGTCCCTTATATAATATTTTCTCTCGCTCAACACATGTCTTGAATTTTTTGCAACCTTGTCGGAGAAGATCTTACATATTTCACCGCATTACGAACAACAGTTATTGAGTCCTTCGCTTCTACCAACCCATCCTGAACAATCAAGTTCACTATATGTGCAACACACCTCACGTGCATATGATCACCATTTAAAACCATCGCATTAGGACTCCAATTTGTCAGTTTCTTCTCCACATAAGCAATTGCAACTTGATTATCACTTGCGTTGTCCACAGTAATTGTGAATAACCTATCAATACCCCAATCCAATAAGCATTTCTCTAAAATATTTCTAATTATGATTAGAAATTGGTGTAAAAGCAAGTATCTTTTTATGCAACACCCACTTGCAGTCAATAAAATGTCAGTTATTATCATGTAGCTACTCATTTGAATTGATGTCCACGTGTCTGTTGTAATACAAATTCTCTGCTAGTTTGAGTTCATGATTCTTTTAATCAAAGCCTTCTCGGTCTGATACAGCTGAAGAATATCCAGTGCAATCGTTATTCTTGAAGGCACCTCAAATCTGGGACAACAAACCCTCATATACTCCACAAAGTTCTGACTCTCCACAAATCTAAAAGCTAACACATTTTTAATAATCAATTTCACAAGTGAGGCTCTACAAGCCTCTTGATTAAACCCCACAAATACAACTTTATCATTGTCCTTACCCTTGTCACGAGTTAATACTTTTTTATTCTTATCCTTTTCAAGCTTTGATTTCTAGTACACTTTGCACCTAGCCAAGTGGTTCCTTAAATTAGTTGTCCCAACTAACGAGCTATCGCAAGCATAATCTTTTCGAAAAAAATGACATTTGACTTTCTTTCCTCCAGGTAACTTAGTAAAAAAATTTCAAACTTTTGATCTCAATTTTTCCTCGTCGGTTCGTTTCACCACTTTTGTTCCATCATCCAAAATGTATTCCATTCTACAATATTAGAGAGTTCATGAGTATTTTGTCAAATACACCGTGAATACAAAACATCAAACAAATGTTTCGACAAACATGGTTCAAACAAAGCATGAAACAGATGAGAATAATCAGAAAATTAACATAATACACAGCCTAATACACAGTCGAACATGACTTTAACAACATCAATGAGATAATGAATACAAAACACCTAATTCATAACTTCTCCATAATTGTTAACAAACTATTATTACGAATTCATTTCTAAGAAAAATGACTTTAAATCCCATAACAGAAATGTAAAGAACTAAAATTAGTATCATTATGAAACTATAGATTGAATATGCTTTCTTCTTTACAAAAATTACTTCAGTAACTTCATTTTATAATCCAGACAAATGCTTCGACAAACATGGTTCAAACTGAAACAAAGCATGAAACATATGAGAATAATCAAAAAATTAACATAACATACAATCTAATACACATTCGAACATGACTTTAACAACATCAGTGAATACAAAACGCCTAATTCATAGCTTCTCCATAATGTTTCGACAAACATGGTTCAAACAAAGCATAAAACATACGAGACTAATAAAAAAATTAACATAACACACAGCCTAATAGGCTAATACACAGTCGAACATGACTTTAACAACAACAGAGAATACAAAACACCTAATTCATAGCTTCCCCATAATGTTTCGACAAACATGGTTCAAACAAAGCATGAAACAGATGAGACTAATGAGAAAATTAACATAACACACAACCTAATAGGCTAATACACGGTCGGACATGACTTTAACAACATCAATGAATACAAAACGCCTAATTCATAACTTCTCTATAATGTTTTGACAAACATGGTTCAAACATAGCATGAAACAAATGAGAAATCAGAACGAGAGAAATAAATGAGTAAAGGGATCATATTACCTTTTGTGGTGGCACTGACAGTAACGGGATGTCGGGTCCTCTGATGAAGATTCGAGTTCGAGTCTTCGAGAGAAAGAAATCGAAATCGAGCAGAAGAGAAAAGATAAAAGAGGCAAAATTGTTGATTCTCTGATGAAGCTTGAAGATTTATGGGTTAGGGCTTGAAATCGATTTGATTAATTGTTGAAGCTTGAAGATTTATGGGTTATGGCTTGAAGAGAAATCAAAACCGAGCAGAAGATTTATGGGTTAACTGTTGATTATTGATTATCTGATAATCGAAATCGAATCGAGCAGACGCATACCGAAATTGACTCGGTTAGGAATTAGGGTTAACTGGTTAGGGATTTAATTTATATAGGGGTATGGTTAATTACAAGAATAACCCCGATTTTTCGGTTCGGTGTATCAATAAATCACATGAACCGAATCAATTTAAAAAATTTGCACCGGTTTTTGCTGAAATCAGTTTTATAACCATTTTTTAACTGAACCAAATCGCCGGTTCGATTCGATTCGACTTTCGATTCTCCTGATTTTTTGCCCACTCCCGATAATAATCAAGTATTGCAATGCTAATTGTAGGTAGCATGTTCTATTGTCGTTGAGCAATATGCTCATTCATAACTGTCACGTGTCAAATGCAGACAGAAAAAGACATAACAAGCTACTGAAATAATATTAATGTGCTTCAATGCATTAGGCAAGAACAAAATTGCCCTCAAGCTTCTATGATATTAGACACTGGTCCCTCGAAATTCGAAAATATCATATTAGCCTATGTTGAAATTTTGGTAAGTCTAAATACATCGTAAATTCTTTAAATTTATTAATAAATTTTATTTAGATATTTGAATTACGGTATATTCTACTTGTACACCTGAACATATGTCAAAGTTTTTCTATTAAATACTTTCAGCTCAATTTAAAAAAAAAATCTGTATGTATTCTCAAGTGTCCATTACGTATATAAGTTAACTATATAAAATAGATCACCTATTTTTAATTATACATATCATTCTTACTTGAAATAGAGGCGAGTTTTAGGATTTATTGATGTTAGAATGCCCCTATTTTGGGGTAGTCTTTAATTTTTGTCCTTCAAATATGTAGTCTTTAATTTTTGTCCATAAACACTTATAAGTAATAAATAAGTGACCGATAACACATCTGACACAGAAATAACAAACATTTCGCGACATAAGCTTATATGTTTATATCATAATATCCACAAGTTATGTCGTGTGCCGGGCGGACATGATGTGTATTCCAAAAAAAAAAAAAAATAGACCCACACATATATTCTACCATTCCATATTAACTACCAATTTTTTCTAAAAATGATAAAAATATATGCATGAAAATACATAACTTCGATTTTTGAACATTACAACAAATTTTAAAAAATACTACACAATTTATGTCACATAACTTAATTCTTAAAAAAATTATGTCGAGTGAAGCGAAAGTTCAATTTTAAAAGATAAATAACTTTAAATCTATGGCGAGCAAATTAAATTTAAATATATAAAAATATTTTAGTCCATAAATTTTTACTAAATAAGCCGTAGAAACACAAATTATACATCTGAGATATGAGGGGCAAAAAATCAAACACTAGTCTGTTTGAGGGACCGTGCAAAAACTAGATATGTGTGTGACCTGTTAGAAAAAAAGATGTGAGTGTATTAAGCTTTCGCTATGTCCAAGATTACCGTAAAATTAATTGAGCGGCATGCAACGGTGAAGGATAATTTTGTCATTCCACATCACTATGAGTAAATTACAAACCACCTCTAATGATATCTCTTTGTACTACAAATAAAACGGCTTGTTCGATTCCTTTCACAGTTCACACCTCCGATGAGTATGATGTCTCCACTTCATATATCCGCCATCTCCTTAATCTCTCTGATTCTCCGATTAATCCTAACCGTCCATTCATATAATTCACCATTAGATGAACTCAGTAAAACTCGCCGGAGAATCTCTCACCGAACGTCAACGCCGGAAGATAGTACACTACACGTACAGCCAGGTTCATCGTTCAAAGTTGCTCTTTTCTCCGACTTGCATTTCGGAGAAGACGCGTGGACGGAATGGGGCCCACGTCAAGATGTTAACTCCATTAAAGTTATGTCTACTGTGCTTGATGAAGAACAGCCAGGTCATGATATTATCCATAATATGTTTTAACTTTCATCTACTAATGCTACCTCGGTATAATTTACGTGAAGGTGTTTGATTGAACTCGTCTATATAATGATGACATGAATGGAGCTTAACCTCTTGTTTGGATGGTTTTTTACAGTGGTTCATTATTGTATTGTTTTTATTGATACCATGTTTGTTTCGAGTGTTCTTAAAATTATATTGTATGATAATGTAACACTGTTGTTATATAACATGAAAAAGCTCAATTTTGTAACAACGAATTTGGTGGTTTTGCGTGGTTACTTATAAAAGAACACGGTCATTGAGGATTAATATAGATGATCCCAACTTGTTTGAAATTGAAGTACAATCGTTGTTGTGTTTGATTGAGCACGATGTTTGAAAAACAAGATTGTTGAAACTTGTGTTTTAAATATGTTATGACATTTCTGTGGCTGAATATAAAAATGTGTCATTTTGTTAGAGATTATGGTAAAAAATACACCCGAACTATCATTTCGCGAGTTTCATACCCTAACTATCAATTTCCTTTTCCTGCCTGAACTATATTTTTTTCGCGAGTTTCGTACCCCAACTATCAGTAAATGGTGATAGTTCATGTAGGAAAAGGGAATAACTGATAGTTGGGGTATGAAACTCGCGAAAAAGCGATAGTCCAGGTGTGTTTTTGACCATTAACCCTTTTTTCTAAGAATAAGTTAAAAGGAACGAATGCCATAATAAAATGGAATTAGAGAGTATATATGTGTGTGTGTGTGGTAGAGAGACTTGAGTTTTGGACTTCTAACCTTTATGATGCCTATAATGTTTTCACTTATGAATGTGATCAAAATTGAGATCCCTTTACTTACATATTTACAGTGTTTGTGAATAATACCTGCAGTTCTGTATACTCTATTTCCACTGGTCTCATCCATCAAGACTTGCTAGCATATTAGTTTTGTTGTACTTTTTAGATGATCTCCCAATGGTGCTGCCTGCTTATGGTCTTCTTAGGAGTACATTTTTAGTACGGCACTTGAAGTTAAGATGTTGAGTGAGGATTCATATAGGCCGCCCCAACATGTTTGGAACTGAGGCCTAGGCTGTTGAAAGTTTTGTAAGTTTTACGTAGATATATATACTGTCGATAACGTTGGTTTTCGGTTGAACCCGTAGCATGTTTGCTACATCCGCCTCTAGGCACATGGAGTTAAGATGTTCTTAACTAATCTGCATATTCTCTGGATGCTTGACTAATTCAAGATTTTTTTTTGCAGACTTCGTAGTTTACCTTGGCGATGTTGTTACAGCCAACAACATACCAATACAAAATTCAAGTTTATATTGGGATCAAGCAATCTCTCCAACCCGAGATAGGGGAATTCCATGGGCTAGCGTGTTCGGAAACCATGACGATATGCCATTCGAGTGGCCTATGGAGTGGTTTTCATCCACCGGAATTCCTCCACTTCATTGTCCAGTGAATGCTTCCTGCCCCGGTGAATCTGAAGGTACGAAGATGAGCTGATAACGCATAAACAGAAATGTAAAGTTAATACTTCCTTTGTTGAGATTTCACTTGGTTTCCATTTTGTAAATAACATGCATTTTTAATATTCCTTTAATCCTATGGTTTCCCCAACTTAAAAAATAGATTATGAATGCCAGAAGATTAATCTCTGTTTTTGGCTTGAAATTTTATTATTGGCTTATTGCATCTAGAGATGGATGAGTGGGATTAGACTAAAAACACGATACTAGACTAGGAAATTGTCTTTCAGTATGCTGATATGTTTTTGATATATTGATAAATTTGAATAAACAATTGTGCAAAATTTGTTCAAGTGTTATAGTGTGTGACCTTGAATCTCGACATGCACTTTTGCTCCTACCCCTAAGAATGGACCAAGTGGATTTTGATCGAAAAAAATGCTAATGCTTCTAACTGGTAGGATTATTAGGAAGCGAAGGTTTAAGCTTCAAGGGCACAAAGTGATTGGAACTGATATTTATATGAACATGAGATGAACACATTTTCTTACTCAAAATTAGGTCCTAAAGATCCGCGGCCATGTGTTTCCGGCTATGTTCTTGAACTGTTATTAAGGGATGACCCGGAATCAGTCATAACATATATTTCTTAGATTCTGAGGTTATATCAAAGGCAGGTTTCATTCAAATACAGCTTTTGGATGAATGGGATGGGTCCTTTGTAAAATTAGCTGACACTTCTTTGTTATGTTAGCTATATCAATCATACTTGAATGAACAATTTTACAGAACTTATGAAAGTTTTATAGCGCATACTGACATGCACATTTTCTCCTTCCCTTTAAGAATGGATCAAGTGGATCCCTTATTTCTTTTTGATGCATCCACGAGGTTCCTATGGGTATTGAAAATTAGGTGTCATTCGTAGAAAATCATATTTTTTTGTAATGTTTACTACTTTTTGTTAACATGTGCTTTTTTGCCCATTGTCAATAAAATCCTATTACTTGATAAAAGGAGAATATTCCAAGTGGATTTGATTGAAAGAAATGTTAATGTTTTTTTGCTGGTAAAATATGATTTTGAAGAAAAAATTGCTCAATTCAAGAAAGTTTCTATTTCAGGAGGCAAAGGTTGCAGCTTCAAGGGCACAACGCGTTTGGAGCTGATGATGAATGAACTAAAGATGAATAATTTATCTTACTCGAAATTCGGTCCTAAAGATTTATGGCCAAGCGTTTCCAACTATGTCCTTAAACTTTCATCTACTGATGACCCTGAATCAGTCGTAGCATACATGTATTTCTTAGATTCTGGTGGTGGTTCATACCCTGAGGTTATATCAAATGCCCAAGCAGAATGGTTCAACCGCACATCTCAAGAGATCAATCCTAACTCAAGGTAATCAACTTTGAGTTTTAGCCTAGATTAAAGTTCAGTAATAATCCAATTCATCGTAGTGACGCAAAGAAATGATGCAAGTATTTTATAATACTATTTTCTTGGATGTCATCGATAGAAGTGGAACAAAAAAAGGCACAAAGCATGTAGAGTGAGCAGCAATTTGCTCTTTTTGTTTATACTTCTCAATGCAATGAATCAAAAAATGTCTTATCTTGTACTCTCATTTAGAGTAATATCAAACGTAAAAAGATACTATTGAACAGGGTGTCTGAGATAATCTTTTGGCATATACCAAACCAAGCTTATAAGACGGTTGCTCCAAGGTTTTATGCACACAGGAGTTGTATTGGCTCAATGTTCGTGGAGAAAGTCTCTGCTCAAGAAGCTGAAACGGGGATGATGAAGCTTCTTGAAGGAAGGTCTTCTGTGAAGGTAAAGGACTGCAGATCTCAGTTTTTCATCTTCTCTATACATTTTAATTCCTTGCCCCTGATACCTGCTGAGTAATCCTCAGTAATCAAAACCGGGCTTATTACTTGGATAAAATTAGCTGTGTTAAAGTTGGGATTACGTTTTAATCATGTTAGTATGTTTAACTTAAGTCCAAAGTTTTTAATCATGTTGGGGAAGGACCAAACCCCAAGGAGGTATGATGTAGGCAGCATACCTGACGCAAGCATTAGTGGCTGATTTCATAGCTCGAACCCGTGACCTACAAGTCACACCGTGACAACTATACTGTTGCTCCAAAGCTCCCGTTCACTCCAGAACAATTGTTGTTCAGAGAAAAAAAGGGTAATGTTGTTGTCGTTCTGTCCGGAAAAATTAGAAGTCTTAGTCAGTGACAGAGCTAGATGGGCAGAAGGGGGTTCTGTTGGTATTTCTATGGTACTTTATAAAACAGTACGGGAAGTAATAACTATTACAAATGTTCGAAAGGATAAATAAATGGTCAAACTTCAAAACTGCCGCAAGTGCGTTGTGTCTTGAATCTTGATCACCTTGCAAAGCCAACTTTGAGAACTGCCGCAAGTATGTTGTGTCTTGAATCTTGATATCCTGAAATCAAGAAACAACTAAATCTGGAAGGTTACAACGTTGTGTGTTGAGTCGAGGATAGCCCTCTATCCTTAAGACAAGATTGCCCCGTATATATGCTTTTACGTTAGCGGGCAATAGTCTCCCAAGATAAAACAACACTTTAATCTCAACACTACAAAGCCAATAGGTTGAGCCTGGCGAAGAAAACAAATATGACTTGACTTGCTGAAGATATGGAATAGGAAGGAAGAGTTTCTCTCTACTCTTCTCTTTTGTCTCTGTGTATATAGTGTGTCTCTCAGAGTGTATATCTTGTGTATATGAGGGAGTTTACTCACTGTTTTTGTCTGATTTTCAGTCAATGAAAGTGCAGTTTTTCGCCATCGCTTTTCTGGTTTACTGCCTGTTTTTGTCTGATTTTCAGGCCTGTTTTGCTGCTCGTTTCTTCTGTTTTTCTGCCTGTTTTCCCCCTCTGTTCTGCCTATTTTTTGCTACTGTTTTTCAGCCAAGTGAAGCTGAATATATAGCAAGAGGAGGGGCTGTCCAACAGCCACAAACAAGGCTGTAATGGCCCTTAAAGGAGGCCATTAAAACAGCCAAGTAATGGCTATTAAGGCCTTGAAGAAGGCTGCCCAAATGCCCCAAGTAATGGCTGTTAATGGAGAGTTAATCAGCCAAGTAATGGCTGGTTAATGCTCCAAAACGCAGTCCAACGGTAGGCAGAAAAAGTCTCCAGAAATTCTGGGGACCAAACTGTAAATATTGAAACTTCAGGGACCAAACTGTACATATGAAAGAATTCTGGTCCAAACTGTACATCTGACAGAGTTCTCTGGTCCAAAAAGATAATATCAGAAAGGCCCACAGCCCACGACCGAGACCGGACGGGCGGGCGGCGGCGGCGCGCGTGTGGGCTTAGCTTTGAACCCAAGCACATCTAGGTCTTCCCTCCTTTAAACACATGGGATACCCCTTGGGGTCCCAAACCCTTTACCAATTAGAGACTTATATAGAGAGCAATTCTTCCTATTCCCACCGATGTGGTAGATTTGTCCCACACCACATTTCCATGCTTTAAACACCTTACTTCGTGAACCAATATCTCTTTCATTTCTCAACGAAATTAGACGATTCTTGGCCCTACGGTCATCTACTCACTTCGTAGATCATGCATGTGTAAAGAGACCAGGTCTCCAACATACGGAACACTAGTGTTTAATACATCAAAGATGGGTGGACGCATCTCCCCGCCAAAGGCTAATTTCCAACAGGTTCATCTATATCCCCTTCGCCGGAAAGTCACACTGTATATATAAGGTTAATTTTTTCTTGTGCATACATAGTAGATGCTGCACCCCGTGAAAATTCTGCCTCCGCCATCCGCCACTGAGCTTAGTGATATATTAATATTCTTTTGGATGATGGCAGGCTGTGTTTGTAGGACATAACCATGGATTGGACTGGTGTTGCCCCTACAAGAATATGTGGTTATGTTATGCTCGCCACTCGGGTTATGGAGGCTATGGAAACTGGCCAAGGGGAGCGAGAATTCTGGAGATAACACAGCAACCTTTTTCTTTAAAGTCATGGATTCGAATGGAAGATGGTTATGTTCATAGTGAAGTCCTATTGAGCTCTTCAACAAGAAAGGAGTGATCAACAGAGTTTTTCCCAACCCGAAGCGACGAAGTGTTGCCCGACTTTTCTTGGAGATCAAAGGTCCACATAAGAATAATGGAATACACACAGAATTGTACTCATGACAAAGATTCATCAGTAAAATATATTTTCTTTATTATTTTGTTTGTGATTGTGGTTTCATTTTTCACACTTGAAATTTATAGCGAAAAATCAGTTCATACGCCATTCTTTCGTGACAAATACGTTTTGGATCTAGTACAAGCATATATGTTTAAAAAATAATCAGATTTATGCATATAAATCAAGCCTAAGGAAGTGGATGCGCCAACACCTGCTGACAATAGAATGTGTTGGTCTCCAATAAAATAGTGCCAAGCTTATTTGGATACAATAGTTGCAAGCGTACTCGAATACTACCGTGTTAGAAAAAAAAATTCGGACCAAAATGTGCATGTTATAAGGGCAGGGAGAGAGTTAATATGAAAAAGCAAAAAAAAGTATTTGTTGGTCTTAAGTCTTAACAGAGTTAGAGAGGGACCTTTAATAAGTACAAGCACAAGTTATAGTAATTATGGCTACTTTCACTTAATTTTTTTGCTTTTCTATAACTTTCTGCGCTCAAATTCATGCTTAGATATCCTTTAATCATTACATTTTCCCAATTTGTATGAGGCACCATGGTCCCAATATTTTTTTTTTTGACGAAGGAACCCGCAACACAAGGTAAATTCCGAACTGACGCAATAGCCTGCAAACCACGTCAGCCGATTAACCACACTTGGCAATCCATGTGTGACAGGCTCAACCAAGAAGGTTTATGCAGGGGATCGAACTCGTGACCTTACGGTCCCGCGCTCTACTGCTACATCAACTTGGCTACCATTGCGGGTACCATGGTCCCAATGTTGAACTTTGGATGATGTATCTGACACTCATTTTTTTTATTGCATAAAAATTTAGTGAATCATTTTTTGTAATGAAAAATCGTCCGGTTTGCCTATGTATAATCATATAATGTCACTAAATAATCTTTTTTTAAATAAGAATATCACTCAGATTTGCCACAATATTTCCTTTGTTTCCTCTTAGTAACTTTATGTAATATTTAGATAAAATTGAGTTACTTTTTATTACCATCAAGAAATATAATAAGATGGATGATTTTCCCCAATTCTTGGCGGAGAGCGCTTCCCTTTTAAATGAGTTTTATATGGCACGAATTTGGATTACTCGGACCAGCGGATTATACCAAGTAGTTATATAAAAAATTTAGTTTTAAAATGTAGTTTATTGTCCTCCAGTGATGTTCAAATAAAAGTTGAATATTTTATTTAAAAAAATTAATGTACTATAGTGACATTACAACTTCTGACCATGGAAATTCTTGTGTTTCAAAAGGTAGCATTAAAAATGTCCAATTTAAAGGGGTTCTGTAATTGTGGGTGATCATTTTTTTAACATATAAGAGAACATGCATCAAGAAATGATTCATTCCAATGCAAGGTACAATAAATGAGGCAGAAGGTACACTCATAAATTGGAAAAATGACATAATGCCTTCTCAAATGGGAACCTTCTAATATACTCTTTTGTTAAGTTATTGGTACCTGTCACTTTATTGATGTAAGTTATCAAGAACTCAGATTGTAACGATTATTTTCATCACTCAATCGTAAATCTTTGAATATCAAATGTCCCTTAGTTTACCAATAAGTTTTAAAATTAGTGATTTCAACTAAAAACATATATTTACGAGTAATTAGCGAAGAATGATTATATTTATTTTACAAAGAATTGGGTGTTCCGATCGTAATACATGACTTTTCTATATTACAAAGTAAAGGTAAATTATTATCTATGATTACCAAAGTTGGGGCCATTGAACAGCTCAAAAGACAAAAGCTACAAATTCAAGGCCAGGATGGAGTAGTGAGTCAAAAGAGATAGTCCCCATTAAGTACATCTTTCTACAAGGGGCCTCAAAAAGAAAAATAATAGTACAAGTTATTTGGACAACTTTATGAGTTAAAAAATGGACAGAACTTCACATGGATAATCTATGATTTAAATTATGTGCATTGATGATGTAAATATTTTTTCAATCATAATGTTATTTAATGTTGAATAGTATATTTGTTATTATTTTTATCACGTTATTAGTGCCATAATAGAGTTGAACACCTTTTGTCAAAAATTATACTGCTGTGTAGATCAAGAATTATACTTTTATACTTACATATTATAATTTTCTTAACAAAAATTCTAATTTCGCTACTGTAAATTATCAATATTGATATTTATAATTGAGGTTTACTTGTAATTATCTTAAACTCTAGCTCTCTTTATTTTGTATACCGTTTTTGTTTTGTTTAACAGCTTCCAAAGTGACAAACAAATATATATCATTACATGCAAAGAATTTTTCAAGAAAACATATGTAAAGGGTTAAACAAGTACTAACTTCATAGCAAAAAAAGACATTTGAAATAGTTAGTAAGCAGTTAAGAAAATGACACAAGGAAAGAGATAAGTAAGGGAGGAGCCAACAAAAAGTTGCAGTAGATGTTTAGGATTCCTCAGCTTTTAATTATAGGTGTCGGGTTTGAACCCTTAATATGAAAAAATCATAATTATAGGTGTCGGGTTTAAACCCTGAATATGAAAAAATCATAAAAAGCCTGAATGAGTATCGAATACCGAGCAAAAATAATAAAGTGAAGCCGAGGCAAAAAAAGAAAAAGGGGAGGACCTTTTAATATGATATTAAAGACTTCCCACAAGTCACAATTCAAGTACTAGCAAAAGTCTACATAATTGAAAAATCATTTTTTCTTTCTTTCTTTCACTCTTTCATTTTTATTCTCCATCAGCACATGGTATGCTTCTCAAAGCATAATTAGTAAATGACAGTTTATTCTTGGATATATATATATATATAGACATGCATCCTAGAGATGTAGCCACATGGAACAATAGAAATATCAACAACAACATTCAAGAATCACTTCACTCTTGGATTTTTCCAAATCTTGAACATGTCCTTCAAATTTCTCTTAATCATGTTTCTTTCACCTACTCTAGGTATGTGTTCTAAATTTTCATGTGATTTTTCTCAAAATATAATTCTTCATAATTACCTTGTTTTAATGAAAAAATTATGAAGATTGATACATTAAGATTTCAAGTTCCTTATTAGTCTCATGAATGATTTCACTCTAGCTGCTATATATCACAAGAATGTCTTGTTTTGTGTTGTTAGTTTCTTATTTGGTGTCCAGTACTCAAATTGGGGCCCAATAAATTCATAGTTGTGCCAGAGAATTCCACCTTGGGAATAAAAATGTTGAGTCCGTACTCATATCTCGAACCCGAGCCTCAACGAGTGTAAGGAGTACTTACACTCCACCACGACAACCCCACAAACCTTGTTGGTCACAAGAATGTCTTGCTGCTCATGATTATGCAAGAGAAGTGAAATTGAACTTCTTGTTTTTTTTCTCTCTTATGGCTTTATGGAAATTGAACAATATTGCTGATGTGAAAAGTTATGCATGCTATGTTTCATTCTTCTTTGTTTTTTTCTCCTCAAAATGTAAACTCTCTTGGATTTTTTTGTTTTTATTGAAAGAAATAGAATTGCCAACTCAAAGAATTTGTATATTTTCTTATCAAGAATAAGGTGACTGTTCAAAGAAGGTAGTGGCATGTTGTTTTGATGAATCAGTTTGCTGAATTCCTAATATGGGAAAGAGAAGAAGCTGGTTTACATTAGTAAAAAGACTACTTTTCATTCCTGAGGCAAAACCAAAAGCTGAAAAGGTTTGATTTTGTTTCAATTTCTTGAAATCTTGATTTCCCTTTTTTCTGTTGAGAACTGGTTAATATAAAAGGGTAGCACGAAGCATCCGCATTCACACAGGGTCGGGGAAGGGCCGCACCGAAGGTGGTGTGATGTAGGCAGCCTACTGTGACGCATGTATTAGTGGTTGATTCCATGTAGGTCACACGGAAACAACTTTACCGTTGCTCCAAGACTCCTTATGAATGCGAAATATGGTCTCATGTTCGAGCCGTGGAATCGGCTACTGATGCTTGCGTTAGGGTAGACTGCTGACTGCCTACATTACACCCCTTGGGTTGCGGCCCTTCTCTGGATCCTGCGTGAACGCGGGTTGCTTTGTGCATCGGGCTGCCCAGCCCTTTCTTGATTTACCCTCTTCTGTTGAGAACTGGTTTAAATGATTCATAACATCAATGTGGAAGTCTTATCTTTTTTTCAGAAACCAAAGAGATGGATTTTGGGAAGGTTCAAGTTCAAGCAGTGTCCTCCAGCAATTGAAGCTACACCTCAAAAAACACTAACTGAGGCAACAGAACAACAGAAGAAACATGCTATGGCTGTTGCTTTAGCAACAGCAGCTGCAGTTGAGGCTGCTGTAGCTGCTGCCAATGCTGCAGCCGAAGTCGTCCGCCTTACCAACGCTCCATATGAGCTAGAAAGGAAACGGAGAAATGCTGCCGTCAGAATCCAAAGCGCTTATCGTGCACACCTTGTGAGTAAATAAACGTATTCTCTCTCAAACAACTTAAGATTTTGGATGACATAGTCACACAATTAAATGGTATCACCTTAAAAAAGAACTGTCACGTGCTTCACCCAAACCGATTAGGCTCGCATGTGAGGGGGCGTGTTCAAGATATAATTAAGTAAACAAAAGTGTGCTCTCTCAAACAACTTATGCTATTAGATGAGATGGTCATGTAATTCAACACAAACAATTTCAATATGAGCTGGTTGGCTTGTTAGGGATATATGATGTGTATTTGATTGTTTTATGTTGTATCCTTATTGGTAAATCATCATGAAACTCAAAAGGGATTATCAGTAAAGAAATTGCAGCCATTACTTTAGTTTCCACTAATGGTGAATATGATAAGAATTGAAGTTCAATATTTATCAATGCTGGGAAAAAGTACAAAAATAACTCTTTCATGTTATTCTTGTTATTTTCCTTTGCATTATTAGAAAATTTTCCACTTCTTTGCTGACATGCACTTATGTCCAAATTAAATTGTGGTTCTGTGGGAGTTTCTGTAGGCAAGGAAAGCATTAAGTGCCTTGAAGGGACTTGTGAAGCTTCAAGCAGTGATTCGAGGTGAACTTGCGAGACGAAGACTCGTTGCCAAGTTGAAGTTTATGTTACCCTTTCAAATGCCAAAGCCGCGAGTTTATCATATCAGAGTTCCAACTGTTGAAGAATACTACGAGAGTATCGGAAAAAAACTTGATGATAGCTCGAAAGGAAATGTGAAATCTAATGAATTAAAAGTAAGAGAATTAATATCGAACGATATTTATCATTGTTTGAGCCTCCGATTGAACTTAAATTTGTAGGTGATTTACTCCAATGGTAGAGTCTGTCTAACATGGCTTTGCTTATCGGCAGCTAAAATGCAATAGCCAAAGGACTTGGGATTTCAGTTTGGCTTCTAAGGAAGACATTGAAGCCTTGTTTTTAAGAAGACAAGAAGCCATTTCCAAAAGAGAGCGTATGATGAAATACTCGTTTTCACATCGGGTAACTTCACTTGCATTTAGATTTTCTCAGTTTCCTTTTTTATGATATTTACTGATTTACTGTATCATGTTTATGGTTGAATAACTCAAAATGGTTTCTAGGAGCGGAGAAATGATCACTTTATGCAAGAACCGTTAATCTTTAAGGAAAATCGAAGAAGCTCCAGGTTCGATCAATGGGCAGAGATCGAAGCACAGAGAAAAGAGGAGCTATTTGAGCAATTGAGGTCATTTGCAGACTCAAGTAGTCTTCTAGGTGACATGAACCAAACGACACAGCTCAAAATGAGACAAGCGCGTAGTCAAGATTCCATGGAGGTTTTAAATTCTCCGTCGTTGCTACCAAGGAAATCATTTTCTCATGTGAAACAGAAATCAATTGGTGATGATAACTCTTTACCAAGTTCTCCCGTGTTTCCTACTTACATGGCTGCTACAGAATCAGCAAAAGCAAAGACGAGATCGATGAGTACACCGAAGCAACGACTATTGTTACATTAGACATATTCAGGTCAAAATTCTCCTTACATGCTCAAGCATACTTCTTGAACTTCATTTAATAGTGAAGTGAAAAACAGTTCCAAAAATAGTGAAATCTCTCAGCAGACAGCTATAAATATAAAAGGGTTTTACCGAGATTGAAAATCTTATCATGCATTGTTCGCTCAGTTGCTTGATAGTTCCAGCAAGGCAAAACAGAAACTTCAAGCTTTTTGTCATCAGTTGTGGAACTTGAAAACAAATAATCAAGAAGAAGCTATAATGTGGACTTAAAGCCGCTTGTATATTTTATCCGAGTAGATTGAGGAAAAGAAGCGTTTTTCATTTTTTTTCCTGGTTTTATACTTTTACAGACTTCACATAAACATGTAAATAGTTCAAAATCTCTCCTTTCTTGTTTATTTTTGCCTAATATTGTGTGCTTCAGAGAGTTTGAGTCTGTTGGAGGCAGTGATGGTTTGTTTTGTTTGATGGTTTTCTCATGTAAGCATTTTTTACTTTCAATTTTGCATATACAGTGAAATCTCTTTATAATGACAACGTCGTTTGTCGGAACATTTTTGGTTGTTGTAGCAAAATGTTGTTATTTAGAACATATGATATAACATATCATGAAATTGGTTCCAAAAAGAACTTGGTCATTGCAGTGAAATGTTGTTGTTATAGTGGATGACTGTTATAGAGAAGTTTGACTGTGTATTTCCTCCCGTGCCTGCAACATTCCAACGTCCTTCTTTCTCTTGATTCATCGTTCAAGCCAAGGTACTTCCTCTATTCGACTAAATTTCTTCGAAGAATAATCTGGCAAGCTTGTTAAAGTTTTCCTTTCCTGATTGAAACAATTCTTGTTGTGATTAAAGAAGTGGAATTTGAGTCAAGCTAATGCAAAACAAAGTGAAACAAGGCAGCTTGGTGCACGAAGCATCGCTCGTTCACACAAGGTCCGGTAAAGGGTTTGCACCCCAAGGGGGTCTGACATAGGCAACCTACCCTGACGAGGTATCACTGGCTGATTCCACGGCTTGAACCCGTGACCAATAAGTCACATGGAGACAATTTTATCATTACTTCTAGGCTCCCTTTCATTATTGTAATGATTGCTTTCTTTATGAACATGATGATTTCAGTACATAATGCCAACAGACTACTTTCTCTTGTTGTTGGACTGTGATTCAAGGATTGCATACATACAGAGGAAATTCTTTATTCCTTTCATGCTCTCCTCACGTTTTTAACCAAGGCTGGTCGGTGGGCCAGGTCAGCCCGGTCCCGACCTGACCCGACCCCGATCCTCCCTAAAAAAATGGTGTCGGGATTCGAAACCGGGACTGGACCTGGGCTCGTCCCGCCCAGGCACGCCCCCAACCCCCCCCCCCCCCCTTGCAAAAATGACCGTTGACAACGGCCATTTTTGCCCCCCCCCCCATAAACCCCTTACCCCCTTAATATTTATTTTTAACCCCTAAGTTACTATATTTACATTTTAACCCAATTTCTCAATTATAAATACTTCATTTTCTCTTCATTTTCTCACAAATCTTCCTGCAATCTCTCTAATCTCTCAATCTATCTATCTACAAGTCTACATTGCCTACTAAATATTTTATTTTATTTGCTCATTAGTATAATTGTATCAAAGTTCAAAAATTGGGATTGAAGTCGACAACTAGCTTGAGGATAAGGGTAAGGGTAAGGGTGCTTCTTCTAGTAGGGTTAACAAGGGCAGGGGTATTTCTTCTAGTCATCATATTCCTAGACATGATGATTTGATTGATTACACTCATATAGATGAAACTGGTTTTTTTAATGATATACCATTAGATGAGAAGATATATTCTGCAACTGAAGCAGACTTTAATTTAGAAGATAATCTAGATGACACACTCACTAGTGCACCTGAAGTAACTCAACCTCAGACTGAGTCTCAGCCTCAAACTGAAACTGAAACGCCTCCTATTCTCCCTAGTATGAGATGAGGCCCAACACAACAAAAATTAAAATTAGTTGCATGAGATTTGTTTGATAGGGACCAAGAGAATCAAGTAGTTAGATGTAAAATTTTAAAAATGTTTATAAATTTAAAATGGAAAAAGGTCAGGGTAGGACGGGAGATTTATTGAGACATGTACAAAGCTTTCACAAAGCTAGCTGGGATGAATACGAGGCTACAAAGTCGGGTGCGCCAATGAGCTCTCAGTCGGGACAAGGTTCATATAGTGTCCCGGATCAAGTACAGGGTCAAATTAACCTGACGACGGGGGAATTGTAGGTCCCAAATATAATAAACATAGAGATAAAGAAGCAATAGCAAAATTAGTTGTGGTGGAGGGTTTGCCTTTTTCATTTCCTTCCTCTCCTGATTTTATTATATGTATAATCCTGCTTTTAACGGTTTTCCTAGATCAACCGTTAGAAGAGACAGTTTTAAATTTGCAAATGAATATCAACAATACTTACGTTATGCATTATATCATTTTCCTAACAAAGTATCTATCACTTCTGATATAGGTCATAGTACTAACGGCAATTATTATTTAATTGTAACATGTCATTGGATATATTATAATTTGTCTATGCAAAAACGTATTTTAGAGATATATTGATGATAGGCACACTAAAAATTTTATTGCAGAAAATATTCATCAAGTTTGCTATTATTATGGTATAACTGACAAAATAATGATTGTTACGTTAGATAAAGCTTCTTCTAATAATTATGTTGTGAGACTTTTAAAAGATCTATTAACTACATCTTTTTCTAATCATTTTCATATAAAATATGCGTGCCATATTTAAAACTTAGTTGTAAAAGATGGTCTATCACTTTTTAAGACATTCTTCATAAAGTACAATTTGCTATAAATTTTATTTTTAGAAGTAATAGAATACAAAGAAAAAAAATATATAAAAACTTGTCACGATTGTGGACTACTTTATAGAAAAATTCCTGAAGAAGTAGCAACTAGGTGAAATTCTCTATATGAACAACTACTTGTTTCTTACGATTATAGAAGACCTATAACTTTATTTTTTAACGCACATAATCGAAATCCAACTGATATGCTTGTAGATAACAATTGAGAAAAAATTTCAGAACTTATTGTATTTTTAGAGAAATTTTTTCAAGCAACTAAAGAATTTTCTGGTATATATTATCCTACTATTTCAACTATGATATTTTATATAACTCTAATATTTTTGTTACTTAATGAATATATGAAAAAATGATCTTATAAGGCACCTATTAAAAAAATGTTTATCAAATTTAAAAAATATTTTTTTCTATTCCCACTATTTATATTATTGGTGTTGTATTAAATCCGACTATTAAAATAGATAGTTGTAAAACACTTATTAAAACTATTTATGATTGTATAGCAGTACTTCCACCTCCAACTCCAAAAAATCCAAATGAACACCCACCTAAGGAACCAACTAAAGAAGAAGTTTTGTCTAGCATACACGATGGATGAATGCAAAAAAGTATATATGAATTACCAACAAGAAAGTGTTAGCAACCAACCGACTTTTATACCATCTTCTTCTTCTTCAATACAACATTATAAAAGACATGTTGTTTATGCGGCTAGTATTGAAAGCCTTAGAAATAGAATGTTTAGCCGTTCCAATGCTAATCAAGTTAACGAGTTTGATATTTTTGTTTTGCAGAGTGTTGTACCGTACCAAACAGTTCTCAATGAAGAAGGACGTGAAGACTTGCTTAAATACTGGAGGAAAATGAGAAGACATTTCCGACAGTAGCAAAGATGTCCCGAGATGTGTTGAATATTCAAGCGTCATCAACGTCTGAAAGCGCTTTTTCTGCCGGAAGATTTCAAATAGGAGAGCACAAACACTCATTGGCGGGAGACAGCTTGGAGATTGCAGTTTCATTCAGAGATTGGATACGAGCGGAGCGTAGAAGGTGCGGTCAACCAGAGATCAACGAAGAAGACGATTTAAACTACAACGAATCTTGTCCGACGGAGACCAATTTGACCAACAAATTTCAATTCCAACCGAAGAACCACAAGACATTGTGAAGAAATTAGAAAAGTTGTTTATAAATATGTAATTTTTTTATTTACAATTTTACTATGTGATTTGCAACTTTCAACACCACAAAGTTGCAATTTTGAAATTGTATTACAAAAAAATCATATTTTTATTAAATAATATAAGAGGCACAAAAACAGTCTTGGGATGTTTTTAGTACACTATTTTGTTCAATTATTGAAGAGTTTATATATGTTGTTTTCTTAAATTAAGTGCCAAAAAAAAATCCCGATCCCGCCCCGCCCCGCCCCGCCAAGATCGGTCCCTTTTTTCGATGGGATAAGGGATAAGGGATGGGACGGGACGTTGGCCAGTCCCGCCAGATGACCGGTCCCGCCCTTCCCCAGTCCCGTCGGGTCCCATCCCGCCTGGACCCACCCCAGATAGAAAATTTATGTTTCTATTGGACAGGAAGGCCTTTTAGGACTCCCTCCCTTCACGTGCCAAATCAAATTGTTGTTATAAGTCCTGGCATTGTCAATGGAGGTTAACTGCCCTGCTCCATCTGAAGGCCAACCACTCTCGGATACAACAATCTGCAAAGATGAGCCACCGGCCTTTTCAAGGGCCGAGTATGTGGCATCTAAGATGGAATAAAAAAGGCTCCGCTATCCTCTTCCGTTATCATTGACAACAGCTTCAGGTGATGTAAAAAGTGCATATGCAAGCTTAATATCCAGATTGTTTGCTACTGCAAAGTAAGGATAAAGGTTGACAAGCAAATGGCACTATTCGTCACGAGGAAGTTGCTGATAGGTTGGATAAATCGTCGAATATCATCTCTGAATCTCCTATTTGATGGAGGAGAAGTGTATGTAGTAAGTCCAGTTTCAATAGCTGTGGAAACTTTGATCTGGTTTCCAAGACCGGCACCAGATATCGAGGTTTGAATGTTCCTTATGGCATTGAGAAGGACAGGTACATACTTAGAGTTTTCATTTAAGGGACTAACTTCATTTCCCACTGCCAAATACTTGAACTTGACATTACCATAGTTATTGACATTATTTTGGACCCAAGTATTTGCATTGGCTTGGCTAGCAGCGAGTTTTCCAGGTCCGTATTCGGGACACCTAGTGTGACCTCAACGTTGGAGCCTCAGAGTGCTTGGAGAGTCAGCTGGTGAGGTTCGTATATTCTCATCCTCCGAATGTTGTTTCGGTTGCATAGTGACACAACATCTGCTGGAGATGGTAAGCCATTTCCTAGCCTTCCATAACAAACTCATGTTTGAGCACCTGCATCAGATTAAACATTGCATTTCTGCCTTTAAATGCTTATATTACAATCCATAAGCACCCTCAGGCTATGTTACTCGGATCATTCATTGGCCTCATTACACCTATGTTAGCCACGGAGGACGTGAACACGAGTTTTGTTAATACTCATACTTATTGAGTCCATATAACATAGGGATTAGTTTCACATATGGTCACTGGACTTTAACCACTATAATAGTCTAGTCACAAAACTTTTTTCATGTCACATTAAAGTAATTGAACTATGTACAATAATGTAATTGAACTGCGCGTGAATTGCTAAGAGAAATACAAATGATCGAAAAGTCAAATTTTCGAACATCAGATTATAACACATCACTCGCTATGTATGCACTGGAAATTGACATTCCGATCATTTGTATTTTCTGAGCAATTTGCACATAGCTCAGTTGAATTAATGTGGCAAAAATAGTGTTATGATTTCACTATTATAGTGTGTAAAGTTCAACGACATAGGTGAATTGTACGCGTAACATAGCCCTCAAGGGAGATGGAAAAACAAGAGTGATTATACTGCATGCAGAGAACATTGTACTATACTAATGTTTTATGTCTAAGAAAAGAGAGACATGTTGGGTACTATTATAGTAAAGCAGTACGGAAAGTAAATAAATATTACAAGTGTTCGAAAGGATAAACGAATTGCCAATATTCTGAATTGCCGCAAAGTTGTTGAGTCTTGAATCTTGATAACCTGAAATCAAGAAACACTAAATCTGGATTGTTACAATTGTGTGCTGAGTTGAGTGATTGCACTCTGTCCTTAAGACAAGATTGCCCCGTATATATGCTTTTACGTTAGCGGGCAATAGTCTCCCAAGATAAAACAACACTTTAATCTCAACACTACAAAGCAAATAGGTTGAGTCTGACGAAGAAAACAAATACGAATCGACTTGCTGAAGAAATGAAAAAGGAAGGAAGAGTTTCTATTTTTCGTCCCAACGTTACTGCTCACATTTTGGACTGTGTTTTACTCTTCTGTTTGTCTCTGTGTATACATTTCTGTCTCTCTTTAGCTTCTGTATACTTTATGTGTTTGTGTGTTTTTTGTGTGCTCCACAATTGAGCCAAAATGCATCAATATATAGCATGGATGAGGGACTCCTCAACTGCCAAAATAAGGCTGTTAATAGCCATTAGCGAGGGTTGTTAATAGCCATTAGAGGGGTGTTAATGGCCATTAGAGAGGTTGTTTATGGTCATTGAAGGAGGACTGATTATGGAGGAGTTAATCAGCCAAGTAACAGCTGGTTAATGCACACTAACGCCCCAAAAACCAACTCCAACGGTAGGCAGAAACTTTCTACCTTCTGTCATTCCCAAATTCAACTTTTCAGAAACTCTAGGGACCAAACTGTAAATATTAAGCAATTTGGGGGTCCAAAAAGATAATATCAGAAAGTCCACAACCAGACCGGATCGGACGGGCGCGCGGCGCGCGTGTGGGCTTAGCCTTGAACCCAAGCACATCTAGGTCCTCCCTCCTTTAAACACATGAGATACCCCTTGGAGTCCCAAACCCTTAGCCAATTTAGAGACTTATAAAGAGAGCAATTCTTCCTTTTTCCACCGATGTGGTAGATTTGTCCCTCACCATATTTTCATGCCTCAAACACCTTATTTCGTGGACCAATATCTCTTTCATTTCTCAACTAAATTTGACGATTCTTGGCCATACGGTCATCTACTCACTTAGTAGATTATGCACGTGTGAAGAGACAAAGCCTCCAACATGCGGAACCCTAGTGTTTAATTCATTAAATATGGGTGGACGCACCTCCCAATCAAAGGCAAATTTCCAACAAGACATACCTGCAAAATCCAGGGTAGCCAATGTAAGTACACCAAAGGAAACAACAGTGAACTAAAATGTGATTTTGTGCTGGCCATTGGAAAGGAAAAATAAAAATAATTGAGCTATGGCTAAGAGAAACTAGAAAATTTACCCTTTAAATAAAAAACTTTTAATGACAAGTCAAATCAATCTATGGAGTAAAACCAAAACAAACAAATTGAATTATATGATATAGGACCTACACCTAAGAGATAATTACTTGGACTTATTTCATTAAGTTTGAAAAGTCTACAAATCCTTCAATTCCTTGATCAAAATGACATTGAATTTTCTTAATTAGCAGCCCTTAACATCAATGACTGCAGTAATTGTTTATGGTTTTTGGATTCTTAGCTATTGAGTTTTGCCGAACACGTACAATAAATGATACATCGCCACTATCCATTGTCAATGAAGTAAAAACTATTATGGAAAATCAATATTCAAATATCAGCAAAAATAAAAAATATCATGTGATTTCTTGGTGTCTAAGTTTGGTGGATATAGTTGCTCGATGCCACGCCCATGTTGGTGGAAGGTAATATGTACTTGATGAAATCGTCATGAAGCCTAAACAAGTTCGAATACCATGTTATAGAAAATAATCAAGAGGACCCGTGATAACTAACTTACCACTAACTTGATAAAATAATCAAGAGAACTCGTGATAACTAACTTACCACTCGTGATACCAGACATCAATAGAAATGTCACCAAGTAGCCACTTTTAGGATCGTTGTTTACGTTTTATTCTTTACTCACAAATCAGTTACGTAGTATTTAGCCATAACTTAAAAATAGAGGCAGATGTGCTGCTTCTTAATTCCTACAACTAGAGGAAATATAAATAGCAGCCCAAAAGATGTCCACCCAATAAAATAACAAAAAATTGAGTGGATTTTCCTTGATACTTGCTGATCTTTAATTTTTGCTTTTCAATTCGCTAGTCTTTAATTTTTATCCCTACTTCTCATTTAATAAAAATTTATGGGTCAAAGTATCATTTATTCGTGGGTCTACTAAATTAGAGATTCTGAGTTCGAATCCCAGCAGAGGCAAAAAACATAAAAATTTCGCAAGGCAATTTTTTTTATAGAAATTATGCCTATTCGGTCAAAGTTATATAGAGACTATGTAGTTCCTATGTAACTAGCCGGACAAGGCATAATCTTAGTTTTTCAATAAAATTTTGCCTTCATGCATAGTTACATAGAAATTATGCCCCTTAAGGCATAATCTATATACAACTTTGACCGAATATGCATAATTTCTATGAAATCTTGCCTTGCAATTTTTTTTGACTCTGCTGGGATTCGAACCCACAATCTTAGAGATATTTTTGGAGGCATAATTACACAAAAACTATGCCCCTTAAGGCATAATTTCTATACAACTTTTGGTCGAATAGGCATATTTTCTAATGAAATCTTGTCTTGCGGATTTTTTTTCCTTTTTGACTCTGCCGAGATTTGAACCCACAACCTCAAGGATATTTTCAGACATTTTTTTAGGCGAAGGGAAAAAATTAAAGACCACCAATTAAATAGGGGCAATCGTGCGAATGGCCCATAAAATAAGAGATAATTATACCATATGTAATTAGGATATTAAAGCTATCAAAATTAACCCACCTTTTTAAATCTTATAAAAAATAACCCACTCCCTCCTCCTCCCCCTCTCTCTTCTTCGCCGTCGCCGCAGGTCGGCACCATCGGAAAGGATAGAGAGAGAGTTCGTCGGCCTTCTCTCTCCTCCCCCTCTCTCTCGCGCTATCTCTCTCTACCACGCCTCCTCTCTCTACCGCACTTCCTCTCTCTTTCTCCGGCGACGATGATTTTCCAGCGGCTCATATCTGGTCGCCTTCTCCGCTGCGGTGGCTCAGATCTGACGAGAAATTACCTAGATCTAGATGTAGATCTATCGAGAAACTCATCGAGGTGGTAGTGGAGTGCAGATGGCGGCGATGAAATTACCGGCGGTGGGGGTTGCCGGAGGTGGTTGAGATTGGCAATGGAGAAAATCGGGAGGGACAGGGATAATGGGTGCATAATATTGTATATAGGTGTATAGGTGTATATATGTGTATATATGTGTATATGATGTATATTAGTTTTATGTATATAGGTGTATAAATATGTATACATCTTTAAACATTTATATACATAATGTACTTGTTTTTTGTATATAAGTGTATAATACTATATAAAGTGTTTTTGGACAAGAGCTTTACAATATAAATTTTGGGTTATTTTTTGCAATGTAAGTGAGTAAATTCTATATTTTTGAAATTTTCCCATAAAATAATAGCAGACAAAAATGTTTGCACTTCATCCCAGACACCGAGTGTTGAAAAAATAATTATAATATCTAAAAAACATAAAATGTCTAGGTTCATTCCTTATTACCTTATTAATAAGTATTCAATATGATAATAAATCTTTCTATCCAAACGTTAGCAAATGGCTGTGGTTACACACCATTTATGAGTCATTATCATATTATAATTGATCCTTTATTTTTATTTTGGAAGAAACCACTTTATTAGCATATTAAACCTCTTCTTAACCGTAACAGCAAAGGTTAATACCCTTGATATTCTATGATCTTTTGAGCTCTCTAACCTATATATACTTTTCCTATATTTTTGGAGATGATAAACATCTAGAGAGATTCTTCTTCCCAAATTATATGGTGCTGGATTTTATATTAAATAAATCTTTGTTAAATTTTGGGTTTTAGTTTTATATTAGAAGAACTTGTTGAATTCGGGAGGTGAAATATCTTTAATGATAATGTCTTTGACACGCGTACAAGTGATCGTGATCAAGTATTTTTCGTAATATTTTCAACACCGAATATATCTACTTATTTTGATTCAAAAATAAGTGTTCATTTATAAAATCAAAAAGAAATTAACTTTATTTTTTCAGATTTGACTCTATTTACTTGAGGCAATAAATAAGCAAAAGTCTTATTTTCTTTAATTTATTTAAAATATCTACTTTTTCTTGAAGTTAATATTTTTTTAAGAAATTGAAAAAAGTTAAATGAATACTTATTTTGAATGAAGAGAGTATATTTTTATTATATGTTTAACTAGAAAATAAGGCGGGCCAACGGGCGACCCGACCCCGCCCCGGTCCCGCCCCGACCGAGCTATAAAAAAAACGGAACGGGACTCGAACCGGGACGGGACCTGGGCTCGTCCCGCCCCAGGTCCGATCCCGCAGTCTCGCCCCGATCCCCTCCCCTTTGCAAAAAATATTCGTTGCACAACATCATTTTATATTTTGGCCGTTATGCAACGACCATTTTTTGCCTCCCCCTACCCCCTTAATATTTATTTTTAACCCCTAAGTTAATATATTTACACTTTAACTCAATTTTTCAACTATAAATATCTCATTTTCTCTTCATCTTTCTCACAAAACTTCCTACAATCTCTCAATATATCTCTCTACAAGTCTATATTGTCTACTAAATATTAAATTTTATTTATTCATTTGTATAACTACATCAAAGTTCAAAAATTGGTAGTGAAGTTGACAAATAGCTTGAGGATCATCTATCGAGCAAAGTTTTAATTTTCAACCTTGATTACACGTCGATGTTACGTCGGCGTTTGGTACATTCGTTCCTTCTTTGAATTATTATTGTTACTTTATTTTAATTAGTGCACTTAATTTTATTATTTATAATTATTTATTAGCATAATTAAAATGAAAGGAATAAGATGTATGTTTAAGGGTAAGGGTGCTTCTTCTAGTAGGGGGTAACAAGGGCAAATATACTTCTTCTAGTCATTCTATTCCTAGACAAAATTATTTGGTTGATTACACACATATAGATGAAACTAAAATTTTTAATGATATACCATTAGAGGAAGACGACGAGATATTTTTTGCAACTCAACCAGACTTTAATTTAGAAGATAATCTATATGACACACCCACTAGTGCTCCTCCAACTGGAATGCCTCATATCCCCCTAGTATGAGATGAGGCCCAACAAAACAAAAATTAAAATCAGAGACATGAATTTTTTTTGATAGGGACCAAGAGAATCAAGTAGTTAGATGTCAAATTTGTAAAAATATTTATAAATTTAAAATGGGAAAAGGTCAGGGTGGGATAGGAGGTTTATTGAGACATGTACAAAACTTTCACAAAGCTAGGTGGGACCAATACATGGCTGAAAATTTGGGTGCGCCAATGCGCTCTCAGTCGTGACAAGGTTCACATACTGTCCCGGACCAAGTACATGGTCAAATTAACCCTATGACGGGGGAATTGTAGGCCATAAATATGATAAACATAGAGATAGGGAAGCAATAGCAAAATTAATTGCGGTGGAGGATTTGTCATTTTCATTTCCTTCATCTCCTGGTTTATTCATTACATTAGAGATATGTATAATCATGTTTTTAACGGCTTTTCTAGATCAACTGTTAGGAGAGAAGTTTTTAAATTCGCAAATGAATATCAACAGTACTTACGTTATGCATTATATCATTTTCCTGACAAAGTATCTATCACTTCTGATATAGGCCGTAGTACTAACGGCAATGATTATTTAACTGTAGCATGTCATTTGATAGACTATAATTTGTATATGCAAAAACGTATTTTAGCATATAGATATATTGATGACAGGCACGCTGAAAATTTTATTGCAAAAAATATTCATCAAGTTTGCGATTATTATGGTATAACTGACAAAATAGTGATTGTTACGTTAGATAATGCTTCTTCTAATAATTATGCTGTGAGACTTTTAAAAGATCTATTAACTCCATCTTTTCCTAATCATTTTCATATAAAATGTGCGTGCTATATTTATAATTTAGTTGTAAATGACGGTCTATCACTTTTTGAAGACATTCTTAATAAAATACAATTTGCTATAAACTTTTTTTTAGAAGTAATAGAATACAAAGAAAAAAAGAATAAACTTGTCACGATTGTGGATTACCTTTTAGAAAAATCCTGAAGAAGTAGCGACTAGGTGGAATTCTCTATATGAATAACTACTTGTTGTTTGCGATTATAGAAGACCTATAACTTTATATTTTAAAGTCCATAATTGAAATTCAACTGATATGGTTGTAGATAACGATTGAGAAAAAAATTCAGAACTTATTGTATTTTAGAGAAAAAAATTCAAGCAACAAAATAATTTTTCGGTATATATTATCTTACTATTTCAACTGTGTTATTTTATATAGCTCTAATATTTTTATTACTTAGTGAATATATGAAAAAACCATCTTATAAGGCACCTATTAAAAATGTTTATCAAATTTAAAAAATATTTTATTCATATTCCCACTATTTATATTATTGATGTTGTATTAAATCCGACTATTAAAATAGACGGTTGTAAATCACTTATTAAAACTATTTATGATTGTATAGCCGTACTTCCACCTCCAACTACAAAAAATCCAAATGACCCACCACATAAGGAACAAACTAAAGAAGAAGTGTTGTCTATCAAAAAAATAAATAGGCATTACCAACAAGAAAGTGCTAGCAACCAACCGACTTCCATACATCTTCTTCTTCTAACACAACCTCAAAAAAAAAATTGTTTTCTGCAGCTAGTATTGAAAGCCTTAGACATATAATGTATAGTGGTAACACTATTAATCAAGTTAGCGAGTTTGATGTTTTTGTTTTGCAGGGTGTTGTACCGTACAAAACAGTTCTCAATGAAGAAGGACGCGAAGACTTGCTGAAATATTGGAGGGAGAATGAGAAGATATTTACGACACTATCAAAGATGGCCCGGGATGTCTTGAACATTCAAGCGCCATCAATAGCGTCTGAAAGCATTTTTTTTGCCGGAAGATTTCAAATAGGAGAGCACAGACACTCATTAGCGGGAGACAGCTTGAAGATTGCAGTATTATTCAGATATTGGATACGAGCAGAGCGTAGAAGGTGCGGCCAACCGGAGATCAACGAAGAAGACGACGAAAACTACCACGAAATTTTATCCGATGGAGGTGGAAGCGATGTCGAACAATTTGACCAATAAATTTCAATTTCAACCGAAGAAACACAAGACATTATAAAGAAACTAGAAAATGTGTTTTTAAATATGTAATTTTTTGAATTGTAATTTTACTATGTTATTTGCAACTTTCAAGACCACAAAATTGCAATTTTGAAAATGTATTACAAAAAATCATATTTCTATTAAATAATATAACAGGTATAAAAATAGCATTGAGATATTTTTATTACACTATTTTGTTCAATTATTAAGATGTTTATATATGTTATTTTTCTAAACTAAATGCAAAACAAAAAAAATCGGAAAACCCCATTCCGCCCCCACCCGATAAAGACCGGTCCCCTTTTTCGACGGGACCGGGAACGGGAAGGGACATCGATGTGTCCCGCCAGTTCTGGCCCGCCAGTCCCGCTGGAGGACTGGTCCCGCCCTACCCATCCCGTCGGGTCCCGTTCCGCCGGAACTCGCCCGCCCCGCCCTGTTGGCGACCCTTACTAGAAACTGTAATTAAATGTATTAAAAGACCTATCTATTAAAGGACCAAAAGTATTAAATATGTCACTATACTCCCCAGTCTCCTCCTCCAACAACAGAATCTAAATCAACCATTTTTAACTTTCTCAAATCCATAAACACAACTTTGAATATTCCCCAAATCTTTTTTTTTTTCTCAAAAAATAAAAAAAATTCAGTGAATCAAAGCATGTCATCAACGATTTCTCAGCTCCCTTGCTTCTCCTCCATTAATCGGAGATTGCAGTTCCACACTCATCCTCACCCTGGTTCTACTCTTCCTCGCAAGGTGCCTATTTTTTTTGTATTTTAATTTCATGTATATTTACTTTTTTTTTTATTTCCCCCCAATTTTGATTAACTTATCTTTTTTCTGGGAAATATTACCCATTTATGTTTCTTTTTGTAATTGGGAAATTAGCCGAGGTTCTGCGTACATTGTACCTCCCCAGACCCCACATTGTGGGATTACACTGGGTATGTTGTTGTTGTATTTGGGAAATTAGTGTTCTTTATTGAGTGTTTGCTTTATTGTTGTTTGGTTGGAGATAAAAGGAAAGAATTTGAAGAAATTCCAGAAAAAAGGGGATGAATTTAATGAACTTTTGATGTGGGGTTCTGTTAATTTGGTTAAATATTTGATCTTTTTGGGTAAAATGTGTTATTTTCATGGTTTGGAATGAGAGATGGGTTGATCAACGCATTTATGTGTCTTTTGTAATTGGGAAATTAGTGTTCTTTATTGGGTGTTTGCTTTATTGTTGTTTGGTTGGAGATAAAAGGAAAGAATATGAAGAAATCCCAGAAAAAAGGAATGAATTTGATGAATTTTTGATGTGGGGTTCTGTTAATTTGGTTAAAATTTTGATCTTTTTGGGTAAGTGTGTTATTTTCATGGTTCGTAATGAGAAATGGGTTGATCCTGAAGGTTGAGTGTGTTTTTTCGATGGGTTTTAGTTCTAGAGACTAATAGTAATTCTTTGCCTACCACATTTCGACATTGACAAATTAAAAGTACTAACTTTTTTTGGTTATCCTGTGTAATTATTAGGCAGAATATGAACACATATTTGTCTGTTTCCAATTATCCCTCCTATAATGATTTGATTGATCCGACTTGAATTTGATATTGAATAAGTTGTTGTAATATTAAGGTTAACTTTAGCGTAGGAATCATGTCAATCAACTATACCTTCATTCCAAATTAGTTGGGTCGGTTATAAGTTAGGTGGGGTTAGTCGTACGAATCCTCTATATCCGCTCTATTTTATTTAGATCCATTTCGTCAACCTAACCACAAGGTAGATGGTGTTCATTCCAGCAGCTTGTGTGTACCTCAAAATTCTATACAACATTCACAATTTGTAAGAAATCAAATTCATTGAACTATTCACATTTTCAACTCCAAGTTGATGTTTCTCTATCAACTTAACTTTTAAATCATTACTTTAATATTCTCTTGCGGCTGCTAGTAATAGAAGATGTTTTTGCCCACTAATCATATCAAAGCCGACGAAAGATGGAACCGTTAACTACGTACAATAGAGAATCTTTTGACTATATTTTGATTTCCTTTTTATGAAACTACAACAACAACATACCCAGTGAAATCCCACAAAGTGGGTCTGGAGGGTTTTTTTTTTTAGTGAAACTAACGCATAAAATCTTTAATTTTGCCATCCTTATTTTTCTCTTTCTTTTGTTTCTTTGAAGCAATTCCTTGGTGATATATTGGTTGACATCTGTCATTTGACTTCCAAAATGATAATGATGTTAGTTTCATAATGCTCCTCGAATTTGACTTTCTATTGTTTTGCTAAATTTTGGGTTGTGGAGGTAGTGACACTCTATCTGGAATGCAATGTTCACTTACACGTCTTCATTTGTCATGGAGTTCAGGTAGTGGTTGTGAGAAATGATGGTTGTGGCACAGATTTATCCAATTTAGAAAACAAGACAACTTTAGGTTATATTAGAGATGCATCGCAATCACATAATGGAAGCTCATCCAATTCAAATTTAAAGTCAGAAGAAGTTGTTCCAGGAAAAGAAATGAACGGGTCAGTGCAAGAAAATTCAATCAGCCATTCAAAAAAGACAGCCAAAATTCATGACTTCTGTTTTGGTATTCCCTTTGGTGAGTATTGCCTCAAAAAGGTAGAGAAACTAGTATTCTCAGTTGTTGCACTTTCCGTAATAATGCTTGAAAATTGAAATGGTGTAAACTAGAGACACTATTTGCCACCTCGTCTACCAATTATCTTGTTTAGGTTGAGGCCTTATCCAAACATAAGTTCTACTATTCTAGAGGTTTCAATGATTCTTTAAAAAGACGTGTCTTTGTCTTTTTTGTTTGTTTTGCTTTCCTTTTTTAACCCCATCTCTTTATACTCAATGGTTACCAATTAAAGTAAAGAAAAAGGAAGATTATGTTGTCAACCATTCTTGGGATATACTTTAGTGCATCCCCTTCATTACACGCCCGCATGTTTGAATTTGAGGGTAAAGAGATCGCTTGTTATACGGGATTTGACTCATCCAACAGAGTGGAACAGTGTTTTTTAGGAGTCCCAGTTGAGAGAATGGAAGGGCTTTTGAGGGAACTACCTAAAAGTACAAATGTCTTGTTGTTTTCCTTTGCTTCTGTAGTACATAGGATAACTAGTCGAATAGAGGGTAGGTATCTTTTTTTGGAAGCAACACTTCAGTATAGCTCCTACTTTTTCTATGTATATTTCTTATATACTGGGGAATATCCCCTTTCTGGTGCAATATAACGTCCTTGTCAAAAAATTGGGAGTGCTGCCTATGACCTTTCACAGATTCTAGACATGAATTAACCCTCAGGTCCTTTTCTTCAACCTAAAAGATTCTGTTGAAAGTACAAATTATTATATTAGTCCAGAAGGGAGGAATTATTTTGTAAATGTAGGCAAGGATCAATTATTGTCTTGTGAATTCCTTTTCTTCCTTGGAACATAAGTATATAATTTGTTTCTTTACCTGCTAATAATGTTCTGAATGTCAGTATATATCCCTAACACAATTTCTTTAACCATAAACACCAGTTCTATTGAATGACCTATCCTAGAGGAATCCCCACCATGTCACTGGAATCTGGATCCAGAAAATTTGCTTCATTATTTAGGTGTTTGTGCATCCTGTAGAATTTTGGTGATGCAGTAGATAAAGGTAGAGGAAAAAAGTAGAATCATTCCCTTGTTGTTTATAGTTTTGTTCTGTACATCAAAGTATAAGTCCTTTGGGTTTCTTTGAGCAATATATAAAGTTCTCAACTTTACGTAATTCTCAGAATCCTACATACTTATATCATTAAAAAAGGGCAGTCCGGTGCACTAAGCTCCCGCTATACGCAGGGTCCGGGGAAGTATGTAGGATTCTGGTGTTTATGTAAGAGATTGTTAGCTTGAGCGATATCTCTCTATGAATAGCTTTGAATCTTCCCATGCTCTTTCAAAAACTAATAATGCCTTCAGAAATCTAGCATGTTTCTTCTCTCTATTTCCCTCTTTCTATTATATTCACTGCTTTTGTGTTAGATAAATCAAACTAGTCATATAAATCTTCTTCGGCTGTTGGGAATTGATTGATAGCTATGAGTGCTCAATTTTTGTTTTATGACTGCAGAGGAAGTTTGTCTTTTTTAATATAAACAGGACTTATGTTTTTTAAGCATGAGATATTGGTTGTTTGAGTTTAAGAACATCAATTCCTTCAAAGCTATAGGACTATAAGAGAATCGTCTTCCTCCATCTCAATAAAATAAGAGAATAGTCTTCCTTAAGAAAAATAGTTCTTGATCAACAGATCAAGTGGAACTATTTATTTATCAGAATGATGTCAAGTAACAATAAATTAGGAGATCAAAATGAAAGCAAGCATTTCTTTTATTTTACTATCTTACCTAAGATATTTTATCACCGGTGTCTTTATTTCTCGCAGCTACTTATTTATTATGATTAGTAATTACTTTAATGATCCTCATCACAGGTGGTCTTGTTTTCGCTGGGGGCATTGTTGGTTTTATTTTCTCAAGAAAACCCGCGACTTTAAGTAGTGGTGTTCTTTTTGGAGGTGCTTTACTGGCCTTCAGCACCATTAGCTTGAGGGTCTGGAGACGAGGAAAATCTAGTTTGCCATTCATACTGGATCAAGCAGGTATTTGCTGGTTTCCTGCAAGTTAAAATTTATCTGTGCAGCTGGACTTCCTTTAGTATGCTGATGAAAATTGAACAATTTCTTTGAGTGTGATCTCTTTTCTATCTGATCTTAGTGTTTAACATTTTATGTCAGCCTTACATTTTCTCATTCTTTTCTTTGAGCAGCATCTCGTTCTTTTATTTGAACATTAATATTTCGTCAATATGGTAAGTCAGGAAGAAGAAAGATAAGTTCTATGCGTATAATTATTCGTTAATGGATACTTAATGAATGGGACAACGAATATGCAAAAACACTTGGAAACGGGCACTTTAGTAAAAACTAGGGGTGTCCAACGGGGCGGGTTCGGGGCGGGGCGGCCGGGAGGTCGGGACCGATCCTCCGGCGGGCCGGGACTAGCCGGAATGGCCAACGTCCTGTCCCGTCCCTTATTCCGTCGGAAAAGGGGACCGGTCTTGGCGGGGCGGGGTCGGGATCGGGATTTCTGTTTTTTTTTGGGCACTTAATTTAAAAAAATAATATATATAAACACTTCAATAATTGAATAAGATAGTGTAATAAAAACATCCAAGGCTGTTTTGTGCCTCTTATATTATTTAATAAAAATATAATTTTTTTAAAATACAATTTCAAAATTGCAACTTTGTGGTGTTGAAAGTTGCAAATCACATAGTAAAATTGCAATTAAAAAAACTACATATTTATAAACACCTTTTCTAATTTCTTCACAATGTCTTGTAGTTCTTCGGTTGGAATTGGAATTTGTTGGTCAAATTGGTCGACGTCGCTTCCGTTCCGTCGGACAACATTTCGTTGTAGTTTTCGTCGTCTTCTTCGTTGATCTCCGGTTGACCGCACCTTCTACGCTCCGCTCGTATCCAATCTCTGAATAAAATTGCAATCTCCAAGCTGTCTCTCGCTAATGATTGTCTGTACTCTCCTATTTGAAATCTTCCGGCACAAAAAGCGCTTTCAGACGCTGTTGACGCTTGAATGTTCAACACATCTCGGGCCATCTTTGCTAGTATCGGAAATGTCTTCTCATTTTTCCTCCAGTATTTAAGCAAGTCTTCACGTCCTTCTTCATTGAGAACTGCTTGGTACGGTACAATACCTTGCAAAACAAAAACATCAAAATCGCTAACTTGATTACCAGTGGAACCGCTAAACATTCTATTTCTAAGGCTTTCAATATTAGCCGCAGAAACAACATGTCTTTTATAATGTTGTATTTAAGAAGAAGAAGATGGTATAGAAGCTAGTTGGTTGCTAACACTTTTTGCATTCATCGTGTATGCTAGACAAAACTTCTTCTTTAGTTGGTTCCTTAGGTGGTTGTTCATTTGGATTTTTTGGAGTTGGAGGTGGAAGTACTGCTATACAATCATAAATAGTTTTAATAAGTGTTTTACAACCGTCTATTTTAATAGTCGGATTTAATACAACATCAATAATATAAATAGTGGGAAGAGGGAAAAAAATTTAATTTGATAAACATTTTTTTAATAGGTGCCTTATAAGATGGTATTTCCATATATTCATTAAGTAACAAAAATATTAGAGCTATATAAAATAACATAGTTGAAATAGTAAGATAATATATATCAGAAAATTTTTTAGTTGCTTGAAATTTTTTTTCTAAAAATCCAATAAGTTCTAAATTTTTTTCCCAATTATTATCTATAAGCATATCAGTTGGATTTCGATTATGGGCGTTAAAAAATAAAGTTATAGGTCTTCTATAATCGCAAACAACAAGTAGTTATTCATATAGAGAATTCCACCTAGTCGCTACTTCTTCAGGAATTTTTCTAAAAGGTAATCCACAATCGTGACAAGTTTATTCTTTTTTTCTTTGTATTCTATTACTTCTAAAAATAAAGTTTATAGCGAATTGTACTTTATTAAGAATGTCTTCAAAAAGTGATAGACTATCATTTACAACTAAGTTATAAATCTGACACACACATTTTATATGAAAATGATTAGGAAAAGATGGAGTTAATAGATCTTTTAAAACTCTCACATCATAATTATTAGAAGAAGCATTATCTAACGTAACATTCATTATTTTGTCAGTTATACCATAATAATCGCAAACTTGATGAATATTTTCTGCAATAAAATTTTCAGCGTGCCTGTCATCAATATATCTATATGCTAAAATACGTTTTTGCATTGACCAATTATAATCTATCCAATGACATGTTACAGTTAAATAATCATTGCCGTTAGTACTACGGCCTATATCAGAAGTGATAGATACTTTGTCAGGAAAATGATATAATGCATAACGTAAGTACTGTTGATATTCATTTGCGAATTTAAAAACGTCTCTCCTAACAGTTGATCTAGAAAAGCCGTTAAAAACAGGATTATACATATCTCTTAAGTAATGAATAAACCAGGAGAGGAAGGAAATGAAAAAGTCAAACCCTCCACCGTAACTAATTTTGCTATTGCTTTCCTATCTCTATGTTTATCGTATTTAGGACCTACAATGCCCCCCATCGTTGGGTTAATTTGACCATGTACTTGGTCCGGGACACTATGTGAACCTTATCACGACTGAGAGCATATTGGCGCACCCGACTTTGTAGCCTCGTATTCATCCCACCTAGCTTTGTGAAAGCCTTGTACATGTCTCAATAAATAAAGTAACAATAATAATTTAAAGAAGGAACGAAGGTACCAAACGCCGACGTAACGTCGACTTGTAATCGAGGTTGAAAATTGAAACTTTGCTCGATGGATGATCCTCAAGCTAGTTGCCAACTTCAGTCCCAATTTTTGAACTTTGATACAATTATATAAATGAGCAAATAAAATAAAATATGTTTGGCTAGGCAATGTAATTGTAGACTTGTAGAGAGATTAGAGAGATTGTAGTAAGATTTGTGAGATAAAATGAAGTGAAAATGAGGTATTTATAGTTGGAAAATTGGATTAAAGAGTAAATATAGTAACTTAGGGGTTAAAAATAAATATTAAGGGGGTAGGGGGGTTTATGGGGTGGGGGGCAAAAATGGTTGTTGCACAACGGCCAAAATATATATTGGCCGTTGTGAAACGGTCATTTTTGCCTGGGGGGGGGGGCCGGGGGGGTCTGGGGCGGGACGAGCCCAGGTCCTGTCCCGGTTTCGAGTCCCGACACCATTTTTTTAGGGGGGATCGGGTCGGGGTCCCCCTGGCCAGCCTTAGTAAAAACTGATTACGTAATTGTTTGAAATGAACCAGACATCTAAAATGAATAATGTATAGTTCTAGCTCTCAATTTCACAACTTCCGATCCTCAACCACCTGGTAGTACAAATATAATAAATCCACGGAATCATCTTTTATGCTGAAAGGATCGTTGCTTGGAAAAGGATAACGAGGGAAAGAAGGAAAATATGCTTTCCCATCTGCCATTGAAGATCTATTTTTTTGGTTAACTATTCTCCTACCTCAAGCCAGACCTCTTTGCTTGCCACATTTGTTGAAGCTAATGAAAAAAATTTGTTTAGTTGGTTGTTGTTGACATCAAAACATTCATAGTCAACATATACCGTCTCTCCAATTATTAATGACTTCCCTGCTATTGTCCCTGCAGTGCTTGCTGCAGTCCTTCTATGGAAAAACATGCAGACTTTCTCTCTGGTAGTTCCTTGTATTCCCAAAGTCTTTCATCAGATTATGGCGTGGCTTGCATTTTCAAGTTGATAATTGTAATCTCTTTGCAGACAAGAAAAGTATTTCCCACTGGCTTTTATGCTGCCATCAGGTATTGCAATGCCTTCTTTCTTGCTTCTCTTCTTGAATATACATTGTGAGGTGTATCATTATCTGAATTCTGCTGTCTGAAATGACAGTGCTGCAATGTTTTGTTTCTACTCTTATGTGGTATTGTCTGGGGGGAATCCACCACCCAAAAAGCTGAAGGTATCTGCTGCTGGGGCATCTTGACAAGAATCTAGAAAGGTCAGATTTATTTCTTAGAAATACTAGGAATTTTCAATCAGTGCCAGTGAGAATACCCTTTAATTTGCGCAATTATACATTGAAAATCATGAGGGAGCTTTGATTGTACTACATCTTGAATGTGTATTATTGATTTTGGGTTATACTTAGCACTGTAGGAGATTGTAATGTAGAAACTTGCTGGTGGAATTGAGAGTTCATTTTCATGTAAATTATGTATGGATCAGTGTAAGTACTAAAGTACGCTGGTGTTTTAGCTGTTGTTCTTGTTCTTAATGCTGTTTTGCAGTTTTTTGTCCTAGGACTATTATCTTTGTAACTTCTAAGCTTCTGCTGCTGAGAAAAGCCAACTATTGCCCTGAATCTGCATAGAGAATCTTTCTATTTGTCGGGGTATTGGAAGTGGGGGTGCTTGGGGTTCGTTGAGGTTACTGATTACGATTGTTTTCTTGACAAGTGTGTGCTAGTGTTTTAATTGATAGAAGATCAGCAATAAGTGCTGGTAAGTACAAGAAGTATTTCTTTGCCAGAACAAACTACTTTTGCAAAGAGTGCAAGAAATCTAACAACTGTCTCAACTCCATATTCATTTTTGAGCTGACACCACGAAAGTTAATAGAAACATTTAGATTTCAAGCTTTGGGCAGGTTCAGCTCTTCCTTCAAAGCATCTTTGATTCCTCTCTTTCCACAAGACCCATAAAATGCCGGCAGGGATGTTGGTCCAAATTCTTTATGATCCTTGTGAGATTACTGTATGACCAACTAGCCAGCAGTTCCTTTATAGTTCTGAGCATCACCCAGTGTATTACAAAGATGTCTAGGAAGAGAGTGTATCTCGAACATTATCTAAATTGGAGTGACACCAAAAGGTATTCAAAAACCAAATGTTTACTTGAAAAAATAAAAGAAGAGCAAAAAATTGCTTAAAGAAAATGATAGATGAAGAAGGAACCCGCAAGCGAGAAGTGTGGAGCAGAATAATTGTTGGAGGACAGAGCTCTCGCTTTGCAGCTTGCACTTTGTAGATAAAGAGCCAAAGAGGATTTGGTTACTTACAACAACAACAACATACCCAGTGAAATCCCACAACGTGAGGTCTGGGAAAGGGTAGTGTACGCAGACCTTACCTCCACCTTGGTAGGTAGAGCGGCTGTTTTCGGGAGACCCTCGACTCAAGACAAAGCATAATCACAAGCAAAGCAAGCAAGGCAAAACAAGAGAAACGGTCAGACTCAAACAGGTAATTAAAGCAGTATGGACAGTATGAACATGCGGATAACAAAATCGAATACGCCATGGTAACACATTCTAACAACATGAAGCAGTAGCTAACACAACTAAATAAGATAAAAAAAAAGTACACTAAAGAACACATAGCAACAGAAATCAAACTACAGGGGACTATAAAACAATATTGCGCCTATAAGTGTGATAGGCTAATCGGGTCTACAGTAATAACACTACAGCTATCATTTTGTAAGCGTAAGTAGGACAACGCTCGACTACCTACTACCATTCTACCATAATCCGTGTCCTCCACAACCCCCTATCTAAGGTCATGTCCTCAGTAAGTTGCACATGCGCCATACCCCGTCTAATCACCTCTCCCCAATACTTTTTCGGCCTACCTCTACCCCTCCTGAACTCGTCCATAGCCAACCTCTCACACCTCCGCACTGGGGCATCCGTGTCTCTCCTCTACACATGCCCGAACCATCTCAACCTCGCTTCCCGCATCTTATCCTCCCTTGAGGCCACTCCCACTTTATCCCGAATATCATCATTTCTAATCATATCTCTCCTTGTATGCCCACACATCCATCTCAGCATCCTCATCTTTGCAACTTTCATCTTGTGTATGTGCGAAGTCTTGACTGACCAACACTCCGTCCCATACAACATAGTCGATCTAACCACCACCCTATAGAACTTGTCTTTAAGTTTTGGTAGCACATTTTTGTCGCACAAGACTCCAGATACGAGCCTTCATTTCATCCACCCTGCCCCAATACGATGTGTGACATTGTCATCAATCTCTTCATTCCCTTGGATAATAGACCCTAGGTACTTGAAGTTTCCTTTCTTTGGAATGACCTGAGTACCGAGCCTCACCTCCACGTCTGTCTCAGGGTTGCTCCCGTTGCTGAACTTGCACTCCAAATACTCTGTCTTGGTCCTACTCAACCTGAACCCTTTAGACTCCAGAGTCTATCTCCAAACCTCCAGCTTGACGTTCACTCCGTTGCGAGTCTTATCAATCAGGACTATGTCGTCTGCGAATAACATACACCATGGTACCTCCCATTGTATTTGTCGCGTCAATCCGTCCATCGCTAGGGCAAATAGGAATGAGCTAAGAGCTGATCCCTGGTGCAGCCCCATCATCACTGGAAAGTACTCCGAGTCTCCTCCTACTGTCCGTACCCTAGTCTTGGCTCCATCATACATATCCTTGATCGCCCTAGTATACGCCACATGTACACCTCTAACCTCCAAACATCTCCATAGAACCTCCCTAGGGACTTTGTCGTATGCCTTCTCGAGGTCGATGAAAACAATATGTAAATCTTTCTACCTCTCCCTATACTGCTCCACCAACCTCCTAATAAGATGAATGACTTCAGTAGTCAAACGCCCCGGCATGAATCCAAACTGGTTCTCGAAAATAGACACGCCTCTCCTCACTCTAATCTCCACGACCCTTTTCCAAATTTTCATAGTGTGGCTCAGCAGCTTGATACCCCTATGGTTGTTGCAACTCTAGATATCATCTTTGTTTTTGTACAAGGGAATCATTGTACTACACCTCCATTTTTCGGACATTTTTGCCGTCTTAAAAATGACGTTAAACTACTCAGTCAGTCACTCCAAACCTGCCCTGCCTACGCTCTTCCAAAATTCATCTGGGATCTCATCAGGCCCGGTCGCTCATCCCCTGCGCATCCTGCGAACAACACCCTTAACCTCCTCAGCCTTAATGCTTCTACAATACCCAAAATCCCCGTACCTACCAGAATGCTCCAGATCTCCCAGCACAATGGCTCCATCTCTTTTTTCGTTCAAGAGTTTATGGAAGTAAGACTGTCACCTCTGCCTAAAATGTGCTTCCTCCACCAGTACTTTCTTGTCCTCGTCCTTGATGCACCTCATGTGATCCAAGTCACAAGCCCTCCTCTCCCTTACCTTGGCTAGTCTGTACAACTTCTTATCCCCGCCTTTCTCCTCTAATTCCACATACATGCGTTCAAAAGCCGTCGTTTTCGCCGCCGTAACCGCTAGCTTTGCCTCCTTCCTTGCCATCTTATACAGTTCCCTATTCGTCCACTTCTCCACCTCATCCTTGCTTTATACCAATTTCACATACGCCGTTTTCTTCGCTTCCACCTTCTCTTGAACTTTACCATTCCACCACCTGTCCCCTCGATGCCCACCACGGTGACCCCTAGCACTTCTCTAGCTACCTCCAAATGCAACTGGCCATCCTATCCCACATACCGGTCGCATCCCTACTACTCCCCCAAACCCCCTTGGCCATCAACCTCTCCCCCATCTCATTTGCACTAGCCATGGACAAACTCTCCCATTTGATTCTTAACCTGTCATCCACAACCCTCTTCTTCTCCAACTTGATCTCCATATCTATCACCAAAAGCTTATGTCGGGTTGTAAGATCCTCCTTCGGAATAACCTTGCAATCTTTACAAAGACCTTTGTCAACTTTCCTAAGGAGCAAAAAGTCTATCTGAGTCTTAGCCACCGAACTACAGAAAGTCACCAAGTGTTCTTCCTTTTTCAGGAGCCTCGAATTGACTATCACCATCCCACAAGCTCTAGCGAACTCCAAAAGTGAGACGCCTCCCCCGTTCATGTCCCCGAGTCCAAAGCCTCCATGCACATCGTCATAACCCCGGAAGTGACCCGATATGTCCGTTGAAATCCCCTCCTACAAATAACTTCTCATTGGGTGGTATACCTCCCACCACTTCGTCCAAATCATCCCAAAAGCGTCTCTTCCCCTCTTCGTCCAAGCCCGCCTGCGGCGTATAGACACTAATAATGTTCATAGTGAACCCTCTAACTACCAACTTAATCGTCATCATCCTGTCATTAACCCTCATCACCTCTACCGCCTGATCCCCTAGGTGACATGTGATTAACTGACACATCATACACTGTGCTCTTACAACTAGACCAAAACAGTGGGGCTGCTTCCTCCTTTTTATTAGGATGGGATTATTGCCAAATTACATCCAGGTGCATTTACATCCACGTGGAGGTGTGTCCAGCTTTGATGTAAGCCCAATAAAACAGGTAACTTAGTATTGAGACACTTTCCCTTCAGAACTAGTTGAGTAGTAGTCTTAACTAACCCAATTGCTTGCCCTACAGAGAGCACTGACTAACTGCGACCAACTCTTTTCCTTCTCAACTTTAAAAATGTCCTATTCCTCTTTGTCTAAAATCTTTCTTGCAGAGTTGTGTTCTTTTTTGTTTCCCACCCGGCGTACGGTACCTCTATGTAAGTCCCGAGTAATCTGGATTCGTGCCGCATAACACCCGTTAAAGGGGAAAGCGCTCTCTACCAGAATTTTTTATTCATACTCAGGTTTTGAACCCGGAGCTTCTGATTAAAGGTGGAGGGATCCTTTCCATCGCACTACAACCCTGGGTGGATCAGAGTTGTGTTTAGATGGTGGGTTTTGAGTTGCATTCAGAATCTTGTTCTTTAAAAATATTTTGGAGATGCCTATGTTGCACTTTTAGGGGGTCTTGTCATGTTCTCCACTAGTGACTTCTCATTTTCACATTGGTTGCTAATTGCTTTAGTGTCATGTCCATTCTTTTTCAACTTTAAATTCTTTGCTTATTGCAGCCACAAGTTTCATGCTACTTTGACATTGGATATTCTACTGGAATAGAATGTTCCAACATTTGTGGCATTAAATCAGTGATTTTGATTGCTTGAGGTTTTGGAATAGTGGTAAGAGCGCAACGTGTGACGTGTGGTTCAGGTGCATGTCACGACTAGTAGTAAGAGCGCATAGTGTGATGTATGGTTAGGGTCGTGCATTATTATCACTGGTTTAAACCTTGCTGCAAAGAAAAGCTTGATATTTAAGTGAAGAAAGGTAAAATGACGCCTATTATGCACCAAGTTTTGGGTCGTGCATCGTTGGTCCTTGTGAATTTCTGGCTTGTCGAAAAAAAATCGGTGATTCTGATCAATATAATGGTAAACCACAAATCTGATTGCAGTTTAAAAACCACACTTTTTAAGCGCAGCTATTAATATTCTTATGAATTCAAAATAGTCAAGGTGTGTACAAACTGCTCCAGACATCACCATTATAAAGAAAATATTTGACTATATCGAATGTTTATACCAATCTATTGAATTTACTATGATAAGTGATAAGTTGATGTGAGAATACATGCTAAATAAGCATAGTCAAGTCTTTAGATTTATGCGAAACACACTTGTCATCTATTTATTGATTTGATTACATTAAGTAATTCTATTGCTAACTAACAGTCTGATTCTTTCCCTTATAATTACTGATATATAGAGGAGTATCAATATTATTATGGGTGAAGACTAATTCTCAACAACAAAATTGATCACTCAATTGAAACATCCAAAAGAAGAGAAGTGATTTTACATAGTAGCGAAATAATGGTTCTAGTTATGGGTCCTAACTCAATTTGGGGCCAATTCAAGAACACTAATGCGGAAAAAGATTTCAAATATTGAGTTGCAGTCATGAGGAAAATATGCTTATATTTACTGGGTTAAACTGAATCCAGCATTTTTTACATCTTAAAACTGTCTCTGTTTTAGTAAAAAAAAATTGGATGCATTAATTTATGTAGAGGTTCCTATTGATACTTATGTAACGTAGGCCTACTAAAGGGAGAAGCGCTTCTTACTAGAGGTTTCTTCATTCGCAACGCTCAAACCCTTCACCTCTAGTTAAGGATAAAGGATCACATCTATCCCACCATGCCACCCGGGCTTCGGTGGTAGAGGGCCCTATCGGTTTCGCACAGCGTACGACCCATTAAATAGAGAAGCACTTCTTGTCCGGGGTTCCTCCATTCGTAGGGCTCGAATCCGAGACTTCTAGTCAAAGATGAAGGGTTTACATCTACCCCACCATATCTCTCTAGCCTAAGTGGTAGAAAGTCCTATAAGTATTCGCGCCACGTAGAGTCCATCAAGGGGAAATGATCCATACCAAAGGTTTCTGCATTTGCTGGAACAAGGCTCAAATTGAAAACCTCTAATTAAGAATGAAGGGACAATATTTATCTTACGACACCCTTGGTGATAGATGATCCTAGTACTAGATACTAGATAAGTAGACCTATATCTGACATGCACATATCGCTTCTCTTAGTTACCAACTATAAATACACAACTGTCCATAGGAGAATGCCCAAATTTGTGAATATCGTTTTCAAGAAGGGGAGCCTCAGATTAACAGGTAAAATTGTTGTCATGTGATTAGGAGGTCATAGGTTCAAGCCGTGAAAACAGCCTCTTGCAAAAATGTGAGATAATGTTGCGTACAATAGACCCTTGTGGTCCGGCCCTCCCCGAATCCCGCACATAGCGAGAGCTTAGTGCACTGGGCTGCCCTGCCCATTTTCAAGAACTGAAGCATGAAGTAGAAGTATGCAATAACATATGAGTTGTAACTTTCAAACTTTTTATTCAAACTTTTTATTTCTAAGTGATTAGATATTCTCAACTAGGCTATCTTAGCCATTAAACAAGAAATGGCTAGCACATGATGTCTATTTTGAACATGTAGATTTGGAAAGTGACGTATCATCTAACAAAATCTCTAGTAATTCTATTCCCAAATTTCTTTCTCATTAATTGTTGAAGTTTCAAAGATTTCTAAGAGGAATATGTCCTACCTGACATGATTCACGTGCTATTTTAACATGTTCGTGTCAGACCATACGAGACAGATAACCTATTATCGATCTACGAATCTTATCATTATTGATATAATTCACTATCAAAACAATGCAAATTTTTGGCGAACATTTCCGTCGAAGCGCCATCAGAAATCCCATATTTCGAAAATGTTTTCGACGAATCAATTTTCAACGGATTTTGTTGAAAATTTCTATTAGAAATTCACGTTTTTTAGTAGTGAATTAAAAAAAAATAGTAAATGAAGAATAGGAACATGGTTAGTTGCGGATGCAGTTGTTATGCAACATGCAGGGTGGAGCTAGCATGTCGATTACAGTTCAGCAGAACCCGGTAGCTTTAGTGCAGATTCTATATTTATGTTAAAAAAAAAACCACTTAATATGTATATATAATTTATCAATAACCCATTAATTTTTTTGTTTCAGAATCAAGAACTCATAAATTCAAAATTCTAGTTCCACCTCTGACAGCAAGTTTACAAATCTGATATTTTCAAAATATGGAGTATAGATATATCTTTGATTCTTTGAAAATCAAACTAAAATTTCAACAAATATTATATTTGAACCCGTAATTTTATTAGCGAGTTCGATGCTAAATATCTTAAAAGTCAAACTCGATAAGTTAAAATTCTGAATTCGTACATAAACGCGATCATAGTGGATTGACACCAAAAGTCTTCAAAAAAAAGAGACTAAAATTTCTCCCAAGCGTGGCCTTAAAAAGCCATTTTCTTAGGAGTTTGTGGAGTTCGAACTTGCTCGTGTCCCTAGCCACTATCCTAACCTAGTTTCCCACTTCTTTGAGTTGCTTTCAAACTAATAAAGTTTTTAATAATTAATTTATGCATTTAATTCCTGAAGTAATTATATGTAATTATATCACTTTCAATTCGATTTCAATGCTGAACATGATTCATAAATAGCAAAAGAATGTGCCTCCATGGAGAGCAACAAAAGTCGACAGACCCCCCAATTGACACCAACGAGTAAAATCTCATTGTGCTTCATGACCCCACTTTAAACATCTTTATTACTAATTTTATTTCCCTTTAATTGAACTGTTCTATCTTAATTAGTTTTCATAAACCTTTTAAACTAAATTTAGGCTAGAAGGAGAACTGGGAAAAAATAAAAGACAATGCATATATTCTTTCGGTTTTCCGCATGGTGTTCAGTACTGCTTTTGGGGTCCGATTAATTCGTATTTGCATAAAAAAATTACACTTTAGTGGTAAAGTGTTTCCTACCAAACTGAAAAGGGTAGATTTACTTCTCCAAGACAATTTTCTTTTTCCACCTAATTATTTCTCTAACCAATCTCTGTGTATATGCCATCTAAATCTTCCATTAATGATATTGCCACACATTCTAATTATTAACAATATTTTTTACGCATTTGTCAAGTATCAATGTTTTACTTTAAAGAGTGATTTGTGACAATCTCATTGGAGAAAGTGATGGAAGAAGCAGTATCTTAGGGAATGCATGTAGCAGCCCAATAGTGTCAATAACAAGACATAGCCAGTCGGCCTTTTCTTCTATAATGGACTAGCTATATATTTTAATTAACATAAGTTATTAAGTACAATTTACATCCATATAAACGCTTTCACATATGCTTCATTTCGTACTCATCTTCCTTTCTTTTCCTTTTTCAATCGAGCAACACAACCAATTATCATGATATTTATTACTCAAGAACTTGAAATACAGTATCTCTCTTTGTGTATATTTTTGTGTAGTGTATAAATATTGTATATAAAGTGCTTATACATATCTTATACATTGTTATACAATTATACACATAATAACATTGTAATACATATTATCTTTTGTTCTTCATGATTACTCTATTTATTTCTCAAGAATTCTTTAAATGTTAAATGGGCTGTTATACGGGTTAATTACTCAAGAATATATCCAAAAAATAATTATAAAGTGTTTTACTAGAAGTTGGGAAACTAGTCCAATTGTATTCTTTTACATTAATAATAAATTTTACAAAGATATTAAAATAAGGGAGAGTTAAATGTAATATCATAAACCCTTCAAAATTACTATATTCCAAATGTGCACTTTTAGCTGCAAATTACTAATTATCGATTACTTTGAAAAGTCATAAAGTTCAAGTTTTAACATATTTATCATAGTTACAAAACAAAAAAGACATGTTCTGTGTAAAAATTATAAAACGATGTCTTAATGTGCAATTTTAATTGCCCAAAAAATTACTGTTATGCGATCTATATATCTATATACTAAATGCGATTTGAACTAACGATATATGTCATGCGACCCGTTATCTCAGTTAACTTAGAAGACTTGCAAATCGCATTTCTTATCTCTTTACATATTTTTGAAATTCTCACAACATATTACACATTTTTAGAATTTTGCAGCCAAAATATACTTTTTGAAAAAAAATAAGTCATTCATATGTATCATCAACTTTATTCCTCTAGTTTCACCCATTCTAAGTACCAATTCATCTACCACGTGAAGATAAATAGTGGCTATCATTCATAAACAAAAAGAAGTAGTGATCTCTTTCTTTTCCAGAAAGAAAGAATAAAAACAAAAAAATAAAAAAGGACATCCCTCCTTTTTGCTTTTGCAATTAGATTCTTTTCTTTCTATTTGGATTTTTTGTATTTCATTCCTATTGTTGAAACATATCTCTTCTTTTCTTTTTTCCCGAATTGTCTCCATATAATCTTTTTAGCATTGCTAATATAAACAAGGTACTACATTTCTGTTTTGTTTCTCTCCTGGTGTTCGGTATTCGCTTTGGGTTCGATTAATCCAGATTCGCCAAAAGTGTGGGGATAAATCATTCTAGGTGATTCCATGCCCAAGGTTGAACCTGAAACCTATGATTAAAAATGAATGAATACTTATCACTCCCCTGCGATCTCTAGTGGTTAATGTATTACATTTTGTTGACCATTATAGTTAAGTGTACAAATTTTAGTTTTTGATCTTTATTTTGTTTTGCTTAATTTGTTTTTGAAAGATGGTTCCAAGTTACAACTTACAAGCACATGGAAAATGTGTCTGATCAATAATTGAAGGTCATTTTCATAGATCACTCAAAGATATAGTATATCATATCCTCCTTTGGATTTTAACCAAGCTAGCTAGGGTTTTTTTGTTAAATGAAGGGAACATTAATAGGCATAACGGTAAGCGTTGACGTCATGTAATTAGGAGGACAATGGTTCAAGCTGCAAAACAGTCCTCTTGCAGGAATGCCCCATAACAAAATTCGAATCTGAACCATTGTTGTTTCCCTCCCAAAGGCAAAATTCTTATGTGTTACTAATCCGTCCACTATTGAAAACCAGAAGCGAATCAATTGTTTAAGTTATGAATTCAACAGAACCCAATAACTTTGGCTCAAATTCTACATTGGTGTTAAGATATTCACTTAATATGTACAAATAAGGGATCTATTCAAAACCAACAAGCAAAAAGGGTTACGGTCCAGAATCTATAAACTTAAAATTCTGGATCTGCCACAAATTCCCCGTCCGACTTGCATATGTTAAGACTGCGCGCATACAATAGATCACTCAATATAATCCGACCCTTACCCGGACCCTACACGTAGTAAAGACTTGGTGCATCGGACTACCTTCTAGAGTTTTTTTTATACATTGTCAAATCCGTTTTTCTCAATAACAAGTCTTGATTAGCTTCACCCAAAAAATAGTCATATTTTCAAATGTTCTTTTTAATGGCAATTCTTCATCGAAAAGCTAATTATTATAACATATACTAGTATTAACCGTTATTTGTGGACATATCGTAGCAAAACTTTTTTTCTTAACATTCTTGATTAACCAATTTAAATTAAGTAAAATGCAAGTGCATAGAAAACAAGAATTCGCTTTCTGAGTCTTCATTATGATCATAATAACAACTTAACAAATCATGATGATCTTGAGAATTTCACTCTTTGTATTAATATTTTTAATGGCTGAGGACATATAGCTATATTGTCCAAGAACTTCAGATTACATGAACCTGAATATGACAATGACCTCCATTAATACTAGACTAAATCCAACAATAATGATCACATTACACACCACTTTTAGTTTGTTAGGATAGTGAATTTCAACTCACATTTGAGCAGTAGCAAAGTTAGAAATTCTAATTACGAGATCAGAAATACAAAAAAAGGCCTCAATATTGCCTAAAGTATTTTTTAAGTCGTCGCAATTGCCTCTACAGTAGAAGCTTCCATTATGTGTCGACAATTTATATAGTTGGTTTTATATATCCTATTTATACAATGTAATTTTTCAAGGAAATTCAACTTGGGAGTTGCAAAGCTTGTAGTCCATATAAAGGGGATTATAAAATATTCTGAGCCTATAGTCCATATAAAGGGGATTATTAAATATTCTATTAAGTTTCACCTAAAATTTGAACTTGCGATATAAATAAACTTTTGAACTCCTTTGCCACGATAAATAGAATCTTCTCTTATATCAAAGGGATTCAATAATTTATGTATAACTAAAATAATATCTTTTGCGTGCATAGGTGAAAGGGATTCAATATTTAACCTTTTTACCTAAACCTAGCTCCCCCCCCCCTGCCCTTCGCCTGCATAGAGACGTACGGAATGGAGGTCAGTTAATTAAATACTTTTATTTGCCAGAAATCATACTATATAAATATATATCTTGTACACCCTTGAATGCTCTTAATGAAATTTTTAACTTCGTTACGCCCTTGCACCCTATTGATATGTCATTCATCGATAACAATGCATCGCATGTACACAAACATTGTGTTGCGCTAGCAACCAAGTAAATGCATTATTGTATGTACTGATCTAACAAACTTCAAATGGTAATAATTGAAAAATAATGAAAGGAGCCTCAAAATAAATATTGACCAAAATAAGTGCTTGTAGTTCAAATGCTAAATCTTAAATAAAACAACGACTAGTTTTATGAGGGACACTACTAAAAATATCTCTATTTTCCCACTAATTTCCTACTGAAAAATGATTCAATGGCTATTTTTCACTGAATGTCAGTGGAAAAAACCTAAATAGTAGTGTTTTCACACGAAAAAATTACGAAGTCCCCCACCATTTCAATGGAAACTTATTTTCCACTATGCGTTTGTTCAGTGAGTTGGTTCGGTGGAAATAAGGTGGGAAAAATCATGTTTCATAGCACAAATTCTCCATTGAATATTGGTGGGAAAAATCTAGTAGTGGGAGAATAGACAAGTGAGATTCTTTGATTTTGGTCCAAAAATTATACTACTAATTTTTAAAACACTATGTACTAATGATGAAACTATGCAACATTTTCAAAAGTCCAAAATATCTATTTTATAAATTATAGTGTTGCATAAAAGTCAAAAATATTTTGGTTATACCTTTTTAATAAGAATATATCATGCATGTCCAACACATATGCCATTGCAATTCAGGTATCGGCTTTGTTAGTTCAGGTATTTTAACTGAAATACACCAATTAACAATATTAATACATGTTCTTCAGGGCGAGCGCTCTATAATACACGCAAGCGTGATAATATTGGGCTATGTCGTTCTTGCTTCATATCTTAATCTACTAATTTCTTCATAATTTTTAACGTTCTTTACCTGGGAGATTAGGAATCTTTTGTGTTCCTTACATATTTTTCATAAATTATTTAGCGTTCGAACACGAGTAAAAGAAAGAACCAAAAATAAAGAACATCACAAGTACTTAAAAGCATGAAACAGATAAGTAGTATATTACCACACAAAAAAAAATTTATATCTGTTTGATTTATTGGTGAGTAATTTGTTCAAATGCATGATCGAACAGCATGTCAGCTTTATCTGATTTGCTTATTCTATTATTTATCCAAAATAAAGTCATGAGACAACATTAATATGGTAGTATGTACAACAAAACTATGTATAAATAATAATTGTTTACAAATTTGATACTAGGATTACTTTTCTAAAATATATCCCTCCAATGCAACTAATTAATCCTTAAGTAGTAGTAATTATTTTCCCTAACCCTAAGCTTTTTCTTGACTCCCAACCATCAAACTTATGTAAGGTTATTAGAGTTAAACCTTTTTATAACGGGATCGTTTAATTTTAAAAAGATGTATATTTCGGACAGGGTGCTATTAGAAAAAGTTGTTATCCAACCAATGGATTTTCATTTCTTTATGTAAAACATGGTTGAATCAAATCGCAAAGAGTTTTGGAACCCAGTGCAAGTATTCATTGAATTTATTGTCAAAAACTGGTCTTTCTGCATGCAAACCGGAATAGGGGCTTTAACCTTCTTTAATTTCATTACTTGTTGTTTATCCGAATAATTTTTAAATTATTATAATGAGATATTATTATAGAGAACCTATAATATAACATAACATAAAATTCGATTGTAAATAGAAATATCTTATTATATTATGTTAAAGGCTCTAAATGCATTGTTGGCAAAATTTTGTACCGTAAATGAGCATCTCTAGTGATAATGAATCATCTGTATATTCATTCACTATTGCCTCAATCAACATATGGAGAGATAGAAGCCACATTTAGAAATTAAATAAATAAAGTAAATATAAGAAAAGGGACAGATAGACAAGACTAAAATAGAATGTAAATAAGATGGGGAACAAAGAGAAGGATAAAATAGGACTGTTCCTATATAATCTCTTAGCTATAGGGTATTTATGAACTTTCTTCCCCCTATCTTTTCTTTGAATTTGCCTCATTCTTCAAGTTTTTTTTTACCTCAAAAGGAATCTTGTGACTTTTCTTTCTTTATACTATCAATTTCTATTTTTATTTGGAAAAAATGAATAAATGAAATTTAACAAGTACAGTATGATTACTCTCTTCTCTAGTCATGTACAATATCTCATTTGATTAGTGCCTTTGGAAATACTCTGGTCGGTCCATTTTAAGTGACACTCATTTTAAATAGAGTGACATGCTCTTTAATTAACCAAAGAAATGTGATAATATATTTAAAATCACACGCAAATTCTGAATTAAGACGTACTTGTAACATGTATCAAAAATTTATTTCTCTTTCTTAAATTTCATGCTACATAGAAATCTTTCTTGTTTCTAATTAACTTAGAAGCAGGGTCAAAGCTAGAGGGTGCAAAGGAGTTCATAATTACACTGCATATAAGACCATAATTACACTATATATAGTATATGTTCACTACTGATCAAAAAATAAGAATTAATCATGGATAAATTCAACAACTAATCAAAAAAATCCATTGCTAATCATATTTACCTATATAGTATCAAAAAATTACTGTTAGATACGAGCAACTCATGTTTCCACTCTATTTTCATTACGAGGATGTATCACGTCAGGATCCATTGCTCAAACCGAATCACGCCAACGTTATGGAAGTTCCTGGATCGTGTAAAATAATAGTAGTACCAAAGACAACACCTTCTATAAAAAATGGGAGACCTCCATACCATCCTATAAAGGGTCATGTCCTCAGTAAGCTGAAGCTGTGACATATCTTGCCTAATCACCTCTCCCCCATGACTTTTTTGGCCTACCCATCCCTCTCCTCAGGCCCACGACTGCCAACCTCTCACACATCTTCACTGGAGCATCTGCGCATCTCCTCTGCACATGGTCGAACCATCTCAACTTTCCTTCCCGCATCTTGTCCACAACAGGGGCCACTCCCACCTTGTCACAAATCACTTCATTCCGAATCATATCTCTCCTGGTATGTCAGCACATTCATCTTAGCATCCACATCTCAGCTACCTTCATCTTTTGCGCATGAGCTTTCTTAACTGGCTAACACTCCGCCCCATATAACATTGTTGGTCTGACTACCACTTTGTAGAACTTTTCCTTAAGTCTAGGCGGCACATTCTTATCGCACAACACACATGATGCGATCTTCCATTTCATCCAACCCGCCCCAATACGGTGTGTGACATCGTCGTCAATCTCGCCATTACCTTGGATGATCGACCCCAGGTACTGAAACTTTCTTCCTGGGGATGACCTGAGTATTTAACCGCATGTCCTCGTTCGTTAACTGAATCACGCCGCTGAACTTGCACTCCAAGTACTCTGTCTTAGTCCTGCTCAACTTGAAACTTTTAGACTCCAGGATTTGTCATATATATATATATATATATATATATATATATATATATATATATATATATATATAAAATCCATTTTACTGAAAATCATGGTTCCGTCAAGGTTTGGAAGACGTGCCTCACGACAAAATGTGGTAATTTGTGTTGCAATAGATATTTAGACTAAAGGAAACCAAAATAATCGACCTACAAAAAAAAGATGTCTTAATAGTATGGTTGTAATCTTGTTGAGTAACAATATTGTTCTTGACCTTAGTTTAAAAATAAATTAAAATTAACTCATATGATGTGTCGCTTCCCCATTCGATGTCTCTCCACCCCCAACAGCCAATCAAAACCTACATACTCTATATGCTTTTTTTAACATGATCAGTTATACAATGTGCCTAACTTGGTCTTTCTTTTCAACTTGGTTGTCTCCTTTTCATGAGCATATGCAATAATATACATCTCCATTATTCATTATAAAAATAATATTAAAAAGGTTTTGTTCTTAACTTTCTAGCCGTTGGAATCATGATGAAAAAAACAATTTGTGTTTCTTTAGTATTTTATTAGCAAATAAAATAATGAATTAATTAAGGCTTTTGTTTCAATTGGAATGTTTCTCAGGATTGTGCATGTGGGGTTCATTTCAGAAGTATTTATTAGACAAAATCAAACATGAATATCTTAAAAAGGGTAAAAGGGTAAAAGGGTAAAAAGGAATTAAAATAAAGTAGGGTTTTTTATAAATAAATAGTAATAAAAAGGAGATGTAATTATGTTGTCTATAGGAAACAAATAGTCTAAAATTCTCAGAAAATTAGGTGTAACTTAAACTATGAATACTAGTTGCTATTTATATTTAATTCAATCAAATCAATACTCCAAAAGTTTATATTCATTCAAGAAATCTAGATGATTCTACTAAGAATTTTATAGACAACTTGCATATATTAATTCTTTAAAGAAATTATTGTAAATTAATATCCTTTGACATGACATGAGATTCTAAATTATGGTGCTGAAAAAAGAAAATAATAATGTCCTAACATTATTCCAATTAAAGTATGAATTATATGGTTGACATAAAAAAAAATATGGCCCAAATTAAGCAAAGTAGTTGCCGAAAGTAGTATCTTATAGTATACTACTTATTTATTATTTTAAGTATGATATTAACCTAAGCTAATTGCTAAATATGTGTCTGTTGAGCTAAACTCATCCACAATTCTCTAATAACCTACAATACAATTTAGGGATCCTAACATTTTTAGTCCGGCAGTTAAAAAAAATTTCACCAACCTAACCGTAATTGTTTGTAATCGTTGCCGATGTGAACTCATTTCTCTTCCTTTATTCATCCACTTTTAGTTATCAACATCCAATAATATTTTTCAATCTAATATTTCTCTTTCTCTCCCTCCAGCGGAGCAATTGAGGACAATTTTAAATCATAATTACAAATTAAAGGGAAAATTTGAACCTTTTTTGGAAGAATTTAGGCACGTGTAGTCGTCCGCCTATTTTATGTTGAAGCTCTATTAATAGTAAGAGCAAACATGATGTCTCAAATTTGAGTCTTGGATATGAAAAAAATCTTATTAGAGAGTGCTTTTCTCGGCTTACGTAGCGCGAATCTGAATTAATCGGGATTCTAATGCGATTATCGAACACAGAATGAAAAACTTTAAAAAATTAAACAATTTCAAATTGTACATGAATAAATTTGGACCTTTTCTCATCTACCAATAGTCTATGCACACAAGATTTACTTTCAAGGGAAAGTTGTGAATTTTTCAGAGGAAAAATCTTCACATGAATTCTTATCAATGACTTCAAATTTTTCAAAAGAAATAAAAAATTGCACAATGGTTGGCTACAAAATCAGTTGCATAAAGAATCATGTTTGTTTGTTTTAATAAGTGCTGGGATCTAGGACTTCATAGACAATCTATTTTTCTAGTACTAGTCATTGCTTTTTTTATCCTAGACCAACCTTTTAGCTTTTGCAGATTCTTTTTGGTTGTCACAAATGAAATATTTTTGCTTGGTGAGTCATTGTGACAACTGACAACGATCAGAAAATGTTTTTGATTTTTCATCCAACATCAAATCTCACTGAATGTGATATGGAAAGGGTAAAATCTTAAATTTTCATTCAATTTTCGATATTCGTATTAATTTTGCGTGTAAGCTCATTCACATTGAGATCCCAAGTCCGGATAAATGAGGAGAGTTGTCGAGGATTAATGGACAATAACTTCTCTACCCCATAAAAATATGAATAAGACTGCATACATCTTATCTTCTCTAGGTCCACTTGTGAAATTATACTTAACCTATTAATTTTTGTTATTCGGTATCGGTGTTAAGGATACTTATTAGTCTGAATTCATGTTTCATAAGGCTATAACAGGGAAACACACCTCATTAGAATTTTTTTCATACCTGAGATTTTTAGTTAACGGTAAAAAAATCTTATTCATTCCGTACACTGTAACAAAGATCAAGAAAATTAACTAATGGGTTTATTGACTTTTCACTATGGCTTAAAATAAACAATTCCCAACACCATGATAATGATCATTTCCTTTCAGCCAGAGACATAATGATAACCTCATACAATTTCAAGATTTTGTTAAAATTTATTTAAGTAAAGCATATGACGTCGATAGTTCGAGATAAAGCACTTAATGAACTACCACACAATTGCATTTCGCCTTACCAACTCTAAAGATCGAACACAAATTTAAATTGTTTGTACAAACAGACCTTTTTAAGTGTAATGTTTAAGACGTTCAATAAAATTAAAATGACTAGTCCCTAATGTTGCAATAACCAAATCAAATAGATACCCTTATATCAATTAAGACCAAAAGATTAATGAGACTGATTTACGCAAATATTTCTTATTTAAGGTACTGTTTAGATTTTGTCCTTATTTTCTAAAATTGTGCAAATATAACTCGTAAATAATTACCCTTCCAGACAATGATGTTTACTCATACATTGGTCAACCTTACAAATAAAACATTAGACGACTTCATTTACTAAACAGTTATCATAAGAAGAGACAACCAACGAAAATTTCACGATTAATGAAGACATTGACATTAGTTTAAGTTAATTAAGTTTATAATATGCTATCAGTACATCATAATCTTCTTTTGTTCTGTAACATGTAGGCTCAAAATTACAAGATCCCTTAGTTGCTTAAGTTTCTTACAACATCATTAGACTATAATCAAGGATAAAATTTGCAAATCTTGTAAATTAATGCGGTTGTTATGATGAACTTAATCTTACATTGTCATTTTTGTCTTCTCACACTCGATGCAATGAGAGGATCAATAGATCAAAAGGTGCATTACAATGTCTAGCAACATAAAGATTTTTTAAATGTTTTTCCCTTAGTTTGCTAATGATAAACACAATATAATAATGTTAAGGGTCCACATCGGATATGGAATGGGAACATGGACTCCTTATATGGACTTGAACAATCCTCACCCTACAAGCTAGCTTTTGGGGTTGAGTTAGGCCCAAGATCTATTCTTTACATGGTATCAAAGGCAGACTCATTCCAATTCTTTGTTCACCGATGTTGGGCGCCCCCAAATTATATTATCCACGCTCCAGTTAACAAGGTCTGGGCATGTGGGGGAGTGTTAAAAGTCTCACATCGGATATGGAATGGGAACATGGACTCCTTATATGAACTTAAACAATCCTCACCCTATAAGCTAGATTTTAGGGTTGAGTTAGGTCCAAGATCCATTATTTACAAATACAATGTCCCCTCCACCCCCGCCCCACCCCCCAACACACACAAAAAAAATTAACTTTTTCTTTTCTTCCTTTTTAGGGTAGTAGCTGGGGGCATTAATATGGTTTATTCAGACTTGCAGCTGGGTGTAATTCATGAACACTATAAACTTTTGTGTCTGAAAATGTGAAATATATGACGAGCATTTTCATTTTAATGACGCATGATTCAAAATTTGGTGAATAGTAGATTTTCTTTCTACCCTTTTCCACTTAAAAGTTAGACTTTTATCTGCGACAGATTTCGACATGTGATGAACACCTATGTCAACAATGCATGAAAATTCGATGGATAATGAATTCGCCCTATATCCTTCTCTACTTAAAGTAGTAAACTTTTATTTATAACGGAATTCAAATGTGTGATGTACGCCTAACCAACACATGTGCTCATATATATATATTCAATGAAAAGGATTTTAAAATTTAAGGTTTTGAATGTAGTGTTTGATGACACTGCATACTTAATGGTACAGTGACAAAAATAAAAGGAGATCAGCCTCTGTCTCTCTCTGCATGGCTCATCAAATGAAGCTTTTGACTAAGAGTATATAAAAAATACTTTCTATTACTGCCTAACTTTGGTTTAGGTTTCATTTTTCTCTTTGTTCAATAATTCTAACTTAGATCAGACACTTTGAAAAAAGGTATGTGCGTGTAAGAATACATAAATGACTGACTGTGATGATTATATAAGATGATATTAATCTTCCTTGGGGAGTCTTTCTCATTAATATCAATATATATAGTGTACAATATACAATCTTAATACAAGAGGAATCATATTCCCAATACAAGAGGAATCCTAGTTTAGAATCCTATTCTAATTATGGGTAGGGATTGTAGTGTTATACTTGTACACGTTTACACACCCCCTCAGTCGGAGCGAGAGGAGGCCTAACGTTAAGACTGGATCTGAAATCAAGGAACAACTGTCTTGGGAGGCCCTTCGTGAAAATATCTGCGTATTGATATGAGGAAGGCACGTGCAATACCTTAATATGCCTGAGAGCAACCTTCTCACGAACAAAGTGGATGTCCATCTCAACATGCTTGGTTCGCTGATGTTGAACCGGATAGTGAGACAGGTATATGGCGGATATGTTATCACAGTAGACCAGAGGCGCTTTACTGAAAGGACACTGAAGCTCCAAGAGAAGGTTTCGGAGCCAACAGATCTCAGCGACAACATTAGCAATTCCTCTATACTCAGCTTCTGCACTCGAACGGGATAATGTGGCTTGCCGTTTGGCAGACTAAGAGATGAGGTTATCACCCAAAAATACATAGTAGCCGGATGTAGAGCCGCGGGTGTCTGGGCAGCCTGCCCAATCTGCATCTGTGTAGGATAATAGCGAGTTCGGTGCAGAGAGGTATAAGTGTAGTCCATAATCCAGTGTGCCCTTAACATATCGAATGATACGTTTGAGGGCAGTAAAATGAGGTTCCCTGGGGGCATGCATAAACAAGCATACCTGTTGGACAGCATAGGCAATGTCAGGCATGGTGAAGGTGAGTTACTGAAGTGCGCCTCCAAGACTCCTATACATAGTAGGATCAGTTACTGGAGTACCGACCAGTGCAATAAGTTTGGATTTAGAATCAACTGGAGTGGCCATGATTTTGCAATTGTCCATCTTAGCCCTGTGCACGATCTCCTATGCATACTTACGCTGGCAAAGAAACATACAATCGGCGGATCTAGTGACTGAGATCCCCAAAAAATAGCTCAACTTTTTCAAATCAGCTATGGCAAATTCAAACTTGAGTCGTGTAATAATCTCATCTTTCAACACAGCAGTAGAGGCAGTAAGAACAATGTCATCCACATATAACAGTAAATAGGCAGTATCACGACCTCGATGTAAAGTAAAGAGAGAGGTATCACATCTGCTGCATGTAAACCCAAGACGTATAATGAACTGTGCAAAACGATCATACCGTACTCTGGGGGCCTGTTTTAAGCAATAGAGTGACTTACGGAGATGACACATATACTGTGGGGCTGTTGGGTGGACAAAGTCAGGCGGCTGGTGCATGTATACAATTTCTCGTAAATCCCCATGAATAAATGCATTCTTCACATCTAGCTGATGAATCGGCCAATTCTTACCCATAGCAATGCTTAGAACCGTGCGAATGGTGGCCGATTTGACAATCGGACTGAAAGTCTCGCCGCAATCAATGCCCTTCTGCTGGTTAGTACCATTTGCCACTAGTCTTGCCTTGTATCTTTCTAAGTCACCACTATCCCTGAACTTGTGACGAAAAAGCCACATGCAACGGATCACATTCACCCCATCTGGTTGAGGAACCAAGTCCCAAGTATAATGTTTCGTTAATACATTAAACTCCTCACACATGGCCGCATTCCAATTCGGGTCCAGTTTGGCTAATTTAGGGCTTTTTGGAATATATGAAATTGTTTGGGTGGACAGGTTAAATTGGACTTTGGGTTTGAAAATCCCGTGTTGGGCACGGGTTTCCATCCGGTGTGTTGGAGCTGACTGGGTAAGGGTGTTGGTCGACTGGTTGGTTGGATTGGGTGATGGCAGAATCGGGTGTGGGCCAGTTTATGTCATCGGGACTGGGTTTCGATCGAGGGTAGTTGTCGGATGGTGTGGAACAGTGGCGGTGTTTGGGATTGGAGTCGAGTGGGTTGGGTCGGTGGGTGAACTGTGGTAGGGATTTGTGGGGGTTCTCGGTATGTCGAAAATGGAGGAGGTTTGTAGTGTAGGGTATGGTGTCGGTGGCGTAGTAGGTCCGGTAGCTGGGTTTGCTGGGTGGTGGTTGAGGGTCGGACTTGGGTCGGCACGGTGGTGAGACTGTTGGGATGGCACAGTGGATGGGACGATGATCGGTGAGTTGGTGGAATCTGGAGGCAGAGTGGTGCTAGAGGTGGAAAAAAGCGGCGGCGGGGGGGACACCGGTGGCAGGGATGCCGACAGCAGGTGATGTATGGTGGCAGATGGAGGTGGTGTAGTGGTGTCAGTAGGGCACAGTTCCCGAAGGTGGACAGGAGAGAGAGTTGATTCATCTAAAAATTCGTAATCCGGTTTTTGAAATTTTTAGATGTTGGAAAAGGGGAATTGCATCTCCTCAAAAGTGACGTGACGCGAGACGTGAATTTGACGAGTGGATAAGTCATAGCACATATAGCCATATGGTTTGACGGGAAACCTAAGAAGACACACGGAGTGGTGCGGAGAGCTAATTTGTGAGAGGCTGTGGAAGAGAGATTAGGGAAACATAGACAACCGAATATCCGTAGGTGATCATAGGAGGGAACCCTACGGTGTAAGATTTTAGTTGGAGTCATGTTATGAAGGGTACAAGTGGGTAAAATATTAAGGACGTATTCTACCATTTTGACCGCATAAACCCAAAAGGATGGAGGGAGGGAGGCATGAAATAAAAAAGTGCGGACCATGTTATTTATTGTACGGATGAGACGCTCAGCTTTGCCATTTTGATGGGACGTGTGAGGACACGAAAATTGAAAGAACATGCCATTATTGTTGCAGAATTTTTGAAATGCAGAGTTGTTAAATTCACGGCCATTGTCACATTGGAAAGATTTAATGGTGCGTTCGAATTGCATTTTGATAAATGGGCAAAATTCAAGAAATTTGGCAAAAAATTCGGACTTAAATTTTAATGGGTAGATCCAAAGAAAGTGAGAGTAGTCATCCAATAACACGGGATAATATTTATGACTTAGAGAGCTAGTAACGGGGGAAGTCCACAAATCAGCATGAATGATATCAAAGGGAGCAAACATAATGCTAACTGAGGAATTAAACGGAAGACAAACATGTTTGCCTAATTGACAAGAAATGCAGGTATGGGCAAGTTTCCCATTACATTGAATAAAATTGTTACTTCTAAGAAAATGAAAACAGGAGCTCCTGGGTGTCCGAGCCTATTGTGCCAAATTAACGGAGACAGAGCAGCTAGGGTAGTGTGAGGGCGGGAACCGACAGCGGACGAGGACATGAATGGATAGAGGTCCCCTGTGTTATTGCATCTCGTAAGAGGTGTCCCCGTACGTAGATCCTTCACAGTAAAACCAAAGGGATCAAAATCAACCGACACAGAATTATTATGAGTAAATTTCCTAATGGATATTAAATTTTTGATGATGTGGGGGGCATGCAGGACGTTATTTAGGGAGAATGGTGGGTGAGGAGTTGGAGTGTAAGTGTGACCATAGCCCTGAATTGGAATGCGATGACCATTGCCAACTGTAATAAATTGTGGAGATTTTAAATAAAACAATTGGGAAAGATTACATGCGGACCGGGTGAGGTGAGAGGAGGCTCCGGAGTCCATATACCAAGTTTCGTTGGGCTGCTGCAAACTCATACTGATGAATGTCTGACCTAAGTCGGTGGGGATTTGATTTAAGGGTTGTTGTGGAAACTGGGCATGCACGACGTGGGCTTGATGTTGCTGGAACACTGGTGGGCGCGGAGCTGGAGCCTGGCCCAGTAAGCCTTGTTGCTGAAAGGGGTACTGGGCTGGATGATAGCCTGAAATCGTGGCCCAGTTCTGATTTGGGTAGCCAGAGACTGGGTCGGCCCATGAGGCATTGTTGCTGATCTGTTGTGGTTGTTGTCCTCGGCCTTTCCCGCGGCCCTTGCCGCCTCGCCCATTATCGCGGCCCTTGCAACCCCTGCCACCGCGGTTTTGCCGCGGTTGGGTGTTTTTCGGCTGAGGTTATTGGCCGACGGTGGCCTGATGTTGTGCGGGCGTTTCAACTGATAATGTCTTCTGGTTATGCTCGTCCTGCTTCGCACGTCGAGTCTCCTCCAATAAAAATTGTGAGCGTGCTTTGTTGAAGCTTGGTAGAGGGTCAGCTTGTTGTATCATCGTGGCTAGGGTGTCATATTCACCCTTAGGGAGGCCTGTAACTAATTGTAACACCATCTTTGTTTCGGACACGGGCGTACCTACATTGGACAGTTGGTCTGCCACCATTTTCAATTATATGCAATATTCTGACATAGTAGAGAAGTTTTCAAGACGGGTGTTGTTGAACTGTTCTTCCAAGTACACCGTGCGAGTGTTCTTGTTATCTTGAAAATTTATTCCAAACGTGTCCATAGATCACGGGCAGAGGCACCCATTTTCATGATTGTGTATAGTAAATCCTTGGATATAGTGTCATATATCCACTATTTGACTACGGCATCGAGGCAACGCCATGTGATGTCGTCCATATCGGGAGGACGAGGGAAAGAGTCGTCTATATGATCAAGCACGTGATATACACATGCATGGATACGAAATAGTTCCACCCATGAACAATATTGGTCATCTTCCTGATCAAGAATTATAGGGATAAAATTCTTGATGTTGGTAACGGCGAGAGCCGGATGGAAAGATGGTGAGGAGAGGGTAGTGGGTGGTTGGATAACGACTGAGTTAGAAGCGGAAGCATCGGAAGAGGTGGGAGTAGCCAAATTTTCCATTAGAATGGTGAAAATTTAGGAAGAAAGAAAAGAAGAAAAACAATGTTGTCGTCGGCCAAGAGGGGGGTCGGGGGGTCGGCGGCAAGGGTAGGAATTTTTCTAGATTAAGGTTTTGGCTCCTGATACCATGTAAGATGATATTAATCTCCCTTGGGGAGTCTTTCTCATTAATATCAATATATATATTGTACAATATACAAGAGGAATCCTATTCCCAATACAAGAGGAATCCTAGTTTAGAATCATATTCTAATTATGGGTAGGGATTGTAGTGTTATACTTGTACACGTTAACAGATTACAAGGGTCATCAGCCTCTACAACTATCTAGAATCTGCTACTTGAACGTTTTGTGGCGATCTTACTGAGTCGTCATGTTTATCCTTATTGTTCGCAGACAATCATTACCAAAATGATATTTTCTGTGACAACAGTGATGACTACGAGGTATCACCACTAACATTATAGTTCATTGCGGTGATCTTATTGAGTCGCCACAAATATCCTTACTTGTTGTGTATAGTCGTCACTGAAAAGATATTTCTGTGACGGCAATATAAGGGTTACCACTAAAACTATAGTTGTGGTGATCTTATTGAGTAGCCACAAATATCTTCTAAAACTATAACTCTTTGTAGATGAGATCGCCACGAATATTCTTACTCTTTGTGAATAGTCATCACTAAAATGATACTTTTTTGTGAAGGCTATAAGAGTATAGTTATTTGTAGCTCTTATTGAGTAGCTACGAATATCCTTTTTGTGGCAACTAAATTAAAGAGTAATCCCCATGATAAAGTTATGGAAAGTCTCGTTTCTTGTAGTGATATAGCTAGTTATTATAGCTAGCATAAACATACATGGTATACATAAACGTGATGAGATAGTGAGTATATAGTATATGCTATATGTATATAATATAGTTCTTAGTACACTAATGGATTGAAGAGGCACTAAACATACATAATTATTCATTTTCCAGAAGCCAGAGAATGGAGGTTACTGGTGTAGATACTGAAGAAACAAAAGGAAATGGGGTAATAATTTCCAAAATAGTACTTTGTTTGGCATAACAAAAAAACAAGAAAGCAACTCAATCAATATTTTAAGAAAAAGAATAAACTATATAGTTGTCCCAATGCTGGGATCCAAGACCTCAAAATCCCATTGAGTTTATTAGTTAATTAATTAACTTTTTTTTAGTGTTCTCCCTATTCAAAAATTGCTATGTATCCACATGTACCACTTCTACTTGCATTCTTTAAATCACAAATTTTGTTCTATGTGCGTGGAGTACTCGCTTTTAATTAGAAGGTTCAAATTTACTCTTTGAAGTATTCGATTTAATTTATATTTATCTTTTATTTAGTTAATTTCATCTCATATTTGCCCCTCCCTCCAATAGCTATCCAATTTGGCACCGTGAAACTATGTAAAAAATGGCGGTAAGTTCTTATTAAAACTTGCATTATGGCGGGAGTCAGGAAAGAAGCGGGGCCAAGAAACCATGTAGACAAACAAAAACCGTAATTCAACATTGAACTGTAAACCAATCAATTGGTTTATATATCCTCCGCAATAATTTACAACATGTCTTTGAACAATTGAAAATGTCCAAACAGATGCAAAATGTCCAAATATTATCTCTGCTTTTCTTCCACTGTATCAATCAAATTGAACCTCTTTTTTTTTTTTGCGGTGAAAAATCGTTGTTGGGAGGGGCGTATTTGAATTGAAAGATAACGATGATAGCTCTTATAAATCGAAAAGTAAACGAAAAACATATATAAGATAAATAGCAAATGTTATAGATTAGGATGGAGTTGCCAAAACAACTATTATATGGTCCTTAAGCACAGTAACTCATGAAGAAAACAACCAGTAAAGATCATATAATAGTTGTTTTGGCAACTCCATCCTAGTCATTTGTCAGCTAATGTGTTGGCTACTAATAATATAAGATGACCATTTTTCACATGGTCATTTTATAAATTTAGTGGGAAACTGTATAGACCAGCAAAAAGTTGCCAAACTAAGCCATTTAGTTCCTTTCTTCTCTTTTTTCTTTTCATTGTATATGATTCTTTTTGTTCATTAATGTTGAGTCTAGGATGTGTTTGATACAACGGAAAATATTTTCTTGAAAAAGAAATATTTTTTTAATTTATATTTAATTATTTGAATGTAAGCAAATACCATTATCCCAAAAACATTTATATATATAATTTGAGGGGATAGAAGTGTAGGGGTAGTGAAGAAGGGGGATATGGGGGTGGGGGCGAGATGGGGCGTGTTGAAGGATCCAAAGGAGTGAAGTGTCAGTAATTAAAATTTATATTCCCTACTTTCATCAGGAAAATTATTTTCTTCCTAAAGAAATATTTCCTCCATTTAATATCATGAAAATGTATTCCCCCCTCACAATGTTCAAACGATAACCAATTTAAACAATTTTTCAACTCCAAATATCTCTTTTCTTTCACATGTCATTCTCCAAATATATTTCATCACCCAAAAAAAAAAGTAAAAATAATATACCAAATTTTCCAAAGTGACAAGCTCAGGACCACCACTAAGCCTGATCACTCCTTTTTTCCAACTCAGGCCATACTTAGAAGACCCAACAAGAAGCAACTTGGTAGGGGCCTCCCTTACTTCAAACCCTTCCATCAAGAACTAAAATCCATCAAACAGAGATATCTGACATTATCAGTAGATCCTATGTAAAAGTTGAAAAGAGTTCACACTCAAACATCTAACGGCGCTATTTGTCTAAATATTTTGTCTACTATAACGAAATACGAAATGTTGTTACAACGAACATATAATAGTATAACATAACATGACAAATCAGTTCCAACAAAACTTGACTGATATAGTGTAAATGTTATAAGGATGGTGGTTATAAAAAAAAAGGCCAACTTCTATACACTGAGACTGCACGCAATCAAGCCATCTAAAAGATAACTGCAAGTTAACAACAGGCGACCTACCGTTCAAAAAATTGAGATTAGCATGTGATAAAAATAAGGCAAGTTACATGCTATGTTGCTTTAACTCTTCAAAAATATTGCCGCATCCATGTTGGATCCTTCGAAACGCACTATTATTGGATAATCCGACAAGCACTCGATGACATTTTTGAAGATTCTAATTAACACAAATTACTTGTTACAACAGATTAAGATATACAGATTGTGTGATGATTCTTTACCCATCAGTGTATATATAACAAATCCAAGTTGGAATGTGATCTTGTAGACAGACAGAAAAACACACATGCATTCACTCCCAAGTGAAGTGAATATCCTCAATGCCTCTTACCCCATTGTGGAAGATAAAATTTGTGGACCTAGTAAAGCTTAAAGGGCCTCCACTAAACAGAGAAAATGAGGAAATTTTTGTGCAGCCATAATATATGACTTTCAAATTAGGATACACTGAATAGGATGCAAAAATATAATAGTAGCACATAGCACATATCACCTTCATATAGAATGATCATAAACAAAGAAATATGGTGACATTGTTTCACCAAATGTGAACAGTTTGAATAAATAGCTGGTGTAGAATTCCAAATTCTGCAGATAAAATTTGCTCAAGGTAGCAATAAGACATGTTAAAAAAAATGCCATATATGGTAGTTGGAACACTGGTGAAGTACAAGTGACATGTGAACTTTTCCACTTCAAACTAAAACACTGTTGAATCCAAAATCAAAATACTCAATATTTTCCATAAATTAACATCCACTTTCAAGTTATATAGTCCTCACATGCAGTCCAATAGACCACTTAGTGTCTATTGAGAGTGACACCTCCAAATTCTCCGCTTTATATATTCTCTTGACCAACCTTAATTTTCTTGAGGCCATTCTACACCCCCTATTTCCACTCAAGAAAGGGCAAATATTGAAGAAAACTTTGTCCCAACAACCACTTTTAATTCCCTCTACACATTTAAGAAAGAATGAAGTCACCACCAACTCATTTATTCTTTAAACATAATAGTATGCTTCTAAGGTTTCTTATATTCATACTAGGCATTTGCTCAATCAACAGAAGTAACCTCTGTTGTAACCAACCTTTTGCCACCCCTTCAAGTTTCTTAGTGGTTCAGTCATCATTGAAACCGTTAAAGATTGAAGGGTACTTTAGTTTCAAGAATATCGATCACGCAGCCAAGGATTTCGGCAACAGATATCACTTCCGTCCATCAGCTGTTCTGTACCCGAAAGCGGTTTCTGACATATCGTCCACCGTAAAACATATTTTTGATATGGGGACAACAACAGACCTAACTGTTGCTGCTAGAGGCCATGGTCATTCTCTAGAAGGCCAAGCTCAAGCTTACCAAGGAGTAGTGATCAGCATGGAATCGCTTCGAGTGCCAGCAATGCATTTCCATACAGGGGACCTCCCTTTTGTTGATGTATCAGCAGGACAATTATGGATAAACATCCTGCATGAAAGTCTTAAACTTGGTCTAACACCAAAATCTTGGACTGATTATCTTCACCTCACAGTCGGAGGCACTTTGTCGAATGCCGGAATCAGCGGACAAGCATTCAAACATGGACCTCAGATCAATAATGTCTACCAACTTGAAGTTGTCACTGGTATGTTCCATGGACAACAGGCCTATTATTCCCCAGTTCCATAATATCAGCCAGAGTTTAGTCTTCCCATTTTTTCTATTTTATTCAATAAAGTACCAATCATCACATAGAAGTCATATAATCAGTAAAAAGGTGCTTACATTGTGGACTTGGACTCAACAAAGTCTGCAGCAGAAGGCAATTCTGTTACAACAAGGCATCACCTCTTTTTTTTCTAACTTTTGGATACTTAACTATAACTATTGGAAAAATCACATCCCTCCATTTCTGTGAGTTGGATCGTTACGTAGTATATCGCTGGAGGTTATTAAAAATAACATTTTTTTTCACAGGTAAAGGAGAGGTGATTACTTGTTCAGAGGAGAAGAATGCTGACCTGTTCTATGGTGTATTAGGAGGACTAGGCCAGTTTGGTATCATTACAAGGGCTAGGATTGCTCTTCAACCAGCACCTAAAAAGGTAAATTTTTCCAACTCCAAGTATCAAATAAGTTAACGTCAATCAGAACAAGATTCAAGGGGGGGGAAAATACTAAAATCCAATTGTTAACAGGTAAAGTGGATCAGAGTGCTGTATTCAGATTTCTCGACATTTTCCAATGATCAGGAACATTTGATATCATCCAAGGATTCTTTTGACTATGTAGAAGGATTTGTCATTATCAATAGAACAGGAATGCTGAATAACTGGAGGTCTACTTTCAATCTGAAAGATCCACTTCTGGCCAGAAAGTTCAGTTCTGAAGGAAAAGTTCTCTACTGCCTAGAAGTTGCCAAATACTTCAATCCAGAAGAGACAACTAATACTGATCAGGTAAGATATTTTTTAAAAGTCAAGTTAATTAAAGCTTCTAGTTTTGACAACTTTGCACAATGTTCACCTAAACATATCAACATATTGACTCTTGTTTCTCTTAATACTACAGAATATTGTTGTCCTCTTATCTAAGTTGAATTATATCGAATCCACGTTGTTCCAATCAGAAGTCTCTTACGTGGAATTCCTCGACAGAGTCCACGTATCCGAGATGAAACTACAAGAAAAGGGGTTATGGGATGTCCCCCATCCATGGCTAAATCTTTTAATTCCAAAGAGCAAGATTCATTACTTTGCACAAGAAGTTTTTGGGAAGATTCTTAATGACACTAGCCATGGTCCTATACTCATCTACCCAGTCAACAAATCAAAGTATTGAAATCATTATCACTCAATTAATCTTCTTACATGATAAATGCATCTTGCTAACATGAGACATGATCGTTTGTGTCGCAGGTGGATAAAAGGAACATCAATGGTTACACCTCAAGAAGATATCATGTATTTAATAGCATTTCTATCTTCCGCCATACCATCTTCCACAGGAAAGGATGGACAAGAACATATTCTAAATAAGAACAAGAAGATACTAAACTTTTGTGAAAAAGCACATATTGGAATGAAACAGTATTTGCCACATTACACAACACAAGAAGACTGGAAAGTTCACTTTGGTCCCCAATGGGAAACATTTGCTAGGAGGAAATCCACTTATGACCCTATGGCTATCCTAGCTCCTGGACACAGGATTTTTAAAAGAGCATCACTCCTTCAGCAACAATGACTTCTTCCAAAAAAATAAATAGCTATATAGAGTTTTCTTTACATAGATAAGGTTATAATGCTCCACAGTGTACACATGTAACGATGTCGAAGTATTGTAGTAATCTTTTCACAAAGAACCAGCTTTGTACATTGAATACTCGAAAACTAGCAATAACTCTGATGCTTGTGGTTAGGGGTACTCATTACAGATTTAGAAAGATTCCGCTCAGGTTACATTTTCATTTTACAAAAGGATTTTTAATATGGAATTTCAACTATATTATATCCTAGTATCATCTCCAACACAACAAGATACATCAAATAGGAAACTGCATTAAGGAGAAACAATAAATTGACAAGTAAGCACGTCGACACTAGAAAGATCCATCAAGCTTATCATTAATTTCATACACAGGGATAGAACTTATTTCTTGAACACCCATACGACACATAAAGGCATGCTCAATCAACAGGAGCAGAACTGAGAGTCTAAGAGTGCTAGTAAAACTGGAGAACACCTTGAAAGTCCACCTTAAGTTGTAGCATGGATAGATTTATTTCTTTGTAGGTTCTGTCCAGCCAAGTCCTGGTCGATTAACGCTTTTACGTTGCCCTTCATAGTCCCAAGCATCACGAATAGAAGCTTCAAAGTCAGTGGTATCAGCTGCCATAGGAAGAACACTATTTAAATCATCTCTTGCTCCTAGACCTCCGGCCCTTATTACGTCATCCATAGAGATATCCGCCTCCATATTTACTTCGCCATGAGATTTCTCATGTGCTGGAGCCACATCACCTGCGATGTTTTTTACCACCTTGACCTTGATTCACTTCAGAAGTCTCTTTCCTAGAAGCCTGGTGCAGTTTTTGATAGGATTCAGTGCCTTCATTCTTTGTGCTATGGTCTTTCTTAGCTGCTGCAGATAAAGATGTATCATGTCAAGTGCAAGTTATCATGTGCATTTGCAACATTTGTAATTGATTAGAATCAGATGCAATCTATTATCATCTAAATGGAGTAATGAATTTTCCAATAACGTAAGGGTCAATTACTCGTGCAGTGATAAGAATTCCACAACAGACCGAACAGGAGGCTTTTTCACCCTCACAATGTTGTGCCTTGATCAACTATGTTTCTTAACTAAGGAAAGGAACTTGACCGAAAAAAAGAGTGAGAAACAAAACAACTACTGTATGTTATTTCTCTTGGGAAAGAACGGAGTTATTAATTTCTGTAGGGCATTATGTACTCTTGCTAAAGAGAACATTTTGCCAGTTTCCTAGCCAAGTGGATACATCATGTCCTGCTGAGCAAAGGATGTTACTTAATCTTATGGATAATTATCCCGATGTGGCGATGCCGGCGTGTTTTGCGACAGCCTTTCACCCTTAATTTAATGATGATGCACTTCACTCTCATAAAGTGTGAAGTGTTTGCGAAATCAACTGAAATATCTTCCTATATTTTGACAATATCCCCTGCTCTAGAAAACTGCTATACTTACACTTAAAGAATGTTCAAGTTGGTTTTGCCATTTGCCTATCCAAGTTTTTGGGCTCCGATGATCCGCCACATCCTTCCCGACCTTATTATTTTGATAACCAACAACCTTTAACTATTTTTCTGATGAATATTATGTCCTTAAACTAGTTAGATATAACAATTCAATGATCTGTTGGAATTTTAAAAAAGCAACAAACCTACGCACAAATTAATCTTTTTCAGTACAAACGGAAATGTTGTTAGAAGACCAGGTCTGCGCTATGGACAGAAATGGAGACCTAATACCAAGCCGAACTACCTTGTGAAGCTCCAAGAGTATTGTGGTCCATTCTGCTTAAATTAAAACAGAAGTTAAGATTTCCACTAGCAAGTATCTTCACTGGATCACAACCCCTCGAGAGAACCTTCAGAAACCTTGTAACAGCAGCAGCATCTATTACTGTCAAAGGACAAGAACATATGAACACACACTACAAAATAAGACAACTATACTGTTTACAGCCAAGCAAATGAGGAACAGAAGATGCAATACACTTCTCAATATTTGTAAGATCAATCCTCAAGTTCCGAAACCAAATGACTGTTGTTACTGAGCACCATTACACGTGCTTTTTTTCTCTTCACTCTCAAACAAGACAAATAGAACACCTAACATGCAATCTACTATACCAATTACAGTCCTTTCTTGAACTAGTTACCAGTCATGCCTACCTAAACTTCCTAATCGTATATCATCAGTCTCTGACAGATACAGAAAGGCGGGCAGTGGCAGAGCTAGCGCCTCGGTTACAGCTTCGGAAGAACCCAATAGTTTTGGTTCAAACCCTGTATTTGTATTAAAAATACATTGAATATGTACAAATTATTAATTTAGAACCCAATAACTTTAAAGGAATAGAATCCTGAACCTAAAAGCTTCAAATCCCGGCTCCGCCAATATCAATTCACTCCAATCCTTTCATCAAAAACTTGCTTATACCCCTACTAAAATAATTCCAAAATTTAAAGTACCCTTGAAGAAATTTTTGTGTCAATCTATCCTTTTACTTTTCTTTTTGTTTTATTTCTTTTTTGCGGGGAATGATTAGTAGTTTCTCACTAACCCGCGTGTACCTTGACTAATTTAATGCACACCAACTCTAGGGCATATGGGATCATACTGAGTATTGTAGCTAGACGGCGGAGCTAGAGGGGCCGAAGGGGATTCATACGAGGTCCAAAATCATTATGTATACATAGTATATGTTGAACCCCTTAGTGAAAAATCCTACCTTCACCACTGTCTATAACTCGAACAAGGAATCTAGAAGTTGTTACTCAAACTTTACTTAGTTATTAACCCTCTCTACATTGGTAAACACACATCCATCTAGAAAGAGTAACACATACACATATTACATATTCAAAGACTACACATTTATTATGAATCTTTCAAGAAAGTTCAATCATTTCAAAACACTAACTTCCTCTCCATCCCTCCTCCACCCAAAAGAGAAAAGCATATACTCCCTCCGTCCCAATTTATGTGGAACCGATTTCTTTTTAATCTGTCCAAAAGGAATGTCATTTTTTCTTATTTGACAACTATTTAATGAAATAGTACATATTTTACCCTTATTGGGTCCCATTTAATTTTGGAGATGTACTCATTCGGAAGAAAAGTCAATAAAAGTACGCACTAAAGTAATAACAATTTGGTAAATACAATAAATTTTTTCTTTATTTCTTAAACTTCATGGTTAGTCAAATATAAATTGAGACGAAGAGTACTACTTACTAGGCAAGTTTTGCAATAATTAATCTTATCCCTCATCTAACAAGAAAAGGTGAAAAATTAGCTACAACCATCACAAGAACACAAGTCATCCATTGACAAATGCTCAAAATGCTAAAAAAGTAATCAGCAAGCACTAAAAAGAACCAAGAAAAAAAAAACTTTGGCTATGCTTATGCACCTGTTGATTTATATAACACACTTTAATGTATCCTTTAAATTAGATTGAAAAGGGTTAGCAGACTAACCAAGATGAAGAAGAACCAAAAGGGTGTCTGCAATATCAACTATTCTTGAATTTTCGAGCACTGTGTTTTTTTTGTTTATGCTGGAGTTGAGTTAACCTGACAGTAGTATACGTGTAGTTTAGGAAGATAAAACACGTAATTTTGTCGTTTTGCAATGTTGCTATCTTATGGATTGGATTCATGGAAGATTTTGGTAAAAGCCCCAATGGCCCAATCTTTGACCTGTGCATGCACATTATATTGGCCCAAGTGTTTGGTGCTTTATCATGGTCATTCGCACAAATAATCCTATTTTGGGGTGATATTTTTTTCTCTCAAATTTGTGATCTTTAATTTTTATCTTTCAATACTTCTTTCGCGGTATAAATTTAGATTTCGCTCGATAAAGTTAATATTCGCTCGACATATGTATTATAATATCCCATAAGTTATGTCAGACATAACAAAACTTTCAACACTCATATAATCTGAAAAAATATTATACAAATTATAATGTATAACTTTTTCGAAGATAAATGTTACCAAACTTATGTCGAGTGAAACAAGCCTGAATATTTTCATTAAATGAGCAACACGAGTAAAAAATAAAGACCACCAATATGAGAGACAAAAATTAAAGACCAATGATATTTGAAAGGAAATACGTGCAAAAACTTCTATTATCATCCGTAAATACATTTTTATAGAAATATAAACAACTTACAATACTTTTAAAATTTTATTTTATGTAATGCAGTGCCCATTAGAGGATGAGGGCGGGGGGGAGAGAAATTTAAACTTGTCTTAAGATGAGATAAAACCTTCCGATCCAAAAATAATTCAAACTCTAGTTTAAAATCTCTCATTATCCCGCTACCGTCTAAAAAAATCAAGATATTAAATAGAGTGTTTATGGTGTCTGTTACACCAACCAACTCCGAAAATATTGTCGTTGGGGTCACTTATTCAAGAGTTTAAGGGGGTTTGGTATGAAGGAAGATGTTTTTCATGGAAAAAGTTTTTTTAGAAAATGTTTTCTTGGAAAATAATTGGGTTTCTCACTTACTTTTTTGTGTTTGGTAAGTACATAAAAGAAATATTGTCACAAGAGCATTATATGTAATCTAGCAAAATATTATGTGGGTGGGATGGGATGGGGTGGGGAGTATACGTTTAGGGGGGGGAGGGGGAGTGTGATGGTGAAAGGGTGGGGTTGTGAGTGTTGGATGGGTGGAGAGGAGACAATAAACTTGAAATGTTACTTATGGAACTTGTTTTCCTTATTTTTATTGGATAGGTCATTTTCTCAATTTTAAGAAACTTGTTTTTTTAGATAAAATATTTCCAAATATTTTGATCAATCAAACATGAAAAAATTGAAAAATATTTTCCTCCATACCAAACACACCCTAAGTATTTTGATAATTTATTTAATGAGATGAGTATTAGCATTAACTCTTTCTCACGTTGATTTTGTCTCACATTGAAAAACACATTTGTATCTCATGAAATAGACCCTATATAAAGGGCTTTACTTGTTTTTCTTTAACTTGCACTTTTAACTCTCAAAAATAGTATTATTCTATTATCTTGTTATTGCTTTGTAAGAATTCGTGTTATGAATAAAAGACTTTCATGAATTCTATCATTGTATCAGAGCCAAGAGTGCAAGTTAATATTTTTAGCTCAATCGCTGATCCAACTTCGCGGTGAGTTAATTGGGGGTTCGCATGCAGCACGCCCCTGGTATCAGTTAAAAAAAATTGGCTTGTTCTTGGCTTGTTTTGGAAGCTCATGCTTGTTTTGGCTGCTCGTGCTCGTGCTCGTTCTGATATTGGCTTCCGCAATGGGTTTCGTCTTCTTGGCTTCCGCATCTGATTGGTGAGATTTCCCATTTATTATTTTGTTGCTTGTTATTAAGGATTGTTGCTTGTTATTTAGGATTGTTGCTTGTTATTTGGAATTTTTCTGTTTAAAATTCATAATGGTTGGAAGTGATGATTCTTTGCAAACTATTGGTGTTCGGTTAGATGAAAAAAATTATTCCTATTGGAGCTATGTCATGGTAAATGTTTTGAAAGGAAAGGAGCTTTGGGATTATATGTCTGGAAAAGTCAAATGCCCTAAAGTTGGAAATGAAAATTTTGATGAATTATTTAGGACTTGGGAGACCAATAATTCAAAGATTATTACTTGGATTAATAACTCTGTTGAACAAAGAATTGGTGTTCAGTTGGCAAAGTTCAAAACTGCTAAAGAGATTTGAGATTATCTGTCAAGATTGTTTGTGCAAGATAATTTTGTTAAATATCAGTTACAATCTGAAATTCGTGCACTATTACAGAATGACTTGGGCATTCAAGATTATTTCTGTGCAATGACCACTTTGTGGGATCAGTTAGCTATGACAGAATCTACTGAATTACAAGCATGCGATGCTTATATTAAATGCAGAGATGAAATCGTCTTGTTCATCTATTGATGGGTCTTCGGTCAAAATTTGAGAATTATCGTTCAGGCTTGTTGCACCGCAAACCCTTACCATCTGCTGAAGATGTGGTAAATGAACCTATGGCTAAAGAAACATGTTTGAAGACTCTAAAAAGGGTACATAAGGCTTCTACTTCCGTATTAGCAGCTCATTCGTCTGCACCGATCCTTGCAGCCCCTATACACCAGTATAGAACATCTACCATGGGTAATTGTAATTATTGCAAGAAACCAGGACACTGGAAACATCAATATCATAAGCTACGGAAGACGTCAGGTTCTAAACCTCCACCATTCGGGACAAGGACAGAAGCCTTCTCAACATAAGCCATATTATGGGGGTCAATTCCATAACTCGTATCCACCGACTCAGGCTGCCTTTGTGCCATCTCTTGATCACCCAGCTTCAGGAGCCTCTGTGAGTCACAATATTGATTCTGTAGCTGACCAAATTCAGAAGTTCCTCGCGAATTCTCAGTCTTATGCTCTTTCTGCTCCTTCCGGCTCATCACCATCTATTGGTTCAGGTATCATTTCGGCTTCTTAGATCTTGGACTCTGGAGCTGGAAATCATATGTCTCCTGATTCTTCCATCTTTGTATTTACGTCTTCTGACCCCCCCTTCCACTTCTGTTGTGACTGTTGATGGCACACATATGCCATTGACAGGCATTGGCACCATTCATACATTCATTATGTCATTACCTGATCTTTATTGCATTCCAAAATTACATATGAATCTTGCTTCTGCTTGTCAAATATGTGACTCTGGATGTTTTATTGGACTTTTTCCTAATTCTTGTTATGTGAAGGATCTAAAATCCAAGAGAGTGATTAGGACATGGGGTAGAAAGGTGACAGGTCTCTATGTTTTCGATGAGCTGCATCTTCCTAATCATGCAGCAGCTATGCATGTTAATCTGTCTTCTTTTCATTTAACATCTTCCTCTTTGAAATTTTATTTGTGGCACTCTAGACTTGGTCATGTATCAGGCTCTCGCTTGTGTTTTATGTGTAATACTAGTGTTCTTGGTGATTTACAATCCGATGATATTTCTGATTGTAATGGATGTAAACTTGGAAAAATTTCTGCTTTGCCTTTTAATCTTAGTACTTCTACTTCTTCTGCACCATTTGATCTAATTCATTCAGATGTTTGGGGGCCAGCACCTATCCCTACTAAGGGAGGCTCCAGATATTATATTTAATTTATTGATGATTATACTCGTCATTGTTGGGTTTATTTATTGAAAAGACGTTCTGATTTTGTTCATACTTATGCTGAGTTTCAAGCCTATGTGAAAACTCAATATTCTGCCATTATTAAATATTTTTGGGCTGATTTAGGAAGTGAATATACTAGTGGGGATCTTTATGGTATTTTCAAAGTTGATGGTACAATACATTAGTCTTCTTGTACTGATACATCACAACAAAATGGGGTAACCGAGAGAAATCATAGACATATTGTTGAGACCGCTAGATCCATGCTTTTGTCCACTAGTGTACCTAGTGAATTTTGGGGAGAAGATGTCCTTACATATGTTTATCTTATTAATAGGATCCCTACCTCTCATAATTCTGGAATTTCTCCGTATGCTAGACTATTTGGTCACACCCCACTATATTCTCATTTGAGAATTTTTGGTTTTATATGTTTTGTTCTACGTCCACATGCAGAGTATACTAAGTTATCTTCTCGTGTCGCCATTTGTGTTTTTCTTGGATATGGGGTTGGGCAGAAAGGTTATCGTTGTCATGGTCCAGTTTCTGAAAAATTGTATGTGTCTCGTAATGTTTCCTTTATTGAGCATGTTCCTTTCTTTTTCATCCCACCTACCTCACATGGCATGACAAAATATGACCTTATTGATATTGATCCCTTCGATGTTGATTGCCCATCTGATTCTACATCTATATCATCTGTTCCTTCTCAGTCTTTTAGCAGGTCCCATGATATTGATATTCAGCCCCCTCTTACGCCTATTTCAGAACCTCTTGTGGTTGCAGATCCAGATACACCTCGCTATCCTAAACGCACTCTGCGATCTACTCATGTATCTGATTTTGATTATTCTTGCTATGCTCCATCATTTGCTTCCTTTATAGTTTCGATTAATTCTCTTATGTGAGCATATCTCCTACTCTGAGGCAGCTCGTGATCCTCTTTGGCAAGAGGCTATGAATGAAGAACTGGATGCTTTGAACAAAACTGGTACTTAGGATTTGATTTCTCTACTGACTGGTAAGAAAACTATTGGTTCTCAATGGGTGTACAAGATTAAGACAAAGTATGATGGTTATATTGAGCGATATAAAGCTCATTTGGTTGCAAAGGGTTTTGCTCAAGAATATGGTATGGATTATTGAAGAGACTTTTGCACATGTTGCAAAGATGACATCTGTCCTAGTTCTTATTGCAGTGGCCTATGTTCGTCATTGGCATATTTCACAAATGAATGTTAAAAATGCTTTTTTGAATGGGATCTTCAAGAAGAAGTCTGCATGGTCCCTCCACGTGGTGTTTCACATAGTCCATGACAGTTGTGCAGGCTTAAGAAGCTCTGTATGGTCTCAAACAAGCTCCAAGATCTTGGTTTGACAAGTTCTCCACTGTGGTATCATCTCTTGGGTTTATTTTCAGCTTTCATGATTCGGTGTTATTTGTTAAATCATCACCTGCAGGTTGTAGTTTGCTTTTGTTGTATGTTGATGACATGATCATTACAGGTGATAATATTGATGGTATTGCAAACCTAAAATCTACTTTGTCTCGCCGTTTTGAGATGAAAGATTTAGGTCATCTACGTTACATTTTAGGCATTGAGGTAGCTATTCTGAGAATGGATATCTTCTCTCTCAATCTAAGTACACTGCAGATATTCTTGAGCGGGCCCGTCTCACAGATACTCGTATAGTTGACTCTCATCTTGATGTTAATGTTCGATATACACCTACTGACGGGGGATCCTCTTCCTGATCCCACTTTATATCATTCAATTGTAGGGAGTCTGGTGTACCCCACCATTACTCGCCCTGACATTGCATATGTTGTTCACATTGTTAATCAATTTGTTTGCTCTCCTACATTTGTACATTGGGCTGCAGTTATGCGTATTCTTCGTTATCTTCGAGGAACGATTTATCAGAGTCTCTTATTTCCATCGACCTCATCCTTGAAGCTTCGTACATTTTCTGATGCAGATTGGACTGGTGACCTAACTGATCGGAAATCAACTACTGGTTATTGTGTATTTTTAGGAGATTCACTCATCTCATTGAAAAGTAAGAAACAAGATGTGGTTTCTCGCTCTTTAAATGAGGCAGAGTATCGTGCTATGACTTCTACTACTTGTGAGATTGTATGGTTACGTCGGTTATTGGTTGATATGAGTGTCTCTCTTTCCTCACCAACACCGATGTACTGTGATAATAAGAGTTCTATTCAGATTGCGCACAATACAATCTTTCGTGAACGTACCAAGCATATTGAGATTTATTATCATATTATTCGTTATCATCTTCAGCAGGGCACTCTATTATTGCTATTTGTCTCATCTTCGATGCAACTTTCAGATTTCTTCACAAATGCGCATACCTTAAATCGTCACATGTTCTTTCTTGGCAAACTCTCGATGCTTATGTCTACACCATCACGAGTTTGAGAGGGATATTAGCATTAACTCTTTCCCACATTGATTTTGTCCCACATTGGAAAAACACATTTGTATCTCATGTAATAGACCATATATAAAGGGCTTTACTTGCTTTTCTTTAACTTGCATTTGTAGCTCTCAAGAATAGTATTATTCTATTATCTTGTTATTGCTTTGTAAGAATTCATGTTATGAATAAAAGACTTTCATGAATTCTATCAATGAGTGCAAATTGTTTTGAACACTTTCGTTTATTGTGCATTGAATACACTTAAATATACGCGAAATAGCTATAATATAGTTACGAAGTTTAATTAAGATAAAAAATAGCTATAATTGATTAGAAATGTAGAAACTATAGCTATTTACGTAAGTTATCCTTAAAAAAGCTATAACTTTTATCAAAATGTGTCAATTATGCAAAAAATAAACCCAATTGACAACAATTTTAAACTCAAACTTGAATTCTTATTACTCCGTTTTTTCGTCTATGGAAAACAAAATATCTATATTAATGATTGCGGTGAAAAGCAATTATTGACTTTTGGTTATGGCTTGTGTAGTAATGTTGACAGTGACAGATTCCGAATTTAATGGTTCTGGGTGTTTACCTTAAAATCAGTAAAAAATATATTGCTTTGAGTTGAGTTTGAACTTAGCTTCTTCATGGCTTAGCCTAAAGTCTATCACCTTTTAACCAAGTACTAGGATCGTTTATTGCTTCTTGGGTGCTATTTAATATTTGATACCAAAATTTTAATAATTTTTATATATCTACATAGCGTATCCGTCACGGTTAATGAGTGCTCGAGCACCATATCTTAATACATGGGTCCGCCCCTGAATGTTGGTTGCATTGAGCTCTTAGTTCTGGATAAAGCATACGTCGATAGCTCTAAATTATATGATAATAGCAATCGAAAAGTGCCTATAACGATCAACTACCTTTTGGAATGTATTCGCTCGGGTGAAATTTTCAGGTGTCAAGTTCGTTGACAATTTATTCGTTGAGACTGTTGTAAATTGATTCGGACACAATCATTAAAATAAAAATTCACATGTCTAAACCCTTGGCCTCCTAAAACCAGTAAAATCTTTCCATCCACGACAATTTCAAACCCCAACTTAAACTTATGTTACCCCCTCTCCCCTCAACAAAATTTAAAATACTGAAACAATATGTATAATTGTATGTATGGATCAACTAACTCTCAAAATGTTCTTGATTGAGTCAGTTTTTCAGGAAACAAGCCTTTTGATAACTTACTTATTGAGGCTAATTCAATTTGATTTGGACACAACCGTCTAAAAAAAAACGTGTCTCAAAGTGTGATCTGCCTAATCATGTAAAACTCTTCAACATATAACAATTTTAAACTTATCTTATGTTTCTTTCCTCTACAAAGTGAAGAAAAAAAAACTTGCTTGTTGAGACGAGTGCAAGTCGACTCAGACACAATTTATTTCTTTAAAATCCTCCAACATGTCTCAAAATGTGGATGTCTTATCATATTAAAAATCTTTAATCCATAATAATTCTAAACTCCAACTTGAACTCTCGTTACACCCTTTAATCTACAAAAATCAAAACACGAAACATAGTGTGCATAGTCTGGACCAATCAATTTCCAAAATGTTATTGCTTTTGAGTAAAATCTTCAAGAGTAAGTCTTTTGACAATATGCTTGAGATGAGTGCAAGTCGATTTAGATAGAGTTGTTTAAAAAAACTAATGAACTTATCACAAGATGTCGTCACCCAACTATATAAGGCCCGCCAATACACAAAAATTTCAAATTCAGATTTAAACTCCCAATTATCTAAACATACACATTTAGACCAACCAACTCCCTAATTCTTGTATGGATCAATTCTTCAAGAGTCGATTTTTTTGACGACTTATTAAGAGAAGTGCAAGTCAATTCAAATATAATTATTTAGCCTTTTTTAAAGAAAAAAAACTAACTTGTCTCATAATGTGAATTTCTAACCATAAAACCCTCCCCTCAACAATTTTCTAACACGAATTTGAAAATTCATTACTTCACTCCCCTTTGCAAAAACAACAAAGCACTAAAACAGATTGAGCCTAAACGTTCTTGCTTTGACTAGTTCTTCCCGAGTCTAAATCTTTTCCAACTTACTTAACTTACTTATTGAGACTGTTAGTTAAATCGTATATATATATATATATATTTAAAAGTTGTAAATTCAAACATACAACAATAACATATTTAATGAAATTCACAACGTGATATCTAGAGAGGATAGAATGTACGTAGATTAATTCTAATAAGGTTGATCGGTTATTTCCGAGAAACTGTTGTAAATCCAAACATGTCACAAAATATTACAACCCCCCCTCCCCAAACAATCATGTATACGCGCACACAAAAAAAAAAAAAACAATTTCAAACTCCAACCTAAACCCCTCCGTTGCCCCCCGCTCTCCTCTTAACACACTGAGAAATATAGTCTTTCAAATCTCTCAAATATTCCTCTTTTCTTCATCACAAAGCAATAAAACGAAGCATTCATCCAAAAACAAATCAAAAAAACCCTAAATCCCCAAATTTGCGAAATTTGTTACTACTTCAAAACCCATTATCATTATCGGATTATGTCGTCGGCGGCCGCCGCAGATGCCCAAAATCCGATCCATTCATCCGTTCAATCATCTAAACCTATCACGGATTCCAACCCTTCCAGTAGTTGTAAGCTCGATGCAGGATTTAATTGCTCGTTTTCTATGTCGTCATCCGTTTCCAAACCGGGTTCGGATTTTCCGGATCGATCAAGACGGAAGGCCAGACTCGTTAAGATGAGGAAACAATCGGTTGACCCAAAATATTCGAGCTTTAATCGGGTTAACCCGATTCCCAATATCTCAAATCACAGCAGTGTGGTTAGTAGTACTGGTAAGAGTGATTTTACTTTGAATACGAATTTGGAAAGTTTAGGTGCTAATAAGAGTGATTTTGCTGTGAATTCGGGGGCAATGCTGAACGAAAAAAATGGAGAATCTCTTAATGAGGGTTTTGTTTTTGGTGCTAGTAAGAATTATTGTGGTTTGGATTCAAATTTGGAGAACTTGGGCTTTGTTTTCGGAGCTAATAATACGAGTAGCTCGAAGTTTAACTCGAGCAAGAATGGTGATCGAAGAAATAAGAGTAGCTCGGTTTCCTATTCGAATGTGTTTAATAAGGAGCCTGTCTGTAGTGAGAGCAATGGTAATTCAAAGTCGAAATTGGAATTTGGACTAGGACAACCACAAGTTGATGAGGTCAAGAATTGCTCAAGCGAGCCTCATAAAAATGAGCAGTCCAATATTTTCCACTTTGAAAAAGTTACTAATGGAAGTACATTGCAATCGGATAAATTGAAAGCTAACTTTGTGTTTGGTGCTAGTAAACCTGACTTTGACTTAGGGACCAGAGTGTGTAATAAAGATGAAGCATACAGGGGGCCGGAGTCTCAGGGTTTAAAATTGAATGGCACCTTTGTATTTGGCTGTGGTGTCAAAGGGAAGAACAAAGTGAACGAAAATGGAAAAGTTACTGAAGATTTGGAGAGTTGTAAGACGGAAAAGACCCAAAATCACAATGGCTTTTGGAATGCTCAAAAAAGTGGCACGGATGCTGATGGGGAGCTCAAGTTTGCTTCAAGTAGTAGGAATATTGTTGACACTGATTTACCAAAAAACCCCATTTTTAAACTCTCTGATGAGATGAATTCATTTAACATCGGCCATTCCACACCGGTTAATGGTGTTGAGAAGACCAATAATATGAATGAAAAGTTACGTGTCAACATGCAGAATGTATTTGCGTTTGGATTTAACCAAAATACTTCAAATGTTTCAACTGAAAGCAGTGCTCGTAACTCTTGTGATGTTCTCAAGGATGGCAATGTAAGACTTCCTGGTAGTAGCTCTGTTTTTGATAAAGCTGATACAATTAATGGTGAGCCAAATGCCAAGAAAGCTTGTGCATCTGAAATTGATGAAAATTTTGATAGTTCATTGAAGGGAAGTAAGGACAAAAGGATGTCTGGAGAAACGGTGCATATAAATGCTAAGTTTGGTCTTTCCAGTGAGCAAATAAATTCATTTAGCTTCTCAGCAGGAACCTCAGTGAAGGAAAATCAGCCAATAAATTTTAACAGTGAGACTAGTGCCTCGAGTGAATTGCCGCAGAATAGTCCAAATAGTGACACGGGGAGGGATAAGACTCCCTTTCCATTATTTACACCAGAGAGTTTTGGTTCCCTGCACAAAGTTGACACCCCGGAAACACCTTCTGGCCATCAAGCTGAGAAGAAGGAAGACTTCAGCTTTCCAAGCACACCATTTATACCTGGGAAACCCTTTTCTGATTTTAGTGCATCCAATTCAAGTAAATCGTTTTCTTTTACTGCTAATTTATTTTCCGGTGTAAATGAAAAGTTGGGTTGTGGAACAAATAGCAGATTGAGGGACAAAAAAGTGAAAAAGAAGAAGTCATCGAGGCAAGAAACCTTGGTACAACGGTTAGCTGGGCAGGCAGATTTGTCTAATGGAAATAGTTCCACGCACAATAATGAGTCTCCTGGATGTGGTTCACCTATGGATTTTTCACCATATCAGGATACAATTCCTTCTACATCTGCTGATAATTCTACCAGGGCAACTGAAACCAAGGAGGATGTGGTTGCTGCCAAAGATGCACCTCTTTTCAGTGACTCTCAGAAGAAATGTGGAGAAGGAAATGAGAAATTTTCTGGGACTGATTCTGGGAAGGACTATGATACTCGGAGAGATTTTAGTTCCTATACTTCACCCTCTGCACAAGATGGGTTATCATCCATAAGGCGCCAATATAGGAAAAAATACAAATTGAAAGTTGATAGTGGTTCAAACAACTTAAATCACCGAGAAGTTAAGTTTTCCTCTGACGCAGTTCTACATTCTTCCTTTGGTCACAAAAGTTCAGCAGATATCCCAAGCGGAGTTACATCTCATATGAGAAATAAAGGGATACATGTGTCTAAAGCGGATGAAGACCATGGGATGCTGCGGCTCACAGACATTGAAGCCTGTGAAAAGTGGCGGATCAGGTACTAATATCTTTGAGCTACTCTTTGGTGAATTTCTATGCGTTGTCACAATTTCCTTTTTGAGCTACTCTTTGGTGAATTTCTATGCGTTGTCACAATTTCCTTTGAGCTTTTGGTTTTCACTTTTTTTTTGCAATAATTTCATCATTATGGTTGTGTTCTGGCTTTTTCTGGAACTATCACTTTCTGACATTGAGCATTATGAACTTGTCCTTCATATTTACAAAGATTTTATCTGTATCAGGGGAAACCAAGCCTATAAGGCAGGAAATCTTTCGCAAGCTGAGGATCTATACACCAAGGGTATCAAATCAGTCTCCGCTACAGAAACTTCAGGCTCTTGCCTGGAGCCTCTTTTGTTATGCTACAGCAACCGAGCCGCCACAAGAATGTCGCTTAGAAGGATGAGGGAAGCCATCAGTGACTGTGCATCTGCAGCTGCCTTAGATCCTCACTTTCTTAAAGTAAAACTAAGAGCAGCAAAGTAAGGGCTCTATATATTGGCATCTGATGTCTCTAACATGAATATTCCATATCTAACACTGATAGAAAAGTCTACATTTTCATTAAAAAACACTGATAGAAAATTCTAAAGACATAATTAGGTAAATAAAAATGTACTCTCTCTAACAACTTAAGATTTTAAATGAGATGGTCATGGTCACACACTCCAACATGGTACTAGAGCAGACAGGTCCTGTATTCAATCTGCTGGCAACTAAATTTGTTTTGATCCTGTCTGGAGAAAAATAAAAAACGAGGGCTAGTGATATCATTAGGTGTCGTATTATCATCATCTGATTCAATTTCTTTATGGTAGAAAGAAATCTGTCGAAGTGTTGAACCCAATGGCGTGTGTTCTTTTATAAGGTTTTTATCTTTTTCTTCATGAGTGAATTATTTGTTGACAAACTTATATATCTTGACAATCTTGCATGCAGTTGTTATCTGGTTCTTGGTGAGGTCGAAGAAGCAATTAAGTATTATAACAATTGCTTGGAATCAAGAATTAATTTGTGCCTGGATAGGAGAATTACAATTGAAGCAGCAGAAGGCTTGCAAAAGGCACAGGTGGCAATTTTTTTGCTTTTCCAATGGAATTGATGCCCCCACCTGTCCCAGTGCTTACATATTTCTTTGAATGGCAAACTTTTCTGAATTCCAATAATTCAAAATAATGTAGACTACTACTTGTTCTATGTGCCCTTAATCTTGGCATGAATTCTCCTCATCTAATCATTCTACTTTTTCACCTATGGAAAACTTCCCTAACTGTAATTTGATTCTTATTGTTAAACTTTTCCTTCTTAATTCGACGTGCTAGTCAGGTTTATCAAATTCGAGAGGAGAATGTTTGTGGTGCTGTCTATTTCTTGTTTTAGAATATTGATGATCTTTGCTTGCTTAAATTCTTCTTCTGGAACGCCTAAATACGGTTCAACGGAAAATATGCTTAATTAATAAGATTGGGAGCTATTGATAATGAGTTATATTGGGGTAGTGAAGCATGTGGTGGTCTGTCGACGTAGTTTGAGACATTCAACATTGTTGACAAGGAGCTTCACTTCCTAAATTTGTAACATGTCTCTAAGCTACTGTGGTTATTCTATACAGATTTCTGCATAGAATTGTATCTGTTGGCACAATTCATCAACAGTCTTTTTTCTGAGGTGCCTTTTGAGTGCAGCTGTTAAAGAGATTTTGATGAAGACATGCCCTGATTTCATGACATTGAAAGAAATATTACAATATGACACTCTATCCCATTTTTATGAATTTCACCAGTTATTGCAAAATACTTTCGGGGATATTTTTTGGGCAAAATTTTCAGGACAGATACGCAAAGTTATGAAGAAATGTGAGCAATTTTTCTCTTACTGATAAATCCTTTAAAGTTAAATCTGCTAAAGATGACCCTCCTTTAAAATAAATTTTGGTTCCTTTAGGGGTTGTTTGGTTGAGTAACAAGTTATACCGAGAATATAATGACATGATTTTTTTTGATCGATATAATACAGGGATCAAATAATGATGGGATCATTTAGTGAATATACCTTTATTGGTAGGTGTTTGGTTCATTGGAAAAAATGAGATACACGGTGTATAATATAAAATATATGTTTAGTTTAAACTGTATAAATATGGATAAACTTTTATTTCCAATGTTAACCTTGTGTTTCTTAAAAGAATTTGGGCGAAGGACAAGTGTGATTTTGCTGTTTTAGGTCCGAGATTGTTATCCCACATAGAGTGTGCTATAAAAATAATATTATCTTGGTGAGCTTCTGATTGGGTTATTTATTGGTGGCAGAAAGTATCTGAACATATGCATCGGTGTGCTGAACTTTTGCAACAAAGAACTCCAGATGCAGCAAAAAATGCACTTGGAATTATCAATGAGGCCTTGTCTATTAGCTGCTATTCCGAAAAGTTACTTGAAATGAAAGGAGAGGCTCTTTGCAAGGTCTGTGCTGTTATAAATTTTGAATATCTTTTCTTTTTAAACTAGGTAGTTTTGTAAAACATTAAAACTTATAGCAACTTGCTTCTGAACTCTGTGTGTCATTACTGTAATATTCTACAGCTGCAGATGTATAATGAAGTGATTGAGCTGTGCGAAAGTTCTCTTGATATTGCTGAAAAGAACTTTACTTCTGGCTTCACAACCTTAGATGATCTCAATAGCAAAAGCTCCTCTTTGAGGCTTTGGAGATGGCACCTTAAGTCAAGGTCACACTTCCATCTTGGCAAGCTTGAGATGGCCCTTGACTTAATTGAGAAACGAGAGCAAATGCTTTCTGTCGGGAAAAGGTAAAACCTGAATTTGCAAGAAGCATGTTCAACTCTCTTCCTCTTCTTCTTGATTTCAGGAATGATGTTTAGTATTTTTCTCCACCTTTCTGTAGATCTGGAAACATGGACCAGGAATCATCATCTCCTCTGGCAGCCACTATTCGTGAACTTTTGCATCACAAGGTATTTACCTGTTGTTTTAGGATTCTATCTGGTATTGGGTTGACCAAAATTACTGACTATTAGTTCCTCGTCTTTTCGGTTGTAGAATTCCACTGGTTATTGTTAGTGGTTCTTTCAGTTTGATTCTCCTTCAACTAGCTTTTCTGAAGTAGTTTATTGTTTTCCTCTCTAAAAACAGAAAGCCGGAAACGAGGCATTTAAGTCTGGAAAATATATGGAAGCTATTGAACAGTATACTGCTGCTATATCCAGCAGTGTTGAGTCGCGTCCTTTTGCAGCTATCTGTTTCTGCAATCGAGCTGCTGCTCACCAAGCTCTTGGTCAAATTGTTGACGCCATTGCAGATTGCAGTCTTGCCATTGCTCTTGACAAGAACTACACAAAGGTTTGTTTGCAAGCATGCTTTAAGCAGATCTGGATGGTTACAATCTGTTAAGCCGTTCAAATGCAGCAGGAAGAGTAACAATGCTAGTAATTTTAAGGCCTTTGCTATGTTTCCATGTCTTCCCCTTATTAGACGGTGTTGACTGGAGTTAGCAGTCATCACTCCTGCAAAGGAGCAAGTATTAGGATTAGAGAATGCATACAAGCTTCAGCGGGAACTTTCTCAGTTCCAGCATGTGTGTGTTGGGTTCTATGGAGAGAAAGGAGTTCTAGGTGTTTTGAGGGCAAAACGTTCAATGTGCATGAGAAGAAATATAAGTGTCTGTGTATGCTAGTTTCTTGGTGTAAACTCCAGGATGTATATGTGATGCACAAAATGATAGACGTCATTAATTCGTTCCAGGAATAGGTTCTTCTGTGGAGCTGCTCCTTGAGACTAACATTAATTATGCTGTCCATACTGTCATAGCCATCCTAGTTATTTTGTGACTGAAGTGGATTTTTACCTGATCTGCTCGGTCTTCTGTATTTGGCAGGCTGTTTCAAGGAGGGCTACCTTACATGAGATGATTAGAGACTACGGGCATGCTGTAAATGATCTTGAGAGGCTCATATCCCTTCAGGAAGCTCAATCACAAGAAAGGAATCGACAATCTGAGGCACTAGATAAGTCAAATGGAAGCAGTGCTAAAGAAGCAAAGCGAACTCGTGGACAGCTTTCATCAATTCAGGAGAAGGCTAAAAGAGGAACGCCATTGGATCTTTATCTTATTTTGTAAGTTCAAATCTCATTTCAGTTGCCATTGAATTTTCTTCATAGATATGAATTGATAGACCTTTTCAATGAAAATAAATGAATTGAACGTAGTCCGTCTGAGGTTTGTCATTAGTTACTGTTATTTAAAGTTCCATCCTTTCCAAGTCAAATGTCCTTGTTTCTTCACTTTCCCCGCATTACACAACACTTCCAAATGAAAGTCTTCAATTGATTGTACATAGAATCATATATTATCTCCTGTTTCTTATACTTGAACTCTTATAATATACTTCCTTTGGCTGGTATATTGTTCTTTTTTTACTATTTCAGGTCTAATTTTAGCCGATTTTTGAGTGTAATCTTGTAAGAATCCAATACCATAGAGTGGTGTCCGAAGAAGGAACATTGTGATAAACATTTTTGTGATGGTCCTAAAGATGCTATTTATCAATAAGAAACAGACCTTTGTACCGTAGAGAAAATACCTACTGGGTACTGCATCTTTGTATCTAGTCTGTGGGAATGCATGCTCTGCTTTTATGTGGGTGGTGCAGTACTTCTCTGATGCAAAGTGTGCATTAACTTTTTGCATTTGATATAGTATTACCTCACTTTCTGTTACGAAGTTTCGTCTGTTAAAAATTGACTATTCCAAAGTTGAGAAACTGGTTGTCTACATTCAAATCCACCAGATTCACATGGTCAATGTTTCTGACCTGAAGATCTTGCATCTGGTAGATGATACTCCGGTTGTTGTGGTTAGCTAGAGCTAGTGTATACCTCTTGTAACCTTTGCTCCCTAAACATCCGTGAAATATTCTTATCCATTTGAGATATTAGTGATCTAAATTCTCTTTGGCAGGGGAATCAAGTCATCTGATACAGAATCTGACATCAAGAAGGCATATAGGAAAGCAGCCCTCAGACATCATCCTGACAAGGTCCAAGTCTCAAGCTTTTTGGAGTTCAGAGGTTGAATTAATAGTTGATAGTGTACTCATTATATTGTTTATGTAGGCGGGTCAAATTTTGGCAAGGAGTGATGCCGTGGATGATGGAGGGTTGTGGAAAGAGATCTCTGAGGCTGTTCGCAATGATGCTGATAGGCTATTCAAGTTGGTTGGGGAGGCATATGCTGTTCTCTCAGATTCCAACAAGGTATGCTAACGAATGATTGAATTTTCATTCTTTCTGCTCAAACAATATGATCATATGCCTCTCCAGCACTCTGTCATCTTAATAGTTTTGACAAGCTGACATGTCTATGCCATGCAGATTTAGACTTTAACATCCGGTAGAATATTCTTAATGATTATGTTACTTTAAAAGCAAGAGAATCTGTAAAAAATATTCTGTAAAATATTCCACAGGATCGCAACTGTTAAGGAAACTTACCTTATTACTGAAACTCCTAAGTGAAGCCAATTGTATGATGCTCTAACATATTCATAAGAAACTTCCTCTTGTTTCATATGGTATTAGAGCCTGTACTATCTTGGTAGAGAGATAAATAGATTTCATCTACTAGTAAAAATCTTGTGCCGGAAGTCTTCTGAATCTTAGCTCCAGCTGTGTGTTTGCCTTACATGCTTCACACACCATCAATTTGTCTAAGTTTGATATCTCATTGGTCCAAGTCAGCCGACTTGTTGAATTAGCACTCCACTTTTTTCTAGTAAACATTCTGTGTTAGCTAGCTTGTCAAATTATTTTATGTCAATTGACCTACCAAGTCAACGATCAAGTTTCGGGTGTCATTTCATCATCAAATTGCATACATGTACTACCGGTAGTATGGTCAAGCTGGACAGCATACATGTGAGTTAATTCAATTGTATCTCATGTATTCACGGTAGCACCATGGCGAAGTTTCATGGCAATGCCAAGTCAATTTTTGTTTGACTGTTATGGCTCGGTTTAAAGATGGTTATAAAGTACATTCCGGACATCATTCTTGGGAAAGCTCCATTTCATTGATGTACAATTTCAGTTCCCTTTATTTTCATTGTAGTATCTCTTTCTTGTGCAAGATTCTTTTTGCTCATGGTGACTTGTCTGATAGTCTCTCCTCCCTCCCTTTGTATGACCTATTTGTACTTTTCTGGAGTTGAAGAATAAAGAAAGTTCGAATGAATTATGCTATGATAAAGATGTTTGAATAACTATTTAATGAGTTTGGTAGATATATTCTAAAATAATGGTTGAAAATGTGGAAAAGGAATAAAAATATCACATCGAATTCAAAACTCTGAAGTAGCAGTGTTATATGTACACATTTGTATTTGTGTTGACTTTGCATTCAAGGAAAGATGTATGTTTTGGAATAAATGAAATGGGAAAGTAGGTTAGAAAAATTGGAACATAGGTAGTACTCTTTCTCCTATGTGGTAAGTTACTAATTTCTGTATTGTTTCTTGTTTTAGCGTGCAAATCATGATTTAGAAGAGGAAATGAGGGATGTTCAGAGGGAAAGCACGAGCAATAGCAGTTCTTGCAGACCATCTGATTCTTACTCTTCTCCATTTGAGAGGACCAACTGGTCTAGGAGACCGTCTAACTTTTACAGTTCTCCATTTGGTAAAAGCAGTTCTAGGCACTATGGACAGGAGTATTGGAGAACCTACGGAGAATCACATCCCCAATGGTAAAATATATGATCATCTACATATCTATGGAATTAGAGATGGTGCCTGCAACCCGTATACAAAGATGAAGCTTTTTTAGTCCGGCGCCTACTTCTCCGGTGGAGCTGTCGGAGGATAATTGGCACTAAGAGCTGTATATTTATGAATTTACTCGAGGCCAATGTTCTCTTGGACATGTCATTGAAGAAGTTGCAAAGCTATGCTTCCGGTTGCGTATGTGTAGTAACACATTCGCAATGTTGCAAGGCACATTTGCAGGACATTCAGTGAATCCGGCCAAAAAAGCTGGTAATGGCTATTTCCTTGAACCCGTAATCTGATACTGTGGGGGGTTTGTCACGTTATCTGTGATATGATGTTCTAATAATCATCAAATGGCACTGGTTGTTTCTTATATAAAAAAAAACGTCAGCACCGGTTGTCTGTTCAACCGACGTTTCAACTGGTTGATATTGAGAATAACGTTCAGACCATTAACTTCTGGGAACAGCTGGCTCTAGTGGTGCCCAGAAAAGCTCAGCCAAAAGAGATTATTTTAGCATTCACTTGCATGCTTTACAGCAATTATTTATTTCTGATGTATATCTTTATGTAATTATACTACACATTCTTGGTCAGTGATTAATTTAGAAAATCAAATACTCGTAGCTTTTTTCTTTCTTGTTTCCATCTTTTGGTTGCTTAAGATTTTGAAGTCCTAATATTATCTATTTGGAGGTACTTCTGTCTGATTCTAATCCGATATTGAGAAATGGCCAACAAATGAAATCACTTATTGCAAATTAGTTAGTTCGCATATGTTGGGTTTGATCAAGATAACCTTCTCGGGTGGGCTATCCTTGGCCGTTGCATGGTATCTGAAATTCTTCATTGAAGAATTGTGTAACATGATGGCTCCTTTGGGGTCCCCTGGCTTAGGATCAGTTTAGGGCGCTAGAGGAAGGGGCTTCAGGTGGACTGATTTATTTGAAAGCAGTTCCCTGGTAATTCCGAAGCCAATGTCAGTCCTCTTTGACGGGGAGTGCTAAAACTCTTCCTAATGGGATTTCTATGGCATGAATCTAGCCTCCCATACTGGACGTTCTACGACACAAATCTGGATTAGTCGGGCTATGAGTTTCAAGCTTAAATTTGACACCCCTTAATAGACTCTACGTCACCAATAATCGTTGAACAAAAAAAGGTTGTTTTGTACATGAAGTTGATTCCATTAGAGTATATTCAGACTAACTTGAGATTAATTTCGAGATTGTTTATACCACAATTATGGTGTTATTTTTATACCGCACTATGTGGGATAACAATCCCGGAATTATTATCAACAAACACCATAAGAGTACTTTTTTTAATTACACAAGCCGAAAGGTAGTCATTTGTGGATTTTACCCGATTGCTCTAGTCCAAAGGCCCCAAAATTAAAAAGAAAGGCCCATTACCCAGCCCAGCCAGCTCAATACACTAGAATTTTACCATTTTAGTATCACTAGGTTTTAGACTTTCAAGTTTTAGAACTCCGTCCGCCGTCCGCCGGTCACCACACCACTAACCAGGTTCGTTCTCTCTTTAGTTTGATTTTTTCTCTATTCGATTTCTAATGTAAGTATTCTTTTGAATCGAAATTCAAAAGTCGAATCTATCACTCGTCCCTTAGTTATCATCGAAACTCAGATTCTGAGTGCAGCATCTTGTTGTGAATTTTATTTTACTGTAATTCGAAAAACTAAGCTTGCGCCGAGGCTGTATGTGTGTGTGATCATATACCTGTGTCATATTGAGTTTGTTCTCCAAGTGATCATATGCCTGTATGTGTGTGTGTGTGGAATTCTAGCTGTTTAGAACATAGTGTTGGATGTAGGCTTTGAGGTATCGGTTTGGCAGAATCCAGTAGCTTTGGTCCAACCCACAAACCCGGCATATGTGCTAAGAAATACACTAAGTGTCTTGATAAAAAAAATACACCAAAATGTATACAAAAGTTAAATTCAGAACTTGAGGTTGTTGTTCTACAATCTAGAACTCACAAATTCTGGATCTGCCTGCTGAGGCATAGTGTTGGATGAAATGTTTAGGAACCGTGGGATATAACTCGAAACAAGAATAACCAAACAAACCAAAAGCAAAGGAGAATAACTCAGTTTGGACTAGAAAACAGCTTTGTTTCAGTGCTAGGTGCTGTTTCGTTATTTTATGAGTTTACGGATATTGAAGAAAAGTTTTCAAACATATTTTTGTTCATGTTTGGATATATTGTTGAGGTTTTGGAATGAAAAACTATAATTTACTAAGCACTAAAGTTTCTATGGCCGTCAACGCACGAAGTAGCTTTATTTGTATCTGCATAATATTGGCCCCATATGAACTAAACCTAGTATTTAAGGGGAGAGGGTTACCCGAGTTTCGAAGGGTAAGGGTTGGCCCAAAATGATTTCTCGATCATCAAAAAAGAATTAGCATGAGATGAGTTTAAATGAAATAACATGTTCAGTGAGGCACAGTCATATATTCGACCTCAACTTGTTTAGGAATGAGGCGCAGTCGTTATTGTTGTTGTATCAACACTCTTGTAGCTCCTCGAGCCATTGCCAGCCTACCCAAATTAACAATTGTGAATCACCATCTCTAAACTGAAAATTTCTTTTCAAGTTTAAACTTGTCTGTGATAATTGTTAGTTTTTCAGCTATTTAGCTCTATATGTTTTTGGAAAACTGAAACTTCAATCTCTTTTTTATTGTGTCTATCAAATAAGATAATGGGTGACAAGAAGAAGGCTGGCGCTTTATTCGTGAGGCTTGTTTCAGCTGCTGGAACTGGATTTTTCTATGTGAAGAAGAAGACTAAAAAGCTCCAAACGAGTCAGACAAAGCTTGAATTTAGAAAGTTTGATCCTCGTGTGAATCGTCATGTTCTGTTCAAGGAAGAAAAGATGAAGTGATACAAAAGCCAAACTTGTGCCAGACCCTCTTTTAACTTTGTAGCTTTCATTTTTGCAGCAGCAAGATGTGAAATTAGATAAAAGAACCTTGCCCCACTTGTGCCACAACACTAAGGTTGGTTTGTTTAGTTCTATGTAAGCAATTCTCCGAATTCGTTCGTGATCATGTTGAATGAAACATAGTTATAGAAGAGAATCGTTACTGCAATGTATATAACCTTGCCCAATCTTTTACCGAACCATATTTAACATTTGGCTTTGTTTTGCAGCCAAATGATCCTATTTGCATTATATAACCTTTCCCAAACGGTTTGATTTGATATTTTTTTGCCTATTTCATACTACCCAACCAGACCAAATACATGCGTGATTCCTTGAGTCAATTTGATTTGATATTCTCTCTGTTTGAGTTTTCAATTTTTCTTGAACTCCCTTGTGTTTGATTGTCCAATATAATTTGGTTGCTTTCCGTTTAAAAATAAGTAAAAGAGCTTCTGTATTATCGACGTTTTATCTATGGCAGTTGGTACAGTTTGTATCCATAACGCACACCTAACTTCACATTATTACATCCTTACCACTGAATCTCAGGACATGGCGGCTAATGGAAGACCAATATATCAAAATAGCATATCATAAAATTGATACTACAATAGAACTGGTTTTTACCATCGAACACTACATAACGTTGGCTCTTACAAAATACTGTATCTCAATCCAACCAACTAAAGATATATTACAAAACAGTCAGAAGTATATTGTCTCGAAACCCAAATGGAAATCAACAATAAGTACCAGAAGAAAAAGTCATAGTAACACCAAACTGGCAATTGCAAAGTGAGCTTTACATGTCTAAGCAATGAGGAAAGGCAAAACAATTAGCATGAAGGAATCATAAGTGAATGTTGCTGAACCAGAATATGTAGTATCCTTCTCCTTGAATTTCTCTGTCAGTCCCTGCACATATACAGGAATTTGTGAGAACCGAGTTACTTCCTCCGTGACAATTTATGAACCTCTAGGAATGACATGACATATTTAAGACCAGAACATAAAATTTTGGTATATTATATACACCTTTTAGTTTAGAATGACAAGATTCAGAAGTCTTTTTTACGATCTTAAAGTTTGAGACCAACATTCTCATTTAACCCCCTCAATGAACCTTTCTTATATTTATGATCTGACATATTTAAAACAAGAAGATACAACGGGTATGTTTAATATGGTATATACACCTTTTATTTTAAGACGACAAGATTCTAGTCTTTTTTACGATCTTAAAGTTTGAGACTTACACTCTCATTTTGCCCTTAATGAACCTTTCTTATTAGGAATGACGTAACATGTTTAAGATCAGAGGATACAAAGGATATTTTTAATAGATTTAATACACCTTTTAGTTTAAGAAGTTAAAATTTAAAAGTCTTCATTGCAATCTTGAAGTTTGTAATCAGTCAAACTAATACACGTGGGTACTAAATATATTTGTTAGACAGCTCAAAGAATGTATTCGATGCCAAAGAAACCTTACCTTAACAGTGAGGCAGCACCTAAATCAAGCCCATGAAACAAAGGAGAAAACACTAGAGTTAGTAAAAACATAGAAGACGTCCAGAAAAAAAGATGTTAGGAATGTGATGAAACCAGTTGCATTAATGGGAAACACACTCAATGAAGTTATTTAATGGCCTTAATCATTCCACCAGTTTTGTCAAACTTGGAAACCAGCAACTCCAGAACTGGACCATATACAGCATATCCCAAGCTATGTAAGGCCTCTCTTAATTCAGAGGAATCAATTTTCCCACTCCTATCTGTAAAATAAGTAATTTCATGAATCTTATTGAATTCTGTAAATGTCAATATATACAAACTAACAGTTGTATTGTAGCATAATACAAGGCCACTAATTAGAAAAATTAGGAAACTAATTTATACACAATATTTACTAAATAAATGCATATTCTATCATACCCCCGCAGTCGAAGCGGGAGGTTGTCGTACGCTGAGACTGTCCCGAAAATCATCAAACAGTACGCGCGGAAGCCCTTTTGTAAAGATGTCGGCAATCTGGTAACGGGATGGAACATGTAGCACGCGGACCTCACCACGTGCAACTTTCTCTCGTACGAAGTGAATATCCATCTCAATATATTTAGTGCGTTGATGCTGGACTGGATTACCTGTGAGGTATATAGCACTAACATTATCACAGTAGACTAATGTAGCTTTCTGGATTGAGCAATTTAGCTCTAGAAGAAGATTCCGTAGCCAACAAGATTCCGAAACAACATTAGCCACTCCTCGATACTCGGCTTCAGCACTTGATTTTGATAGTGTGGGTTGTCGTTTGGCAGACCAAGAAATCAAGGTATCGCCGAGAAAAACACAATATCCGGAGGTGGATCGACGGGTATCCGGGCATCCACCCCAATCTGCATCTGTATAAGACGTGAGGGATCCAATAGGAGACTTATACAGATGCAGGCCAAAAGTGATAGTACCTTGTATGTAGCGAATAATACGTTGTGCATTCATGTGCTCAACCGGATCATGCATGTATAGACATACATGTTGCACGGCATAGGAGATGTCCGGTCGAGTGAATGTGAGGTACTGTAAAGCACCTGCAAGCTTGCGGTGGTGTGTTGGGTCCTCGTAGGACTCACCACTCGTGGCTTCGAGCTTGGCTTTTGTGTCCACCGGAGTATGACACGACTTACAATGGGTCATGCCCGCATGTTCAATAATTTCCTCTGCATATTTCCTTTGAGAAAGAAACATACCATTGTTATCACGTGAAACTGCAATGCCCAAGAAGTAGCTCAGATGACCCAAGTCTTTCATGGCAAATTCGGCACTGAGAAGAGACATACTGAACTTGCAGAGAGTATCTGAGGAAGCTGTGAGAATAATGTCATCAACATGCAGAAGAATGTAAGCAATGTCAGTGCCACGACAATAAACAAATAGTGAATGATCAGATCGGCTGTGTGAAAAACCGATTGTGGCTACATAATCTGCAAACCGTTGATACCATGCTTGAGGAGCTTGCTTCAACCCATATAATGATTTTCTCAAAAGGCAGACATAATCGGGATGAATGGGTTCCTTAAATCCCAAGGGCTGATGCATGTACACAGTTTCATTAAGATTACCATGAATGAAAGCATTCTTGATGTCCAACTGATGAATGGGTCAAGATTTGGACAATGCAATGCTCAACACAATCCGAATAGAGGCCGGTTTCACAACCGGACTGAATGTATCTTCACAATCTACGCCAACCTGTTGACCACTACCATCACCTACAAGACGGGCTTTGTGCCTCTCAAAAGAACCATCAGATTTCTTTTTATGACGAAAAATCCACATAGAACGAATTAAATTCACATTTGGAGGGCGTGGAACCAAGTCCCACGTCTTATTTTGAGCTAAAGCATCATATTCATCGGTCATAGCAGCTTTTCAATTTTTGTCATTAAGAGCACTAATAGGATTCCTAGGAATGGGTGAGATGGAGGGGGTAGTAGAGGCGCTCAAGTTGAATTGTTGTTTAGGCTTGAAAATGCCGTGTTGGCTTCTAGTGGCCATACGGGCGGGCTGCTATAGCGTGGGCCGAGGAGGGGGAGTAGATGTTGTTGGTGTGTTGGTGGATTGATGACACTGAACTGGGCTCAACGGGATTGGGGTTGTAGGAGAAGCTGGAGTTTGGGCATCCAGCTGGGCCGCGGGCTGCAAGGATATAGATGGGCTAGTTGTTGGGCTGGCTGGAGCTGCGTTGCCAGCAGCAGGAATTGGGATTTGTGGAAAATTATAAAAAAATTGAGGTGATATTCCATTTTCAAGGAATTCATAAGAATTTTGAGATGGTTTGTGTAACTTTGAAAATGGAAATTGTGATTCATCAAAAATAACATGCCTCGAAACAATTATTTTATTATTCGATAAATCAAAACATTTGTAACCCCTATGATTGGTAGAATATCCCAAGAATACGCAAGGCGTAGAACGAGTTTGTAGCTTGTTGATCGTTGTAGAGGGGAATAATGGATAGCATAGACAACCAAAGACTCTGAGATGGGAATAGGAAGGATCCCGGTGGAACAAGACTTGAGTAGGAGACTTGAGCCCTAAGAGTTTGGTAGGTAGAATATTGAGGAGATATGTGGCCATTTGGAGAGCATGATGCCAAAAAGAAGGTGTCATAGATGAGTGAACAAGTAATGTTCTCGCAATATTGTTGATTGACTTGATTTTTCTTTCTGCCTTACCATTTTGAGGGGAAGTATGGGGACAAGAAAAACGGAATTGCAAGCCATTATTATTGCAAAATGTTTGAAAGAGACCATTGTCAAACTCCCGGCCATTGTCACATTGAATGTTTTTGATATCTCGTTCGAATTGAGTTCGAATTAATGCCTTAAAAGATTGGAAAATAGAGTAAACTTGGGATTTTTTAGAAATCGGAAAAGTCCACAAGAAATTACTAAAATTATCCAGAAATAGGACATAATAACGGTGTCCGCTAGAACTCAAGATAGGTGATGTCCACAAATCACTGTGAATGATATCAAAAGGCATAGTAGTAACATTCAAAGAGTCATGAAAAGGTAACTTAATGTGTTTCCCCAAAGGACAAGAATTGCAAAAATTGCGAGCCTTATTACATTTGATAAAAGCATTACTACGAAGAGAATTAAGTATAACATCTCCCGGATGACCCAGTCGAGAGTGCCAAGTATTTGAGGAGGCAGCATCAAGGAATCTGGAGTGATTTCGGATGGCTTGATTGTTGACAGTAAAAGGATAAAGTTCCCCCGAGCTCTCACATCTCATTAGGAGTCTCCCCGTACAGAAATCCTTCACAGAAAACCCAAAAGGATCAAACTCAACTGAAACCATATTATCATTAGTGAATTTTCTAACGGAAATAAGATTTTTGATGAGTTTAGGAGCATGCAAGACATTGGATAGGGTTAAGGAGGGTTTGGACGTAGTGAGAGATTTATGACCATAACCATGAATTGGAATAGTGCTACCATTACCAACAACAATACCATTATTTGTGCTCAATTTAAAATAAGACGTGAGACTACCTGAGTTTGCAGTCATGTGAGAAGTGGCTCCGGTGTCCATACACCAATTTTCATCTGGTTGATGGGGGGAGAGGGTGTGCATAGCAGCTTCTATATCCGTTGGAGCATACCCTGCTTGAAAAGGAGCTTGCACATTGTATGACTGTTGTGGTCGTGCACCGAGCACCCCTACATGATTGTTCGGACGCTGTTGCTGCTGCCAAGGCATGGTGGGATAAGGACAGGGAGGTACAGCCCACTGGGGAGGCGTCCAAGCTCACTGTGGAGGGTACTGCCAGTACGGCCCAGTTGGTTGGGTGTTGCTGCTATGGGCTCCACGTCCATGGCCTGCCCCGCCATGACCGTTGTGGTTGCTGCCAGAATTATTACTGACGTGGTTGCTGCCATCACCGTTGATTCCGCCGCGATGTTGGTGGTTGTTATTTCCTTTGCCTCGATAATTTTTCTTGCCGCGGTTATTATTATTCCGCCCACCATTGTTGTTGTTATTGCCACCATGAGGCTGTGAAGAGGGAGGATGTGGTTCATCAACGACGGTCAGAAGGGCTGCACCACCATGCTCGCGGGCGGCCCATTCTTTGTTGGTGGTGTCTTTAAGCTTTAGCCTAGAGCACATCTCAGCAAACCCTGGTAATGTTTTCTTCTGTTACATATTGGTGACGAAGTTACGATATATCTCTGGAAGACCCGCAAGGAGGCGCATCACAAGGCGGTGTTCAGAGACGGGGGCACCGACATTAGCAAGCTGGGTGGCGAGAGATTGGAGGCGATTCGAATAGGCTGTGATCGAAGGAAAATCCGCCATAATTGTCGTGGTGAATTGTGTTTCAAGGAATACAACACGTGTATTTTTGTTGTCATGGAACAAGTCCTCCACTCGTTTCCATGCCTTTGCAGCGATGTCATCTTGGACGAGAATGGTGTCCAAAATATCAGGGGCTACAGTAGCATAAATCCATTGCAACACCACATTTTCAAGACGAGTCCAGAGAGGGAGGTCATCCTCCTTTGAGTCCTTATACGCCTTCGCGGCAGCAGCTTCGGTGGGAGGCAGGATATGTTCAAGAACAGAGTGTATGTTCGCTTGAACTTTGAATAGAGTCGCCCAAGAATGATATTTCCCATTCTCCATGTCCAACGTTATGGGAATGAGGGATTTGACGTTGGTAACAGTGAGAGCGGAATGAAATTTGGAGGTGTCAGCCATGGTGGAAGATGGTAGACGGGGAGGAAGAAGGAGATTGGGGAAGAAGAAGGAGATTGGGGAAGAAGAAGGTGGGTGACAGCTAGGTTTAGGATTCTTAACCTAATTTGATACCATGTAAAATAAGTAATTCCCTGAATCTTATTGAATTCTGTAAATGTCAATATATACAAACTAACAGTTGTATTGTAGCATAATACAAGGTTACTAATTAGGAAAATTAGGAAACTAATTTTTACTAAATAAATGCATATTCTATCACTATCCTTGTCAAATCTCTCGAAAATGGTCTACATAGATTAGAAGCTTCAATAAGATAGCATATAAAGAAACACATCTCTCACATTTGAGAAAAAATAAATACACATCCAAAGTTATGTTGTACGGACTCTCCAAAAATGTTGCCGAACCCATGTCGGATCTTCAAAAGATGCACTACTTTTGGAGGATGCGCTATGCATATGTCGACATTTTTGAAGAGTCCAAGCAACATAGATTCAAAAGTGACAGAGAATTTCAACATCAACTGACACATCAACTGAATTCTGTTAGGTCCGGGTATGATATGGAACAATAAAAATAAACTTGAATGCCAATTCAGTTTTCGAATGTCGGCGATAATGTTGTCCGGCACTAGTGATAACACTTTATTAAAAACAGAAAAACTTTAAAGAGCAATGCAACGGAAATTTAAAGAACACAAAGGTTTAAAATTTACATAGGTTGTATAATATATATAACCTATGACTGTCAACGACCAAAAGTATTGTATATATTTATTATATACAAAAATTACAAATTCCTTTCTTTACAATTTTACAACATGAAAGAGAAAAGAATTAAATGTTGAAGTCGCAGATGACTTATGCCTGAAAAATTTACCTAAATAGACATAGACAATTTCTCATTACAATTGTTCAATACAAAGTTAATCTAGAATCTAAACTGCAATTGTAATGTTGGACAAAATGTTGTCAACCCGCTTAGGCAACACTTGTGATCGAGTTTTCTGAGATGAATTCTCGAGAGCTTTCTTGATATTTTTGCAATCTGTTTCTGGATATCGATTCACCCTTGTAGCCTCTCTATTTATAGTAGAAAGTCTTCCTTGAAAGGCTCATCGATCTGTTGAGGAGGTTGAGGGAAAGGTGGGCAGCTGGTGTGTTTGTTAGAGAAGATCATGGAGTCGAAATCTCAACAACTTTGACTGTTCACTCGACTTCTTCTCAAATTTTGACTCTTTCTCCCACGTTTTACACAACTCCTAATTCACACGCCTAAGTCGTTTTTACCACTCAGTAAAACTGTTACCGCTTATCGTGAAGTAAAGCAAAACTGTTATGCAAAATGTTGGTCTGAATGTTGTGACATTTGTCCCAACATTTTTAGGCATTCAACAATAGTACTTCAGATGATATATTGGGTCAAATCTTACAACACCAAACCCAACATTAACAAATTCTTTTGGACATGTTTCCATACAAAAAGGTTTGATCATCAATAACAATGAAAAGGGAATATATTATCCAGACTCATTGATGTTTCAAAAGAATGCCTTTTGCTGAAACTTGATCAACCAGACTACAGAATACCTCTTTATGAACACTTGAATATTGGAAAACTTTTTCTTTGTTGATAAATCTCAAATATCGGAAGCTCTGCTGAAACTCTTTTATTGAAGTTACATAGAAATTTTCAAAACCTGCTTTCTCACAAGTTTTCAGCATGAGTTTAACTTTCATGCACGGACAGGGTAAAAGGCAGGAACTTGCTACAATAGGTTAAATTACACGGATACTGTACAGTGTCAAGTGTATATGAGTTAAATCCAATAAACATCTATTGCCAAGGTGAAAAGAACTTTGATTTCATTACAAGTCTACTATAGTGAGTGAAATAGTCAATGGCTCTCATTAGACATCCTTGGCAACTAACTGGAGTACTATCATAATTATTTTAACATCAAAAAGAGATACAACTACTTGTCACCCCCAATTAGCAAAGGTTGAGGGAGTCTTGCGCCAAGCGAATTAAGTCTAGTATTTAGGTGGAGAAAGGAAGAGGGGCGGGCTCATCATACCCGAGTTACGAGGCTACCATTGGCCCAAAGAGTTGGCCACTGACGCATTTCTTGTTCATAAAAAAAAAATACAGCTAGCTACTTATCAGTAAAGAAAACAAAGTTTTATCTATGGAAGAAAATTTGATCCAAGACTTTCAGCTGCCCAATTGAAAAGGTTGTGTATTAGCCAAAAACTACACACAAAAGCACACTTCTTTTTTAATTCTATGTAACATATTTCAAGTCAACACGCGTTTATAAGGCCCCACAAATGGCCCTAAGGATTAATAAGATTAAATCTATAAGCAACCAAAATAGAGAATAGTACTATTATAATAAATAGGGGTGACAAAATTTGTTAATGAAGCATGATCCAACTTCTTTAATATTGGCGTTAATAATTCACTTATTTATTTTATTTGTCCATTTTTATACGCCCAATTAAACTCATCTAAAAATTGGGTTGATATGTAACCTATATTGACTATTAGAAACATTGTCACAATAATTTATGTTATATAAAATCACAAAAAAAAATTATTAAATAATTAAGCAAATTATAAGAAACCAAATTAAAAAAATAAAAATTGGCAAGAGGTTGACAGATTAGGCTATAGCCTATAGCCTATATGACTTATTATTTAGCCTATTTCAACCCAAGTGTATTTATTAATTCTACTCATTTTAACTCGCTTACATTTAGCCCAACCCGTTCATTTAACACGTACTAAACTTATACTAATGCTAGGACTTATCGCAAGCTAATTCGGAAATGAAAGAAGTCCGACCCTAATCCATAAAGCAAATAACTGCTTCAGCAACGCATTGTACATGCTGCAAGTTCAACTGTACATTAATGTATCATTTCCACTTAAAAATACAGTAATATTTATAAATAAATTAAACTCCCTTTTTTTACAATTATTGCAAAGAAGAAAACTTTACCGATTTTTCTGATATTGGTATTGGTGAAGAGATACATAAGATGTAAAGCTTTCGCGTGACTCGGAGGTCATGGATTAAAGTAAAAATACAAGTTAAGGTTACGTATAATAGATGACTTGTGGTCCGGCACTTCTTCGAATCCATGCGCGGAGCTTAGTGCACCGCTCTGCATTTTTTCATACATAAGAAGATGAACAGTTCTCAATCCAAAGCTTTGATTATACGAAGACAACGCCTTTTGTAGCTCTTTATGATCAATAAACCCACTACCATCCTGATCAGCCATTTGGAAGCAAGAATTCACATTCGGGTCGGATCCAGGTGCGAATCGACGGCATGAGAGACGCAAACGGGTTAGAACCGTAAGAACCCGAGTGCGGTGGAGCTGAATATGGTGGTGCACCGCCATATGGGGCGCAGGTGTACGGCTGAGATTGTGGTGGTGCGCCGCCGTATGTGGCGGAGGTGTACGGTTGAGATTGTGGTGGAGCACCGTATGATGGAGCTGAGGACGGTGGTGTGCCGTCGTATGGGGCGGATTACGGCTGAGATTGTGCTGGCGATTGGCCGTAACGGTAGCCGGACATTTTTTTCGCCGGAAAATTTCAAAATTTGTGAAGCGATTTTCAGAAAATTGGCGGAGTTCATATATGTACTTGGGGGTGGAGAATATAGGTCCTGAAATTGGATATTATCACGAATTTGCCACTCCAGTATTTTCTGTGAATCTTTTTTTGATATATACATCTTCTCGGCTTAGCCAGACTATTACTGGAGATAATAATTTCGGCTCCTCAGCACATTAATATCTTTGCTCGCGGCAATTGTGACCTCTCGGGAGAATCGCTGACTGCATCAAAGATGCAGTGCTAGTACATCTGAGACTTCTTAATTGGCTAGTTGTAAATAGCCCCAGGGCTATGGAACAAAGGATTATCTCGGACCTAGACCGAGGTATTGATGGTGATTTTATAATCTCGCAGAACAGAATGTGATACGATGAGATAGAATGCAATAGAAACAAATGACAGGGAACGAGTTACCTACTCTTAACGGGCAAAGCGAGCCCCTTTATTCTGAATTAAAGAATTCAGAATCAATCAAATCTCCCCAAGTAGGATTCGAACCTACGACCAATCGGTTAACAATCGACCGCTCTACCACTGAGCTACTGAGGAACAACAGGAGATTCGATCTCATAGAGTTCAATTCCCGTTCCCAACCCATGACCAATATGAGCTCGAAGCTTCTACTATCAGTAAATCGCGAAATGTTCCTGAATGATCAGTATTTGAGAATAGAGCAACTGATATTAATTACAACGTTATACCCAGAAGAAAGCAAATTACTCTCACCAGGTTCGAACCCACTCTTCAGACCTCCAACTGGATTTTAATTTGTTCTCCTTTGTCATCCAATTATGTTCGGGAGACTATTTTCTGTGAATCTTTGCTGAAGAAGGGCATGTTGTAATTTTCTGAAAATTGAGTGGTACTAAACTACTAATATAGCACTATAATTAAACGCGGATTATAACGTGGATTACGCAGATGACACATGCAAAAATACAAGTCAACCTCAATACTTATTGTCGTACTTTCTATGTCAAGTCAACTTTAACAATTGAGTTTTAATTTTCTTTTGGAAAAATGTATTAAGTTACCCCAAAGTCCCAAACTAAAAATTATTAGACACTTTAATTTTACGGACAACCTCTTAGATCAAATAATTTGGATAGATGGAGTTCATTTTCAGGGATGTTCTTTGGATAAAGCTGCTAAAAATTGATTTTAGGCCTATTTTTAAAGGCCTCATTTTATACAAAAATAATTAGTATATAAATTTTTATTTGAAAAAAAAAAGGTATACATCTATTCTGGAAAAGGAAAATGTTTTTGGGACTTTAATTTGACAAAAAGTAGGCCTTAAAAAAGCATTCTAACATATAGAAATAAAAAATTGTGGAAGAAAAGAATAAAATAATCATTACCCCTACTTTCTTCTTTTTACCTCTTTAATCAAAATTAGACTTTTCATTTTCATTCTTGAGTTATGGGATACTCAAATCATTTTCTTTAACAATATTATTCTGGAAAAAAAGAAGAGCAAAAGTATGTGGCAAGAAACAATATTGATTTGTGTTTTTTTTTATATTAAGCATTGTTGGAGGTTTATGAAGCAACAAGTTATTATTTTCATATCAAGCTATTGAATCAGGTTTTGTTACTTCAATTTTTAGTATTATTTTTTCGATAATAAGGTAAAGTCAATCCCGCGAACAACTTTAAGGGGTTCGTTGATAGACCTCATATTCTATCAAGGCTTAGTTATATGAATAAGTGGTGAGGTGGATAGCATGGTAATTTAACTATTTATTGTATTTCTTTTGTTATCACTTGTTCAGTGTGATTCATGACATATACATGCGTATATTATTGGTGTTATAATAAATTTAGGGGGAGACAAAAAAAATATATTAGAAGAAATCGACTATAAGACGATTATTTATAACTTTGCATCTCAAAAAACTATAAAAAAAAACTATGTCAAGCGAAGTCTGGACTTAAGCATTTTTTCAGTTTATGTTGAATGTTGAAAGTTTTTGCCTTGTACGGCATAACTTGTGGGATGTTAAAATACATATGCCGAAGCTAAATACTAACTATATTGGTCGAAATTTAATTTATATCGTACCAAAAACATTGAAGAATAAAAATTAAAGACCACCCGGAAATAGAACATTTGTGCGAAAAATCCTCTAGCTTTTCAAAAGCTAATTCAAAAAGATGTATTTTCGGCCTAAACATATAGCAGCCCATCAGCTAATAGCCCAACAAAAAAAGCCCAATCGAAACCATTCCAAATATATTTGCAGAGCAATTTTAGTTTCTCCCAACACACCCTGCCGCTATTTTCCTCTTGTCCCGTCTCTTTCTGAAGCAAATATCATAATTTTCAATGGGAAAGAAGCGTAAACACAGTGAAGCTGCGGCCGTCTCCAATGGAGACAAAGATGAAACTGCAACAGAAAGACCTAAGAGAACTCTTTTAGGTTTTAAAGATGGTTCTACTGAAGAAAACAAAGAGAGTTCAATCGTTACTTTTAGAAATAAAGAGAAAGTTTTGGTCACTTGTTCTCGTCGTATTAGCTACAGGTTCGTGTTTTTTTTTTATTTTTATTCAAAAGGGTTGCTGTAAATGATAATAAAGATTTGATTTTTTTGCTTATTATTCAAAAGGGTTGATGTAAATGATAAAAAGATTGAATTTTGTTGGGTTTTGTTGATTTGGGTATTTTAGATATTGGCATTTAATGTTGAACTTGGTGCTCTTTTTTTGCTTGAGTAGCTGTAGATGATAAAAAAGTTGGATATTTTTGCTGGGTTTTGTTGATTTGGGTATTTTAGATGCTGAACTTGGTGTTCTTTTCTTGCCTTTTATTCAAAAGGGTTGTTCTAGATGATAAAAAAGTTTGATTTTTTTGTTGGGTTTTGCTGATTTGGGTATTTTAGGTATCAGCATTTAATGTTGAACTTTGTATTCTTTTTTGCATATTATCCAACAGGGTTGTTGTTTCATCTGTGTTGTATCTTGATATTTTGCTGTATTATTCTCCTTCCAATCCTGCATTGATTACGTTTCTTTTTGAGGCGAGTTTTCTACTGAAAACAGCCTCTCTACCCCCATCCTACCCTCCCATACCCCACTTGTGGCAATATACGGGGTATGTTGTTGTTGTTGTCGTTGTATTCAACAGGGTTGTTGTAGATGATAAAAAGATTTATTTTTTTGTTGGGTTTTGTTGATTTGGGTATTTAGGTATCGGCATTTAATGTTGAACTTATTGTTCTTTTTTGCTTATTGTTCAAAAGGGTTGTTGTAAATGATAGAAAAGAATGATTTTTTAGTTGTGTTTTGTTGATTTGGGTATTCATGGTGTTATTTTTTGCATATTATTCAAAAGGGTTGTTTTGGATGATAATAAAGATTGAATATTGTTGGGTTTTGCTGATTTGTGAATTTTAGGTATCGGCATTTAATGTTGAACTTGGTCTCTCTTTTGCCTCACTGTAAGAAAGATAACAAGGTGGAGTCTAAAGATGCTAAAGGTGCAACCTTGAATGAGCTTGTTGAGTTGAAGAGCTGTTCGTCTTGTTTGTTCTTTGAGGTACCTTGTTTTTTCAGTTATGCTGTTTCGTTTTTTTTTTGTTGTGAAAATTTAGTCTTCTAATAAGATTTGGTGTTAATTGAGCTTGATGTATTTAGCCTAAATTACTAAAAGAATGCAGACTTGGAAGTATTTGGAACAAATAATCTAGTTTATGGAATTAATTCAGACATTGAATCCTTAATTTCTGTTTAACAATTAGAACAACAACAACAACATACCTAGTGTAATCGCACAAGTGGGTTCAGGAGAGAGTAGGATGTAGGCAGGTATTACCCCTACCTTTGTGAGGTAGAGGGATAGTTTCCGATAGATCCTCGGCTCAAAAGAAGTAAGTTTAATTGCTAGAAGTTACTAAATTTATTCAAAGCTGTGTAAGACTGAGTTATTTGAAGCCCTGTTATATATCGATCAATGGCGGAGTTAGAATATTGACCAAGGGGATTTAACATATAGAGAAGTAAATATACGAAGATATTAAGTAGATTGAACATCTACTCTACTATATATATACACACAAAAATTAATCTTGACATGGTATATATATTTAGACATTGCTCTACATGATACTTATTATGTGGTTGCACATTTCCATTGTGTTGAATTTCTTGATCGACGAAACTCATTTTGGCCCTTAAGGGTTCTTGCCCGAGATGAGTTATTGCAGAGGTATAGCCCTTTTTGAATACATTTGACTTGGTGCTCACTTGTAGGAAGATTCCCCGCTCTGAAGTCAACCTCCACCGTACTTTCGGTGCGACCACTAAAGAATTGCTTCCCAGTAATAATCCAAGGAAGGAGGATATTCAAAAAAAGAAAACTCCGGGAATGCAAAATTCTAGATTCTTCCTGTGACCGCCTTTCCTACCAAAAAGCTAACCCAACAAAATCCGGGTCTTTTCTAGACTTCGTATCCGAGAATCAACAAATTCGACTCCGCATTGTTCACACTTTTTTGTGAAGGGGTTTGGATGAATCCCTTCCGGTACCCTAGCTCCGCCCGTGATATGGATGTGATAAAGGTTTTCCAACTGAACTACTTTGTTCTTTCTGCCATTGGCAACATAGGAGCCCTGTGTGATCTGCATTGTCCTTGTCGAAGAAATAAGCAGTTTTTCCCCCTTTTTTTCTCTAAAAGTTGAGTTGAACCATAAGGGGAAACCAAGAAGATGAAGATGAAGACGAATGTTTTAACTTGTCTGTGCATCCTTCGGTCCTAGTTCTCGGTAAACTCCCATGTATAGAGGAGGATATACATACTCGGTTAATTGACAATTTGTACCCTACTAGTTGTGATCTCTCTTCCATGTTCTGCTCATTCACCTGTCAGAAGAAGGAACTCACATACTTTTAGCACTATTCAATTAATGTTATGAAAAAAAGCATAATAAATTCTGAAGTTTATGACAATTTGTGTAATATTAGTGCTACAACAATTACTCAGTAAGTTTAGCCTAGGCCCTAGCATCACAAATTCACAGCCACCTGGTGCAGCAAGAAAACCACCTCTTGTCATTGTGACTTAGTTGCTTTAGATGCCTTTCTATTCAGTTTACTCGTTTGTTCTCATTTTTATGTATTTAAAACAATCAGCCTGATTGATTCTCTTGCGGTTACCTTTTTGCAATTAGACTGTGACTTCATATGGATTTTCAGATTTCAATTTCTGCTCTTTCTCTTTATTTCATTTGATCGGTAATTTTTACTCTCTTCGAGACCTTTTTTTTAATAAATCAAACAAATCATTTTATTACATCGTCGATGCTCCAAATAGGGATGGCAATTGGGCGAGGTGGGTGCGTGTACCCCGCACCCGTACCCGCCAGAAAATTTTATACCCGCCACCCGTGACGGGTACATTTTCAACATCCATATCCGCCTAGGTGGGTATATTCCTAAATCCACATCAGCTCCACCACCCAAGCGTATATCCGCCACCTGCCAGCCATATTTTGTAATCAATCCATTTGTTATTTTGTCAACCTACCAATACATGAGAATTATCTACTACTACTATATTGTACCAAATTATTTGGGCTTTAGATAAATATAAAGTTGTACAAATAAAATTATAGTTGGTGGGTATAAGACGGGCGGGTAGATTTGGGCCGGACGGTTGGATGCGGGGCGGGTATAAATGCAAATCCACCACCTACCATACCCGCCTACTACCCGCCAAAGTTATACTCATACCCGCCTACTATCCGCCAAATTTATACCCATACCCTCCAAAGATGCATTAACAATGTGAACTGAAGGTTGATCCTGGTTATCAAATAAAGAAAAAAAACTGTACTTGGTCAAGCCTACAACTATTTACATCTATTGGAGTAGTCATATGTTTCCTGTCGACGTCTCCATTTGTCCGTTGAACAACATTTTTGGTTTTTATGCATTTGGTAGCTATGGTTTCATCACTTCTGTTTTTAATCATTATCCTATGTTTGTTTTTCCGTATGTTTGATTTTTTTTACTTTCAGTGCCGGAAGGGAAAAGACCTCTATCTATGGATGTCCAAATGCCCCAATGGTCCATCTGTGAAATTTTTAGTCAATGCAGGTAATCAAGTAGATACTCCCTCCGTCCCGAAAAGATTGGCCTAGTTTGACTTGGTACAAAGATTAAGAAATAAAGGAAGACTTTTGAATTGTGTGGTCCAAAATAAATCTTAGATATTTGTGTGGCGGTAAATGATCTCATAAAGTTAAATTGTTTCTAAATAGAAAGGAGCCAATCATTTTGGGACAAACCAATAAGGAAAGTAGGCCAATCTTTTTGGGATGGAGGGAGTACTTTTTATCAATCATGTTCTGATGTTCATGTATAATTCAGATGCTATTGAAATTGTATGTCAACTGAAAATAAAACTTTTCTCCTCACTTGTGATATTCTTTTGAACGAGGAAAGGTCCAACTTATTCTACTTTTGACTTTTTTTTTTGAAGTGCACACAATGGAAGAATTAAAACTTACTGGAAATCACTTGAAGGGTTCACGTCCTATTTTGACTTTCTCAAGCAATTTTGATAAGCAACCCCACTGGAAGCTTTTGAAAGAAATGTTCATGCAGGTAATTTGACTTTGTTCAGAGTATTAATCTTTGTAATACTTTCTTGTAACTAAATGTACACAGTTGATTTTTTATAGTACATTTTCAGTTTTTTGCCTTTTATGTTTAGCTAAACTTTAAGCAATTCTGTCCTCGAAGGAGGCTGAAGCAGAAAACTTTTTACTTGATTATAGTTGTTTGGTCTACTGAAGATACTATTTTTATTGAAACGCTTTGACTTCTGTATTCATAAACAAGCACTCTTCGGTTTCCACTCCTTTTCCTTCATTGAAGCTTGTTGCTAGCAGTGACTCGTCAATGGTTTTTTTCTTTCTATTCAAAAGTGGTGGTTAAAGCACTTTCTTAAAAATTTAATTTGTTGAATGTGGTTTCTATAGAGGTTGAAGGTTGAAATATGCAATAGTTTATTTGTTTGAGTTGTGTTTTATTATCCATATATTTTATGTAAATACCCTCTTAAGTTTTTAGCTTTCTCGTGACATGATTATTTAACTGTCTTTGATGACATTCTAACATGTCCTTTTACTTTTGTTCCATCAGATTTTTGGAACCCCAAAGGATCACCGAAAATCTAAACCTTTCTATGATCATGTATTTGTGTTTTCAATTCTAGATGACCACGTGTGGTTCCGTAATTACCAGGTTTGCTACTACTCATACCATAGTAAAATTCCTGCATTGTGAATGTTGCTCTCTCTTGAAGAAATGAGTTTCTTTTTATGGTCCATCTCTTTCCCAAAGCAAAGTGTGCTTCAAGTATTTCCCTTTTGTCCTCCGCTAGGAAATTTCTTGGGGTTGCGCATAGGTTGTTCAACCCCTCATCCTTCTGAGTTTTGACCCCATATGAAATTGCTTATTTTTTGCTCTTTCACGGAAATTATATACTCCCTCCGTCCCTAAAAGATTGTGTTAGTTTGACTTGGTTCAGAGTTTAAGAAATAAAGGAAGACTTTTGAAATGTGTGGTCCAAAACAAGCCTTGGCTATTTGTGTGGTTGTAAATCATTTCATAAAGTTAAACTGTTTCTAAATATAGAATTTCTAAATATAGAGATGTGTTCTTTTTGGGACAAACTAATAAGGAAAGTAGGACAATCTTTTTGTGACGGAAGGAGTAGTATCTAAAGATTCCTTAAAAACAAAACAGATGAAAATTCAATTACCTATTTTATGGTCCGAAGGATAATATAATTACTCAGTCAATATTAGAGGTTGAGAATTGGCACTAAACTGAACCAGGAAAACAAATATAGAAAGGAACAGAGAGCTAACATGTTTTTTGCTTCAAAAGCCAACTTTTGTAATATATATATATTTATATAACAGAGAATCTGTAGCCTCTTAGTCATAAATGTAGGAAGTAGAAGTGATACGTGAGATCATCTGATATTGCTAGTCTTAAAATCCATGGATGGGTAAGTTTTCTGCCATTTAACCCTTACTACTATTACACTTGTGTGTTGTGGAAGAGGAAATCCATAGTTCATAATGGGTCCGTTTGGTAGGGTAGAAACTTCATGGAAAGTATCGGCTGAGTTATTGGATTTGATTTCTTTAGCTGTAAGGGGGGAAAGGATGTCTAATAAAGTATCATTCACCTCAAAGCCTTCTGTTATTTTGTTTTTTCGTTTGTAGTAAAAAAGGCTTCTGTCATTTCTTAAGGTTCTCTTTTTATATCTTTACAAAGTATTTTAACCTTATGTCAAATCGTTTCTTGACTTTCTGGAGCAGATATCATGTCCTCATACTGGAACGACACAGAAAATAGACCGTGGGGACCTGGAAAAGATGACACTTGTTGAGGTTTCTAATCAAACTATGGGTAGTCCGAAAGAGATCATCATGTTTGATATTGAAGTTATATGTTTATGTATGTAGGTTGGCCCAAGGTTTTGCTTGAACCCAATTAAGATCTTTGGTGGTAGCTTTGGTGGCCCTACGCTTTATGAGAACCCATTTTACGTTGCACCAAATCAGGTAAGATTCATCCCAGCTGCTGATTATGCTACGAGCAAAGAGCATATGATTGATTTGTTCGTTTTGTATTGTGGAAGAACTGACTTCTTAAGTACAGCTACTAATGCTTATCTTTTCACATTGCTCCAGATCCGATCACTAGAGAAAAAACAGAAGGCTGGTAAATATGCAAAGAAAGTCAAAGCGAAGACCAGGAGAAAAATGCACCAGTTGTCTAATCCGCTGGAGGTGGATGAATTTGCAGATATGTGGAAGGAGTGACAAATTGTTGATAAACACAAAGTGGACTCCGGGAGGATGAATGCATGCCCCTTAAATTTTGTATTGCTAGAGTTATGATCCTTTCAACCTTTTTGAACATTTGAAGTAAAACATCTCCTGATTTTCTGCCTAGTTAGGATGAATTCTATGCAAAATTGTTGTAGGGCAGTGTAAGAATGCCCCTATTTTATGGTGCAGTGAGGGGCTACATGGCTTGCCTATTGTCAATTCTCTGGCATTGTACTTCTTCCCTGGATTAAATTTTTAGGTTGTCAATGCACAGAATATTGTATTTTATTGGATTGGTTGAAAGTTATGTCTTTCTAGCCCTTGGGTCGCAGGCAAAAGCTTGATATTTATCTGGAGAAGGATAGAGGGGCAGGCTCATTGTCCGTCAGAGTTTCGAACCGTGTGCCAATGACCCTCGGAAATATCTCAGTTATAAAAAAGGGTAGAGTGATATGTAGAAGGGGAGAGGGGTAGTCACTTTGTTCATAGAGTTTTGAACTGTGCGGGAATTTCTTGGTTATAGAAAAAAGTAGAAGTGATACTTTCTTGTGATTGTATTAGATCAATAGCAATCATTTGAAGTCTTATATAGTGTCTTACTAGGTACGGTGATGGCGATAAGAGATAAAATGGCTCAAGAGACACAGAAATTGTGCCAAAAATATAGAAATCAACACTCTTCCGACATATCAAGTTTGGAATCAAGTGGGTTATGAGGACGGTGTGATATATTTTCAAATATGGGACGAAGAAGAAAAGCATAGGTGGATGATATATAAATAGATAAAGACAACAAATATGAAAGTAAATATATTACTTAAACACGTAATGCATGGCGATGATTTACGAATATTAGAAGTTACAGAGTACTAAGAAGGAATACAATGAAGAAATAAATAAGAGTTGAATTCCATAGTTGAGTAATAAATTCAGCTAATCGGAGCCTACCCTAACAGGTCCCGAGCGCGGGACTGAAATTATTCTTCTTCTTTCTCTCCCTGAAAAATAGAAAAATAATGAGAAGAATTTATCTACTGACGAAGCAAAGCTTTGTTGATCTTTGAGAGAAAAAAAGTAGAGAACAAAGATAGCGTCGAGCTGGTTTGATAGGAGAGTTTTATTGATCTTTGAGAGAAAAAAGGCCGAGAACAAAAACAACATCGAGCAGATTTGATAGGAGAGCTTTGTTGATCTTTAAGAGAATAAAGCCCGAGAACAAAGACAACGTCGAGCAGGTTTGAGAGACGACAGTGACATAGACATACCTACAATTGCTTTACGTGTTATTATTACTTTTACTATATTTGTAAATGAAAATTTTACTTATAGATGCATTCTGATTTTAATTATCAATCTTATATTTTTTTTTTAAAAAAATCTGCATAAAGGGCAGAAACGTGTAGCAAAGGGGAAAAAAAGGTAGGATGTTGAAAAGAAGGTTCAAACCCACATCTCCCCCGCACAAGAACTTTCTAACTTCTTCATTATCACTGGACTATCTACTTAACTATATATGACAGATTGCACTTAAATAACTATATACACTTCTTCCTAACCACTGGACACATTTGATTAATTTTACATATTTTAAGAGTATATCTAGCCCTTTTCACTTATCTATAAAATTAGCTTATTAGGTTAATTAAGGCTCTTATATTAAGAATTAGATGCCCCGTGGCCGTGCCAGCACGGGCCTAATTACTTCAATAAATGGATATAGTCATACATTAACAAACTAAATAGCCTTGTCTTGCTTACAGTAGAGCATCATGATACATATAGATAAGTCACTTCAAAACGAACCACCTATGATCTAAAATTTGACACTCTCAGTTAATAACTGCTAGAATGAAATATTACAATGGCACAACTGGTAAACTAAAGTAACACCAAATAAAACTATGATTTTTGGCAATAGACGTGCATATTGCACATTATCACATTTTGTAGATATATCCACATTCTAGTCGAAGAATAATAAAATTGTTGAATCAAGTGTTTTTCCTATCTCAAAATGAATTCAACTTTACATGCTTGCATAATTTTCTTTGATTCGTCATGTACCGAAGTGCAATTCACCGACATGAACATATTTGAATATCCTTGCATATAGGGATTTGATCTTTCAAGATCTTGCCATCAAGCTAATGCAATCCCCACATCTTTATTCAGACTTGGGATTGACTGTATTGTGAAGCCCACATCAATGATACCTGGATACACCTAGCAAATGGAATGTACACCTTTATTGTGCACTCTCTATGCGTCACAAAAATTATGTAATTATATCGGTTCAAAATTATTAAATTACCAAGTAAGAGAATGAACTAATTGTAGAAAAATAAAAGAAGAAATCGATCTATCAGTAATCTTTTTATTGTATTTCAGAAGAATCTTTTATGGTGCCACCTTAGATTACTAATATTTTTTAAAGCTATAGAAAACAACAATATAACATGAAAAAGATATGTGACTTGACAAAAAGACACTTCTTTTATCTGAAATCGGACAATAAAAAGATGCAATGTACACTCGCTTGTTAGTAAAAGAAATCAATTAAAGCAGAGAAAGAAGAGATGAGTAGCATCTTCACTAACAAGATCAAAATGGTGTCAGTTTTATCATATAACATGTTACTCCAATATCATATATTTTGAACCAAACTCTAATTCTTCGCTGCATATTTACACCTCTCATATCCCGAATTTAGAACCACTAGGTCAGATTTACATCTCAAAAGCTATATTTAGAGTTAGCAGCTTTAGCTTTAACGGGAGCTATTGACCTATGAGTTCGCCAAGCGAGTGAGTCAACCTCTTTCCTTTTTCGGCCCCAACCCAGTAGGGACAACACCCCCCCCCCCACTTCAAGCGCACCTCTGTATTGACTGAACTACATATAGCACTATCAAAAGAAAGCTCCTTGCTTTTCTGATCTCAATGTCAGTAGTGATCATCCAACCATGACATAAAAACTGTATCTATGAAACCTTTGAATTGCCCGGGCAGACATCCAATGCTATATTGGTTATGTCCTTATATAGCCCTGTGCTAACTCACAATGCTAGTTTCATCTGCTAGTAAGAGAAGCTGCGGTGAATGAATCCTTCTTAGCTAAGGAATGTTTGTTGGACACCCACCCATTGTCCAATTCCGGTTAGCGCTCCTTGTTGCCTTTGTTTGCACGGTAAAAAGTAACCGACTCTTTCCAGGTCTAGTGCCGAAGCAGAGTACAAGACACTCGCCCTTACTACCTCTGATAAGTAGAGATGGTAGTGGATCCTGGACCCGGTCCGGATCCGGTGGATCCAGATCCGTTTTATAGGATATGGATCTTCAGAATTTGGACCCGACGGATTTGGATCGGACCCAGATCCATTTCTGACAGATCAGATCTGGATCTGAATCTTGTATTTGAGATCCGTATCTGGTCCAGATCCGACCTGTAGATCCGTTTTTTATTAAATATATCCATAACCTACAATGTAATTTTATAAGTATTTTTTTTAAAAAATTCTACCATGTCACATCCCTGTATTTTCTAACCTTGCGAAATAAGAACTTATCTACCATGTCAGCATTACACAATTATGTTGTGTGTATTAAATATGTTCATCATTGACGACGTCAATTTTAATAAGATACAGAATAAGCAAAGTATCTTTGGCGCAAATCAATTGTAAAACCTGTCACAATTTATTTTCCCCATACTTGTAACCACCCATCTACCAAGAGAAGACAATTGTTAAAAAGGTCACAGTATCGAGTGCATGGTTATTTCCCTATCCCACTCCCAACTTTCTGTCCCGCTGGCTTATAAATTTCATTGGCTTTTAGTCCTCTATCCTACTTTTATATCCAATTTAAAGATTCAAATTTGGAACCATTAACTCCGTAACCTGTCCAACCCACAACCTTAATAAGTCGGGTGCATAATATGTCAACTGAAGTGTCATCATACGGTTTAAGCGAAATCAATCAATCTAAAGATTGGGTCAACATGGGTTAAGTGCAGTATCCCAAATTGACCCTCAGTTTCCCCAACTTGAGATTTCTATTGGTGTTGTCTTCAACTTGCCTTGCAACTTTTCATGTGTAAATCAAATTACTTAATATAAAGAGTTATACATTGTTAATGAGATAATGAAGAGTTGGTTGACTTTTTAAAGTTAATTTACTAAAAGAAAGTCTAAAAGCTGAAAATAAACAGATCTATTTATTGGACAAATAGCAAAATTATCATTCCTATGCTAATGTGTGCTTGTTTTCATACTTTAGTTAAAAAAAATTAACTAGTAAAAAATCTGGTGGCATATCGCATACATTATCAGAACTTTTCCAAATGGAAATAATCCAAGACCTTGCTTTCAAATCCAAGTTACTGTTAAGTGTTAATGTTATACGACCATCTATTTCTAAAGAAATGTTTAGTCAAAAAAGTTTCAACATGTGGTAATATTATTCAAGACAAATATTTTTACATGTGGATCCAGACTCGATCCGTAGATCCGATGAATCCGGATTTGGATATGATTTTTATGGATCCGATGAATCTGGATCCATATATGAAAAGCGAATCTGGATCTTAATCTAGTAGAATTCGGTCCAGATCCAATCCGTTAGCATCCCTACTGATAAGTCAAAACAAACATAAGTCTGATCAATGAAATAACTTTTGAACCATGCGGTTACCTTAGTGGAGCATAATTGGAGATGTAAAGTACATTAGGAAAAAAAACAGCTTCTCCTGTCAAAAACTTGTTAGAGATTTCACAAAATAAACCCAATTTTAAGTCATGGTGATGAAAATAGAATTTTACTAAATTTAAAGATGGAGATATGCATGCAACGTACATTAACACATATTGCGTACAATAGACCCTTATTGTCCGGCCTTTCCTCGAAGCTTAGTACATCGAACTTTTTTTATTATAAAAAAGATGGAGTTATGTACCAAAAAGAAAGGGAAAATTAAAAAACATACCAAATCAGTTAAACATGAAACCAACGAACATATCAAATCAGGAAAATAATACTCCATTCATTTCAATTTATATGATGTAGTTTAACTGGATATGCAGTTTAAAAAATAAAGATTTTTTTTAATCTTGTGATTTAAAACAAGCGAAAAATATTTTATAAATCATTTCGTCAAGCGTAAAATGTAAAGTTTAAAGTTACATTGTTGCTAAATAAGAAATTGTGTCATTCTTTTTTAGACCGACTAAAAAGAAAAACGTGTCATATAAATTGAGACAACTGGTGTTGTTTTTATCCAAAGACTCAGATGATTTCACGGAATATTACAAAAAATCCATGGAACCGAATGTTTTAAATAAAAGACCTGAAACATCAAGAGAATATAGTAATAGACCAAAAATGACCGGAAAAGGTTACTTCATTGGTGGCTTTTTTGATTTCCATCCCCTACTATATTTTAGTGATTCAAGCCCTTGATGTAAGAGACTTAGTTCCTTTCAATTAAATCAATAAGCTTTTTGATTGATTCCGGACACTATCCTCTTCTTAGAATTATAACCCAGTGAGAGAGGTTTCGATCAGAGCAATTATTTGATTACAACAATCTTCTATTAACTTCAAAGCCTTGAAGGGTTCGAAATAATCCACCAACCAACACAACACCATCACACAGAGAAGTAAAAAGGCAATCTTTTAGAGAAAACATCAAATGAAGAAGCCAACTCATCAATCAAATAGAACACTCACCTAAAATCAATATACATAAATAAATGCAAGTTTTTCGAAAAATCCAGCTTCTCCGCTCAATAATTTAACGATTTTTTAAGAATTGACTTGTATTATTCAATATAAAACTTTAAAGAACTCTAGTTAAACGTACGACATGAAAGACCAGTTATAGTTTAATAATGTCAAACCAAAATGCGAAATTACCTATTAAGTCGCAATAGTGTTCCAGAGTTCCTCTGTCCCCTGAAGCAACTATCACTTTTAAAATTCTGCGTAATCATATTGTTTGACCATTATATGTTAACTAATGAATGAAAATTAGATAATTTTAAACTTATGTCATGAATTAAGTAACATATTAAAATCCAGGACATACACTCCAAAACCTGAGTTATAAGACCATTCGATTTCTTTTTAGTAAAACAAGATTTTAACTTTACCCTCAAGCTTATACAGGTTTTACTAACCAAAAATTTGACCCTCTGAAAACCATATTTCTTTCTTACTGTTCATTCAATTTTATTAATTTCCACAAAGTCAAAATCATAACAAGGAAGAGATAATTGATATGGGTTTGAACATGCATGAAGATATAATTGATATGGGTTTAGACTTTAGAATATGCCCTCACTTTTGATTTATTTATAGGAATGACCTTCGTATATTAGTTAAAATTAAATATTTGATTCGAATTTTATTATTTTCAAATTTATCTTAAAAGTAGCAAACCCTATGAGCCATGAGACGCAAAACCATCAGTTTCCAATTCCCACAGTTGCTAACTTAGTTAATGACATAAAGTTGAGTTATTTATATATAAGGTATACAAAAATTAGTTTGTTCGATAACCTTCTTAAATTTATGCAGAAAATGATTGAAAATTTGAAAATTTAAAATAGACAATTAAATTGAATTACCGAATTATCAAAATCAAAAAATAATATTATGAATAGTTCTAATAAGATTTGGAGTAGTTATCTCTTCGTTTCAAGTAATGCTATAGAATTATTTTTAAAAAAGAAGAAAAAAGTACACGAAGCATTGCATTTACGTAAAGCTAAAAGGTTCCTACTTCAAGGAGGTGCAATAATAAATATTTATGATTGATTCCACGATTTAAATTTATAATCTATAAATCACACAAAGATAATTTTACTGAATGGATCTATTACATTCCTCCATCCAATCTTTTATACAGCATCTATCTATAATAATCAAGTTTTCTTTGAAACTAATTTTTCATATTATGTTATATTATATGTTCTTTATAATAATATTTTATTATAGTAATAAAAAAAATAAAGAGTTGACTATAATAGCTTAATTAAATAAGTTTAATAATATAGTTATTTAATTAAATTATTGCAATAGCTACACAAGACCAACCATTGCCTCCATCACAACAAAACACACTCATCAGAGAGAAAGAAAGAAGGAAAGCTTGGAAAAAACAAAAGTGGTCACTTTGTAGCGCACGTTAACTAAACTTAACCCTTTCCAAGCGCACGTTAGTATATACCATACCAATGTCTTCACCTCCTCTTCCCTCTTCTTCTTCTCTTCCTCTTTTAGGGTTAACTTTCTCTCTTCTCTTCTATTACTATTACCATTTTTTGCCTTTTTTTTCCACACAAAATGCTTGTTCCCATTGTTGTCTTCACAGCCCCAAGAACATAATCCATGGACCCCAACCGGCGGTATTCGTACTCCAATCTCTTCAATCTCGAGGTATCTTTTGTGGGTTTTGTTCAACACTTACAAGGGTGTCTTGTGATATTAAAATCTTGGTATTTTGTAGTGTGTAGGATAATTTTGTGGGTTAGGGATTTGATAGGTTAATTCACCGAGAAAGTTTTTTTTTGCCTCTTTGGAGTGAATTTTTGATTTATTGTGGGTTGTGCTTAGCTCTCAAAAGGGTGTCTTGTGATATTAAAATCTTGGTACTTAGTGTTTGTGGTAGTGTTAAGGATAATTATGTGGGTTAGGGATTTGCCGAGCTAATTCTTCGGGAACTAGTTGTATTTTGTCTGTTTGGAGTGATTTGTGCTCAGCATTTAGAAGGGTGTCTTGTGATTAAAGTTTTGGCAGTTAGTGTTAGTGTTTAGGATAATTTTGTGGTTAGGGATTTAATAGGTTTATCATCGAGAAAGTTTATTTATTTTTTGTATGTTTGGAGTGATGTTTGATTTGTTTGTGGGTTGTGATCAACTCTCAAAAGGGTGTCTTGTGATGTTAAAATATTGGCTTAGTGTTAGTGTTTAGGATAATTTTGCGTGTTAGAGATTTGATGGGTTAATTCATTGAGAAAGTTTATTTTTTTGCATGTTTGGAGTGATGTTTGATTTATTTGTGGGTTGTGCTCAGCTCTCAAAAGGGTGTCTTGTGATGTTAAAGTCTTGGTATTTAGTAGTGTGTAGGATAATTTTGTGGGTTAGGGATTTGATGGGTTAATTCTTCGAGAAAGTTTTTTTTTTTTTTGCATGTTTGGAGTGATTTGTGCTCCACTCTCAGAAGGGTGTCTTGTGATTAAAATCTTTTTAGTTAGTGTTAGTGTTAGTGTTAGTGTTAGGGTTATTTTGTGGGCTAGAGATTTGATGGGTTAATTCATCGAGAAAGTTTATTTTTTTGCATGTTGGGAGTGAATTTTGATTTATTGTGAACTGGGGTTCTGTTGGAATTTCAGCTCGGTTGTTAAAAATTAAAATGGCGTCTTCCTTTTTTAAAATCCTGTCAATTGGTGTTGCTGTTTGGACATTCTTTTGGTGTATTCTTCGAGAAAGTTTATATATTTTGCTTGTTTCTAGAGATTTTTCATTTATTTGAGCTGGGTTTCTCTTGGAATTTCAGTTGAGTATTGTGGAGCTTGTGAATTTTAATTAAACTGTGGAACTTTTTCTTGACCCCTTTTGGTTTTTTTTTTGGATAGACATTGATTAACTTCCAGCTGCCCCAGCTTGATGATGATTTTGATTATCATGGGAATAGTAGTCAGGACGAGAGCAGAGGTAGCCCAGGTAGGCACATTCTTTCTTGACATTGCTTTTACTCCTTTTTTTAATAGTTCTTTATTATTTGAGTAGATGTATATGACCGAGTAGGTCTAAATTTGTTACTAATACACATTCTTCTCAGTAAAAAGTACTCGTATTTATTACTACTAGTGTCAAAAGAATGAAAATCCTTTAGTTAGCAAATACACATTCTTTGTCCTATTACAATGCAAATTTGACTTTCTTGAAGCAATGAAAAGTTAAGCTAATGCAGTGTTGTAATAATCAGCCGCATCTTATGTTGGTTGATAGGTGGAGCGACGGGGAACTGGAGTAATGGTATAATGTCTGGCAGGAAGTTGAAGAAAAAGAGGCGGACTTCGTATAGTAGTGACGAGGACGGGGACAAGGATAGGGACAGAGCTTATAGTACCCGTATTTCAGAGGAAAAGTATAGAACAATGCTGGGAGAACACATTCAAAAGTATAAGAGAAGGCTTGGTAATTCCTCAGCAAGCCCTGCAGCTACTCGTAATGGGGTACCTATGATGAGAAGTGGTGGAGGATCTAGAGACCAGAAGTCAACAAATGATCATAGAGGAGCGCTCAGACTTGGCTCTGCATCAGAATTTTTTAATAATAGCACTCAGAGCTTAGGAAACCATATTCAGTCAGATTTTCCAGGACCATATGGTGGTGATAGGTTTGTCTCTCTGCTTTCACTTAATCTTTTCAAATGAATATTGAGATGTTTACCCAAGTTATTTTGTTTTTTTAATCCCCCAAAAGGTAAAGTGTGTCACCTAACATTTGGAAGTTTTACAGATCTACTTATGAACCTGCTTTCTTGGATCTTGGGGAGGACATCACATACAAGATCCCTCCACCATATGAAAAGCTGGCAACATCGTTGAACTTGCCAACCATGTCAGATATTCATGTTAATGAAATTTGCCTCAAGGGTACACTTGATTTGGAGACTTTGGCTGCAATGATGGTTTCCGATAAGAAACTTGGGCCCAAACGTCAAGCAGGAATGGGTGATCCCAAGCCACAATTTGAATCTCTTCAGGCACGCTTACGAGCCCAGTTGACTAATAGCATCGGTCAGAAATTCAGTCTGCAAGTCAGCGAAGCTGCATTAGAGGCTTGTTCCACCCCTGAGGGGGCTGCAGGAGGTATACGGCGTTCTATATTGTCAGAGGGTGGTGTCTTACAGGTTTATTATGTGAAAGTGTTAGAGAAAGGAGACACCTATGAGGTCAGTAATTCTATTGTGTTTATCTCATAGTTATATGGGCATTTGGTCCTCTTGCTTACGTCTGAGTGGTCATTTGGAGCTGCAGATTATTGAACGTAGTCTACCCAAAAAGCCAAAATTGAAGAAAGATCCTTCTGTGATTGAGAAGGAAGAAATGGATAAGATTGGAAAATATTGGATAAACCTTGTCAGGAAAGAAATTCCAAAACATCATAAGATATTCATCAATCTCCATAGGAGGCAATTGACTGATGCCAAGAGGTTTGCAGAAACTTGTCAGAGAGAGGTAATCGGCAGAAGATTTTATGTTAATGTTTGTCTATTCAATGCTGGATCTTGTAGAACAAATTTGTGTGTGATTCTTCATGTGACTCTGCAAATTTCAACTGCTAGTTGTCATTTGGACCTTCTTACATGAGTCGTCGGTTGGTTCCTTTTTTCAGGTAAAAATGAAAGTTAGCAGATCACTTAAGGTGATGAGAGGTGCAGCAATTCGTACAAGGAAACTTGCTAGAGACATGCTCGTGTTTTGGAAGAGAGTTGACAAGGAGATGGTACTTAAATTTTACCTTTTTATATTATTTCATTGGAACTTTTTGCTATCACGGTATGTATGAAAAGTTGCTATTCAAGAGCTAACCTGATCGGCAGGAGAGTAGGGAGGGAGGAAAAGTCAGCCGCGGACCGCGGTTACCTGCATCTTTTTAAAAAAAAAAAAAATCAAACATGGTTAACTGCTCCTTAAGTAACCAAAATGCAGCTCTCTGTTTTGATGGTTTTAAGACTATTATCGCATTATATGATCATCTTAGCAGGTACTATCCCAGAGAAGAAATGGAAGGTGATAATGATATATTCACCTCATCTGGCTCTCTAGTTCTGTCCCTATTTTATATCATAATGGCATGCTAGACTGATGACGTTGTTGCTGTAAGAGTTTCTTCTTAGTCAATATTTTTGGGTTATATGTTGGTTTAACTACTAAAACTTGGAATGGAGTATTGATACACTTCTGAGATAAGAGAGTATATGATCATCAGGATTTAGGACTCGTAAAGATGCATGTCTGTCGTCGTGTTTCCTCTAGAAGATTGAATATGCTAAACGAACATAATTCTTCATGCGTTTCTGCTGTTGGCTGATTGACTAGAGGACCTCCTAAGATGTAAAATTTATAATATTGCAGGCAGAAGTAAGGAAAAGGGAGGAAAAAGAAGCAGCAGAAGCTTTGAAGCGTGAACAGGAGCTTCGTGAAGCAAAGAGACAACACCAGAGACTCAACTTTCTGCTATCACAAACTGAACTTTACAGCCATTTCATGCAAAATAAATCAACTTTACCCTCTGAGGCTGTGACTTCAGGTGATGAAATGACAAATGACCAAGAAATGTTGTTAAGTTCTACTGAAGCTAGACCTGGAGAGGAAGAGGATCCTGAAGAGGCTGAACTGAGAAAAGAGGCTCTGAAAGCTGCACAGGATGCAGTTTCAAAGCAGAAAATGATGACAAGTGCATTTGATAATGAATGTCTGAAGCTGCGGCAAGCTGCTGAAATTGAACCCTCCCAGCAAGATGCTGCAGCTGCTGACATAGACTTATTGCATCCGTGAGTTTTTGAGTTCCTCCGAGATATCGTCTTTGTTCTTTTGCTGAGAGATTTTGGTGTCACAAATTTTGTTGCTCCACCTCTAGTTGTACTCACTTGCTGTTTTGATGCACCTTTAGGTCAACCATGCCTGTGGCTTCAACAGTACAGACACCAGAATTATTCAAGGGTACTCTTAAAGACTATCAGTTGAAAGGCCTCCAGTGGCTTGTAAATTGTTACGAGCAGGTAAGTTTTCATTTTCCTGAAAGTTTGTCTCTTTGCTCAACCTCTGGAGATTTTGCTTGGCTGACTTATAACATTCAACTTTATCTATCAGGGTTTGAATGGCATTCTTGCTGATGAGATGGGTCTTGGGAAAACAATCCAGGCCATCGCTTTCTTGGCTCATTTGGCAGAAGTAAGTGATCTAGTTGTTCATGTTTTATTTATCACTATCTTGTAGTAAATTTTCAAAATCAAAAACTGTCTGGTAGAGTATCTAGTAACAGCTTAATTGATCTCTGCAGGACAAGAATATATGGGGTCCCTTTTTAGTTGTTGCTCCCGCGTCAGTCTTGAACAACTGGGCTGATGAAATTGGTCGTTTCTGCCCTGACCTAAAAACTCTTCCATATTGGGGAGGGTTACAAGAAAGAGTGGTGCTTCGAAAGAATATTAACCCAAAACGTCTCTATCGACGGTAATTTCATTTGGCTTTGGTTGTCTTATATGTAATACACGAGTAATGGACTTGCCTACACTTTGTTTTTTTCACGTCCCCCTCATTGATCTTGGATTTGCTATTCTTTTCTTGTTCATTGACATTCTTGCTTGTTAAAGCACTTATTAGTTTGATGACAAATATTGATGAGGCAAATTTTGCTTCATAAAATTGATCTGTTTGATGTAAAAAGCTAATCAGAGGTTAGATGATGGTTTTTGGCTTGGGTTACCTAGGAATATAATAATATGTACTAGTATAGAAAAGAAAGGAAGAGAAGGTTGGGGGGAGGATCACATAAATGTCAAAAAGTTAAGTCTCGGAGTCAACATTTTTTTTATATACTGAATTGTTAGTCCAAATTATGGGTAATTGCTAAACACGGGGATGCTTGAGATCGTGATGTGAATCCAATGGAGCTCTGGTGAACCAAGCTTATCTGGGTATTGAACTACCTGATGCAGTTGTAATGAAGTTGAAAATTATATCTGAATTATAAAAAACATTTCTTGGCAGTGGAAAGGTTGTTAACATTTTCCTTGATCAAAAGGTTGTTAATATTTTCTTCCTCTTGGTTTATTTATCCATGCATTTAATAATTTTAAAAAATCCATGAGTTGTAATTTGTCCGTCCTAAGTTTAATGATGGAACCAAACTTTGATTTCAGGGATGCTGGATTCCATATTCTCATTACCAGTTATCAACTGCTAGTCTCTGACGAGAAATACTTTAGACGTGTTAAATGGCAATACATGGTGCTTGATGAAGCCCAGGCAATCAAAAGCTCAAACAGGTCTGATAATCCAGCCCTGAAAACTTTGTCCTACTGATTGATTTAACCCCATTAATAAGTGTTATATCATTTACTGGAATGTGGTGGAACGCTACTGTCATTAGACCACAGATAATATTTTCTTGAATCGGTTTAGGTTTTTCCTTTTTTTCTCTTATTCTTTTCTATTTTTTAGAAATCTTCTTCTCCTTTTAACTGATTTTGGAATTGACTGGATGAGTTTCAATTGCTTTCCATGCTCATGGATATTCAAATAATTTGGTTTTTCCATCTATAATCTCGGGGCATAGATACTAGCTGTTTTCAGGTATTCCTTTACTGATTAGTTGTGTCAAAGAAGCATTAGTAAAATTTAACAGGGGATGCATATAGTGACGAGCATCAACTTTCATTTTTCAAATGTCACAATTTAAACAATGCCACGTTTATTTATTTATATATTTATCTAAATCGGCACATCCATGTATCTTGTTGCACCTACAGAATAAAATAAATAAGTAAACAAGTTGTTAATTATAACTTCTCATTCTCATTCTATGTTGTTGTACTCTGGTTGACAGTATAAGATGGAAGACATTGTTGAGTTTCAATTGTCGAAACCGTTTGCTTCTGACTGGTACTCCGGTTCAAAATAACATGGCTGAGCTGTGGGCGCTCCTCCACTTTATTATGCCTACCTTATTTGATAGCCATGAACAATTTAACGAATGGTTTTCAAAAGGGTATGTATGTTTCAGTGTATGGTGTTTCTTGCTTTAATGTATCAGTTGTGCATTTTGGTGATGATTCGTTGTGCTTTATGATCAGGATCGAAAACCACGCAGAGCATGGTGGGTCATTAAACGAGCACCAGCTCAGCCGACTGGTAAGGGAGCTTTGATTTGTAATTGCTTATGCAGACAATCCAATATCCTTAGAAACAACTGGCTTGTGACCTACATCAATTCAATTTCTTTCTGAGGAATATATCCCGTCACTGTGAATTAACAAAAGTAGGCATGTGGTATGAGCATATTGTCATCTTTTACATTTTTTGTTTGTCGAGAACACTCCATAATTGAGTAAGAACCTAATGTGTTCTACTCCTGATAAGTTTCTTGTATTTGCATATTCTCATCTTGTATATTTCTGGTGTCGGAACACTCACTCTAGTATTTAGTTAGAATACCCTTGTTATTTTTATTTATGAATATCAATCTTGTCCGGGAAGGGGGAACCTTGGCGTAACTGGTAAAATTGTTGCCATGTGAGACCAGGAGGTCCCGGGTTCGAGCCGTGGAAACGACGTCTTGCAGAAATGCATGGCAAGACTACGGACAATAGACCGTTGTGGTCCGGCTCGTCCCCGGACCCCGCGCATAGCGGGAGCTTAGTGCACCAGGATGCCCTTTTATATCAATCTTGTCTGGAATTGTTTGGATTGTTATTCATCAAACCCTGTATTAATCTCTCATCTTTCTTCTCTCTATTAATCTTGATATTATTAGTATACCTTCTTGATTAACTAATTTTTTCATCTTGATGAATTTCTCTTTCTGAATCTTCTGAACAGCATGCCATTTTGAAACCTTTCATGCTGCGGCGGGTTAAAAAGGATGTGGTTTCTGAGTTGACAGGGAAAACTGAAATCACAGTGCACTGTAAGTTGAGTTCTCGTCAGCAGGCATTTTATCAAGCAATAAAAAACAAGATATCCCTTGCTGAGTTGTTTGATAGCAGCCGTGGGCATCTCAATGAGAAGAAAATTCTTAACCTGATGAATATTGTTATCCAGCTAAGGAAGGTGATTGATCTCTTGTTTTGTACTGCTCTTTCGTGTTGCATCAGCTGATAGTTTTATGGTGGATGCCATACTAGTATTGTTCTTTCCAAAATTCTTTTCACCAAGAGCTTTTATTTCTCTTATTGGAAAATGCCAGGTTTGCAACCATCCAGAGCTGTTTGAGAGAAATGAAGGAAGTTCTTACTTCTATTTTGGAGATGTTCCAAACTCACTTCTTCCTGCTCCCTTCGGGGAACTGGAGGATGTATTCTTTTCTAGCTGTCGAAGTCCTGTTACATACCGGGTACTGTTTGGAACTCTTTATGCTTCTTCGTGGAGTTACTATTGTTTATATGTTCACAGAGAACTGCCTGATTCAATGCATCATCTGCTTCTAGTTTCTTTAATTGATATATCTGGAACGTTAATAGTTAGGTATAATGTCATTCTGCAATTCTAATCCTCGTTTGGCCACTTGACGCCATTCCATGGTTGCCATTATTGCCAAATGTTAGTATTGGAGTAGGGAAACTGTAAATTTCCATCTTGAAGGTAAAAATCATATGAGCTCGGAGGTGATATTTGATGCTGGATCGTCTCTCTTCCAATAAAGAGGAATGATGAAGTTGTTTTTTAAGGAGTTAGGGTGTTGAAAACTTGGGATGTTATTAATAGACTGTTGTCTTAGTGGGACATCTTAATAATCAGGAAATTTCATGCTTATTGAACTTACTCTTTGTATTATATCACTTTTAGATACCAAAGCTGGTTTGCCGGGGAGCTAATGGGTCGAGCATGCTGCACTCAACTGTAGGGCAGGGTGTAAGTAAAGAACTATTTGAGAAGTACTTCAACATATATTCTCCAGAGAATATTCACCGTTCAATACTCCAAGAAGTGCACGAGTCAGATGTTGCCTATGCTCACAGCGGAACATTTGGTTTTACTCGGTTAATTGATATGTCACCCATGGAGGTTTCATTTTTGGCAAGTGGTTCTTTCTTGGAGAAATTGTTATTCTCAATTGTGAGGAGCAACGGACATTTTTTGGATGAAATGTTGGACTTGATGGAGTCTGAGGATGATGATCTCTATTGTAGTCACCTTGGACAGGACAAAGTAAGAGCAGTGACACGAATGTTATTGCTTCCGTCTAAGTCAGAAACAGATTTATTAAGAACAAGACTTGCAACTGGTCCTGGTGATGCACCATTTGAGGCTTTGGTCATGGAACATCAGGATAGGCTTTTATCTAATGTTAATCTCTTGCATTCCATATACTCCTTTATTCCTAGAACAAGAGCACCCCCTGTAAGTGATGTTACATTGTTTGCTCTTAGTGCTTCCATGTGTACGCAATGGGTTACTAACTACCAGATGTATCTTGTAGATAATTGCTCATTGCTCGGATAGAAATTTTGCTTACAAAATGCTTGAGGAACTACACCATCCATGGATTAAAAGGTTGTTGGTTGGGTTTGCACGCACATCAGAATATAATGGTCCTAGGAAGCCAGGTGTCATACACCATTTAATACAAGAGATAGACTCTGAATTACCCGTCACACAACCTGCTCTTCAGCTTACATACAAAATTTTTGGGTCATGTCCGCCCATGCAGCCATTTGACCCTGCAAAGATGCTAACGGCATGTTATCTTTTCCTTTTATCTGTTCCTTCTACCTTTCCTCTTTAATACATCTAGGTGCACATAAAAACATCTAAATTTTCTATGTAATTACAGGACTCGGGGAAGCTTCAAACACTTGACATTTTATTAAAGCGCTTGCGGGCGGGGAATCACCGTGTTCTTATCTTTGCACAGATGACAAAAATGTTGGATATTCTAGAGGTATTTGAATCTTTCTGCTGCTCCTTGGTGGTTTAGATTTGCATTTTTGTAATGACATGATGCTAGTAGGAGTGGCAGTTTCTCTACCTGTATGAAACTCTATGTCATATTCGGTTTTAGCTCTTGAAAGTTGAGAAGAGTGAGACTCTTTTGAGGTTAAGTTCACTGGTTTCTGATCAAAATTTTCTTGGCAGTGGTAATCTCAGTGATGCTTTGGTTCACTAACTATCGGATAACAGATGCTTAGACCCGCTCATACATAAATTTAAGAGTATCGAGTATCACTTTCTTTTGAAGTCCAACCAAACTTAGGTTAGATATAATTATGGAGTAGCTTCTTATATGAAACTAAGCATTCAACAAAGACAACTATGCTTACCTTATCAAAAAAAAAAAACTATGCTTTATAGTGTATGAAGCTAAGCATAAAAAAAAGATTCTATACGAAGCAATTGTTGAGATTCTCTTTCAGTGGTTTCCCTATTTGCTTCATTCATCTTATAATGTGCTCAGCATGCAAAGACCAGAGTATGTTTTCTACTGCAACATAATCCCATGACTAGAAAAGTTTTCATTGGTAATGGATCTAAAATTGAAAGGATAAAGGAACTCTCCACTTGTGAAATTGCTAATATTTTCACTTGCTTTGCAGGACTACATGCACTACAGGAAACATAGGTACTTGAGGCTTGATGGTTCTTCCACTATAATGGATCGACGAGACATGGTCAAAGATTTCCAGCATCGGTATGTTTTGAATACGAAGGAACTTATAATCCATTTATGTTATATTTGTACTGACTAATGTTGATTGCCTCATAGGAGTGACATCTTTGTGTTCATGCTGAGTACAAGAGCAGGGGGGCTTGGTATCAACTTGACAGCTGCTGACACTGTCATCTTCTATGAGAGTGACTGGAATCCAACTTTAGATTTACAGGCAATGGATAGAGCTCATAGGTTGGGTCAAACTAAGGATGTAAGTTTTCCACTTCTACATTTTCTTTTTTACCACGTGACTATTTCTAAAGATAATGATCTTGTGTCATCTTTTCCTGGTCACTGCTGCTTTTGAAGAAATCAGAAATGATGATTAAGAACTCATAAAAAAAAGGATGATTGAGAACTTGTTTGCATCCAAGAGAAGCCAGTTTAGCTAATCAGTTAGTTTTTGCAGAAACCAACATTTCTTTAATCAGGCATTAAAATGAGCAGTAAAAAAATTTCCACCTTTCATTTTCTTCAGAGCTGTACGTTCGTGCCAATAGTGTTTCTCTTATACCTTGTTCCATAAATTCCTTATTTCTTCTTTTTTCTCAGTTTATTGTATAGTAACATTCTTCTGATGAAAAAATGACACTGTAATATTTGCAAATGGCCTCTCGTCTTTTGATCCTTTCCTCCCCATGTAAAGAGGTGTTGTTTCATTTGCAGGTTACTGTTTATCGCTTAATCTGTAAAGAGACGGTTGAAGAGAAAATTCTGCAAAGAGCCAGTCAGAAAAACACCGTGCAGCAGCTTGTCATGACAGGAGGACATGTCCAGGGTGACCTTTTGGCTCCAGAAGATGTTGTTTCTTTGTTAATTGATGATGCACAATTGGAGCAGAAACTGAAGGAAATTCCTCTTCAGGTGGGATATAAAAATAGTGTTGGGAATCTACTTTAGAGAATTAGTTCTCTTACTTCCCTTTTAGTTTTTCCCCCCTTCTTTTTTTTCCAGCTTATTTCTTGATTCTAACAGAGCAATATGGTGTTGGTTCATTAGCAGGCTAAAGAAAGACAAAAGAGGAAAGGTGGCACAAAAGGCATATGTATTGGTGTAGATGGCGATGCATCATTAGAAGATCTTATAAAGAGTGAATCTTTTGTGAATGGGAATGACGCTCTTGAACCGGAGAAAGCGAAATCAAGTAATAAAAAGGTGATTGTTTTCCCACATTCTTCTCATATGCAAATATTATTTTTGAATGACCTTTTTGCGGACTTAGGTTGTCTAGTTACTCTTTCTGCATTTGACAGTTTGACGCCTTTAAATTACCTTCCAGTCAATAATATCTGCATGATGTGACCAAGTTGTGTTGGATAAGCTAAGATAGATGACTTTGTAGAGAAGAAATCCATGTCAGACTCGTTAACAACTATGTCTGCTAAATGTGTACTTGTATGCTCATTTTGAAATTCCAATTCCCTTAGCTTCTTCTTGCTGCACGACGAACAAGCTCAACTGTATAATAAAAATTTCCGATGCATGTTAATGTGTTGACTTGATTTCATAATCTTCTCTGTGCAGAGGAAAGGTTCCACCGACAAGCAAACTCCAAAATTGAGGCCTCAAAAGAATCCGAAAAATGTTGAATCATTATCATCCAACTCAATGATGGAAGACGATATAGATTGTTCCTCACTAAACATTGACATGCAACAGCAAAGGCCAAAAAGACTGAAGAGGCCAACTAAGAGCGTAAATGAGAACCTTGAACCAGCATTTACTGCCACCACTTCTATGAACCGAGAGGGGAACCATAATTATCCTCCGTCAGATATCAGCTCTGGTGGTGGGAGAGCAAGGGCCGAGGAAGAGGCACTAAGACATAATAATCTGTTTGCTGGCTAATTATAGGACAAGTGAAGTATTATGTTTTTTTTTTGTCGAGCCACTGAATCTTTCTCCTCCCGGGGTGAATGAACTTCAGACATGGAAAGCAAAAGTCAGTTTACTTTCCAGTAGAACGCGGTAGAAGAATGAGAAGTGCAGAACTGTATATTAGTTGTACAGATTACTCATAGGACTCCGGGCACGAGACTTCTTGGCTGCTATACGAAATATAGTTATGTACAGTAGGCATTAATTTTGTATTTTTTGGTTAAATGGTGGAGTTGATGTAATCAGCCAATAGTTTGGCAAAATTTTCTCCTGGTGGAGATATTTTTGTTGACAATGTAATCACAAGTGAATGAGTTTATAGGGCCATCAAATGAAGAATTTTAGATGTTCATAGGCAATAGTTGTAACCATTAGTCACTATGAATGTATTTTGCTTCTTCATGATGATATTGATCATCTATACATACTCATGTTTCTCATATGCACTGTTGTCATTATCACAACATTGCTTCAATTACTTGACATTAGTAGCCAAAGCTTTAACAAATTGTAACTCGAACTACAAATGACATTTGCTTTCTATGAGCTCCTCAATGAATTAGGACATGTGCATGTTTATTGGGCCCCCTTTTTTATCTGAATCAATATCTGGTGTTTGGAGTTGACTAGCCCGACTGATATGAATTCTGTTTCAGTGCTCCTTACCAAAGGGGACTCCTTCCTACGTACAGAAAGAGCTCGAACTTGAAATGTCTAGTTAAAGGATTAACCTTGACTATTTTACCACACCATCTGATGGTGTTTATCACGCAATTGCTTAACAGATTTTTATAAGAAATTGCTCGTTGCTGCACAATTCTGGCTGGATGTATGGGTGAATGCTACGTTTTTCTTCCCTAGAGTCTGTCTCTGAATTGAAGTGACTCAGTATTTATAAACTTTTGGTTGTAATATTTTGACAGGCTGAACATGAAATTTCACAGCAACATTTTTTCATAAATCTAAGAAAAATTGAACCATAAAAAAGGATAAGTTCAAAAAAGATCTCATTTTTTTACGACAAGGGAACCGCAGCGCTACCCTTCGGGTGCGCACAAGGTAAACCCCGCTCCTGTATAATAACCCGCAAACTACACAGGAGATATAATCCGCACTAAACAAGCACCGTGCGACAAGCTCAACTCAAAAGGCAAATCCCTACTATCGTAAGCAGGGATTTTCGAAACTGAGACCTCCAAAAGAGATTGGTATCGAAAAAAATCTCAATTTTACTCGCTGGGCTGTTGAATCACCTTACTTTATGACTGACTTCAAGACCGTGGATGTTCTTGGTCCACACAAAAAATTGCAAATCTTGAGCTATTGCCATGAGTCAACCGATCTTGATGATAGCTTTGCATTGTTTACTAAACTTTTAAGAGACTAATTACAACATCCCAGTTTTATGGCTTATATTTGGAAGAAAATGAAAAGACTAACAAGAGTAACAACAAAGGCAGAAAAAAAAGCTAGCATCAAGTGCGAAATGTTTGAGAACTACGACAGGTCGAAATGGATTTTCTTCTTTATATTCAACCGATTCTTGTTTAGCTATCAAAATCTAAATCAGATAGGATAGATGGATGGATCTATCTTTCTTTTCATATATATTAGTACTGATCAAAATGGATTTATACAAGTAGCGCAGCAAGCAGCCCCAAAGACTATAACAAGAGTAACAAGAAAGGCAGACATAATGTGATAGGAAACACACATTTATTTGACATACATGTCTCATTAAGTACATACATATTTTCTGCCAAACCAAAAGTGCAACACCACTAACTTGCTTAAGTCGTCCCTCATTACATTTCCAGAAAAGAATCAACAGGAATAGAAGCTTAACCAAATCAGAGGTTAAGAGCTTGGGCATGATGACGAACATGATCATCAATGAAGGTGGCAATGAAAAAGTAAGAGTGGTCATATCCGGGTTGCAGCCGCAGCAGTAGAGGAACATTAACCTTTCTGCATGCCTCCTCAAACTTTTGTGGGAGCAGTTGATCTTTTAAGAATTTGTCATCCTCTCCCTACAAAGAAAATACAATCAAAAGCTCAATTAAATTGAGAAATATATTTGGTCATATCTTCATAGGTAATATAAGGACATGTCATAATGAGCTATTCCTTTCTATATCTGCAAGCAGATGGTAGATTATATATTAAAGGATATCCTTTTTAGTTCTCCTTCAGCGGTTCAACGTACAATGCTTCAAGTTTGACAGTAGCCACACTGCCTCACGACAAGTTCCCAACAATCAATTCTAATTCAAAATATATGAAATCATGAAACCTACACATTTTTCCCTATTTAGTCCACAAAGCAATAGCTAAGTATGTATTGCGCAATGGATATTTTTATATCACCTCCATTCTTTCTAGTTCCATCTCTTATGGTTTTAGAGACAGCGTGTTGCAACAAAAAATACAACTATGACATGTCTAACTGGGTTCTTTTACAGTTGCAAGTAAAGCAACCTGAACAAAAAAACTGATACTCCTCCCCATGCCAAAGGGAGGAAAAACTATTTTTTTAAATGTAATATGGGAGGAAACTATACTTATCTCTGTCAAAGGACACTCGATGCTTCAAAACACCTATCAGCTATGGCATACTTGAGAAATTGTCCTCTAACTGTATATATTATCACTAGCTCATAAATTTCTCACTTGTCAAATGAGACCAAGACTATCAAGCTCATCTACGGCCAAGTCTAAGCTCTCAATTGTCTAACTGCGACCACTGTAGCTGTTTCTGTAATAACAATGAAGAGCTACAATGGAAAACAGAAACAGCCAGTTCTCTTCTTCCAGTTAATAGGAAAAGACAAGATTAAAGACAGAAGCTACATAAACATGGAAGAACATTTTTCTTTTTGATAGATATAAATGAGACTTCCACGCAACAGAACTGAGCAGGATGCTATTCTCGGGCCAAGTTGTATTCAATAAAGCCTACAACCAACTGCAGAAAGCTCGTGATATGGATCCAGAATTTTGGGTTTATGCGTTTTGGATTCTAGGAAAGGCAGCTTACTGGGCTCTGGATAAATTATTTATACATATAAAGTGGATTTCTTAACACAAAGACATGGTTTTGTCCAAAGCTACTAGGTTATGCCGAAGCCGTAACTAGAACTCTAGCTCCGGCACTACATGTCCCTTGATAACTTCGTATATAGAATTGAGACAATTTAACAACATATAACCAAAAGGACAAATTCAAGATAATTCCTTTGCTAAACAAGAGATTGATCTGTACCTGATCAATAAGAATGGTAGCCGAGAGATTGTTATATTTTGATACAAGGCAGGTAGCATCATATTCCTGCATATTCAGAACTTAACATCTCAATAAGATGAAGACACGTCAAGAATGACTAGTTTTATGAAGCACAATCACTTGAAGACCATACCTCCCAATCAGCTTTATTTTCACCCAAGTAGTTTGTGAAAGCCTTTAGCCCCCAGGGACAGTTAACAGGATTTACAATAGGAGCAAAGGCTGAAACTGACTAAAAAGAATAAAAAAAATGATGCTTGTGAATGTTCACATGAACTCAAATGGAAATAAAGCTCTTAAGAAGCTTCAAAAAGATGATAGCACATATGTTCAAAATTCCAAAGCTTCGGACTCAGACGCAAATATATCTGCTGCAGGCTAACTTTTAGTTAATGAGTAGAAACATAAATTTCATAGAGAAATACCTTATATTTATCCAGGTTTTTTAGGTAGATTGTCAGTGCTCCATGCCCACCCATAGAGTGGCCCAAGATAGATGCCCGTGATGTATCAAGTTCTGGAAAGTTTTCATGAAGAAGTGTTGGCAATTCTTTGACCACATAGTCATACATCCTCCAGTTCTTCCATTTCTCTTGTGTTGCATTTAGATAGAAACCAGCACCTATTCCAAAAGATATATTTAAGCATCTTCATAAGTAGTTGAATTCAGCTTATGGAAACTTAGACACAACATCTCAGCTAAGAGTTATCATGAACTTAGATGGCACTGAAAATTAATTGAAGTGTATAAGAAATTAAAGAATCGTGCGGTTGACCATTGTTTCCTGATTGGAGCATAACAGAATTTTAAAAGGAATTCAAGGCACTTTTCTCTGAGTTATAAGAAATTAAAATCCTTTATTTTTTTTGTTGAACAGTGAAATTAAAATCCTTCATTCTGAGTATTATACGTAATCTATAGTAAATTAAGCTTTTTCTGGCTGCAAATGTCAAATTCAGAAATGGAACAAAAAAGTACATCAGAAAAGACAGTACAAGAAGTAAACAAGCCTAAGAATTAGTAGTTCAGTAAAGTCAACCTTTGGCTCCCTAAAGAATAAAGAAATTTATTAAGAAAAGGAAAGATTCAACCAAGACTACAACATGCAATAAGTTCAAAATACGTAAAAGTATAAGCTGCATGAATCATCGGGTAATCATCTTGTACTTTCAAGCTAGATCTTATAGGTACATCCCAGAGGTCTTGTAGTTTAAGTAACCAAAAATTTTGGTACAAACAGAGACGTTGGACATTAATAACCTAGGAAGTACATGCCAAAAACTGCCCCTACTGAGACAAGCCTTTCTTGTTAGTTTCTAGTAGTATTTCTTTTCTTTCCTTTTTCTTGAACTTCCGGTAAAGAGGGGGAAGATACAGCATTAGAAGCATATGAACCATATCAGCCGGAGCTCTAAAAGATGAGTGACAATAACCATCCCCATCACTTGTGGGATTACACTGGGTATGTTGTTTGTATAACCATCCCCATCACTGATTCATCAATGGAAACATATAGAGCAGACATGTAGAAACATAAGGTAAGCCTTAAAACTCCCACATGGTCCACATGTCAAACTCTTTATAACTACATACTTCCCAAATCAATCATCAAGTTCAATGTTACATACATCGAAGAGGTATACAGTATTTCACATACCTACACCGAAATCCCAGCTGTCTGACTCTCCTTCCACATTTAGGCCTCCTGTAGTAAGAACAGACAACAACTAATTAGAATTATAGCCCTTATGTACAGAAGTAAAAAGGCAAGAATAGTTTGATTAAGACAATACCATCACATAGTATGCTGATTTTTCAGTTATAAAAGCGCACACACACACACACACACACACATATATATAGGTATATATATATATGAGAGCTTGCCGCCTTATCACCTAAATCAAGATTTGCCTAGTAGACTAATAAAGTTTAACTTCAACATGACTACATCAGCCGCTCCGCCGTTAAGTTACTTAATCTGCTGGTTAGGACAGTAAGACTCCAGCACATATGACTAGATGGTGTATACTCAACAATCCACCCCTTGCACCCCACCATCTAAACCAGGACTGTATGAAATAGATCTTTTCTGGTTCAAATGTAATCTGCTGGTTCCTCACAAATGTAATTTCTTAACTAGCACAAAGCGTCGGTCTCGAAGATTCAAATGTACATTGCATCAAATAGATCTTCTCTGACTAAAAATACTATAACAAGAAGATAAATGTTCTTGATTAAAAAAAAGAAGATAAATGGTTTCCTATAGGATATGATTCTCTGTGTATCTGTCCATTTAACCGATTAGATGCAACAAGCAACAAATCTGATCAAAGAACTACATCCTTCTTAGGCATAAGCTCAGAGCTTCCATATTTAGACAAATACTGTTGTTCAACGATATCCAAGATCTTTCTTTTTTAAGAAAAAAATTGGGGAAGAGATATGCTTCTTTCTCGTAAACCCCTCAGTCCTCCTAGTCTGTGAGCAAGTTTAACTACAAGATTTTTTTTTAAAAAAAAAAAAAAGTGATTCGCAAAGAAAAGCCCCATTGGATTTAAGCAAAGAGCGAGACACAGAGCAACACTTCGCCTAGGTGAACTGCAGCTTATTGATGCTCCACTATGGGAGCACCTTTAACATAACAAATATTAATTTTCATAGAAGAATAAAGGCATTATATTTTAATAGAAGTAATGCTTCTGTTTTTTTTTTGGATAGTTTATGAGTATGGAGTTCTGTATTACCTGGACAAGTTTCAAGACAGGTAACAACCATGTACCAACTGTAAATTTGTATTCTTTGACATTCACAAATAAATGTAGCATCTTCTAAACGATACTATCATTAGAAAAAAATGACCATTCATATAGGGAGTCACTCAGAGCCCAAGTAGTTTTGATTCGAATGCATGTCCAGCACAAAATTTGCAGCCAAAGCCTCTTCGATTTACAACAAGCTTTTGACATTTTTCTCTGATCTAATAAGTAAGGACAAACTGATATGGCTAAAACGAACCTGAGATACTCACATTCCAATTAATGGACATTTCACAACACAGGCACACAACATTTACAAAAAATATCATTAAAGATGCTCACTTGGAGATGTATCTGGGACAATCAGCGCCACACCCTCACTTGAAGCAGCACGTTGAGCACCAGATTTAGCAATAAAGTTCTCATCCGTGCACGTTAAGCCAGAGAGCCAGTACAGCACCTAGCAATTTGTGCAGCCGCGCAACATCAGTAATACACATAGCTAACAAGTATCAATACTCACTTACCATTACATAAAACAGGTCCATTAAAATTCACCCAACACTACATAAAAAAACATCACAAACACTCTCCTACCACTTGATTACTGCAAAAACAAAATCAAATTCATCAAAGTAAATGGCTTAAGAAACACATAAAATCAATTAACTACGCCTCAATCCAAGCTGGTCGGAATTGGTTCAACAAATTCCTCTATATGACTATCAATTGCACTCTATTCGGGTCAATTTCATTCCAATAATGGGCCTAAAACACATTAAAAAGATTGACTTGATAAGGTAACAAGAAGAGATCATCCAAAAAAGTTCACTAGACCAACAAATTAACAAGGAAATCAAAACTCAAACAAACAAACAAAAAAGCTAAGAACTTGAAACCCATAAAACCTAGAGGATAATTAAATTTAATGAGTAAAATAAGGACAATTCTGAAATGGGTTCTTGAAAAAATTAAAACAATACCCATAAAACAACAACAACAACAACAACATACACAGTGAAATCAAAGGACAAAAAACTCATAGAACAATATTGTGCAACACACAACAACAACAACATACCCAGTGTAATAACACAGGGGAGGGTAGAGCGTACACTCTACCCTGGGAGGTAGAGAGGCAAAATACCATAAAACATAGAGGACAATTAATTAATGGGTCGTATAACGACATTTCTGAAATGGGTTCTTGAAAAAATGAATAAAAAAATGGAACTTACAGCGAATTTTTTAGAAGGGGAAGAAGTAGGAGGAAAAAAGATGTGAAAATTCATAGAACATCCAAGTGTTGGACTATAATGTTTGTATCTCTTGTTGTAACCTCCAAACATCTTGGAACTGCTGATTTCTGTTGGCTTCATTTCCATTTTTTTTCACAGTAAAAGGATGAAGCTCAATCACTGAAAATTTTGTGTTGAAGATGAGCAAACAGTACTGAAAGTGTCACTCTAGGGTTGTACTAGTACTAGATTTATAATTGAGACACGTGTCTTTATTTGGTGTGGTTCATTTTTTTCTTTTAAATTTGAGTATGTGACATGTCGGCAAAATTAGAAGAAAAAGAAAAGAGATAATGGTAAAAATACTGAACTAGTTTTACTTTTTCGGGTTTTCACATGTCAATTATCATTTTTCTATTTGGACTATCACCATTTACGTACTAAAATATGCCTAGTGTGATAGTTTAGCTAGAAAAATAGAATAAGTGATAGTTGGCTCAATCATTTTTAAGGTATATTTTAATTCATAGATGATAATAGTTCTGGTAGAAAAAGAGAACAACCGATAGTTAGAATGTGAAACTCGTGAAAAAGGGATAGTTAGGTGTGGTTTTGGCCATTAACTCAAAAAATAAAAAAGATATAACGAGGAACCTAAAAAGATTATCCCACAATTAGAAACTCGATAAACAATCAGCTTTGTAAAGATATATCAACAGTTGACCCCTTTTATTTTTTAATGAGGTAAAGTTATAACCTAAAAATAGAAATAACGAGATCTGAAGTCTTTGGATCTCGTCGAAGAAGAAGTTTGAAAATAAAGATCAAGTTTGGCACGCACTCATAAATTTTTAAGGATTTATTGATCAAACGTAAGAGTGTCACGTATGGTTCTATTGAGACCCATTACAAACTTGGTGAGTATGAATTTATCCCAAATACTTTTTCTAACTTATATATTAAATTATTATGTACTTATATGAATTAGTCTTCACTTATTTATTAAGCTTACGTTTACTATAAATTTTGAATCGGTGACATACATATAACTCACACATTACCTGCTACACTCTTATAATTAAATCAAAACACTGAGCCTAAATAGCATAAGATTTAGTCTTGCGTGAATTGAGAAATGACTCATTTATGAAAGAAAAAAAAAGAGCAGGTTACTTATATATTTAACTGCACAAGACAATTTAACTTATTGTAATTTATATAATATTTGAAACATACTAACTTTAACTTATGTTTATTGTTGAAATTTTATAAGGGAGTTTGATTTTGAAAATAAACTTGATAATGTAAATAAATTTCACCCATAATCTTTTTTTTTTTTGGTAATAATTTATTTTATTTTTGTTGTTATGAAATTTCTTCCTGAAATATAGGCCTTACAGTAGGCACATGGATTGAGAGCTAACATGAACCGGACAATCCGCACAAATGCACCTATTTCGGAGTGGTTTTAATTTTTGCTCCTCAAAATCGGGGGTCTTAAATTAACCTTCGACACTTTAAATAATAAAAAGGTGGCCGAAAATATTTTTGACATTGAAAAAAATAAAAAAAATTAAATCAGTGACCTAATTTTGCAAGGTAACGTTTTATAGAAAGTATGTCAATTCGGTCAAAGTTACATAAAAACTATGTCTTGTCTGACACAGTTCTGTAGAAATGAAGTTATGTTGGACAAATCACAATTTCTATGTAACTTTGCCGGATAAGACATAATTCTCTATGAAATCTTGCTTTGCGAATTAGTATTACACATCTATGTCGAACAAGACATAGTTTCTAAGTATCTTTTCCAGAGTAGTCATAGTTTCTACAAAATCTTGCCTTGTAATTTTATTTTAACTTTGTTGGGAATCGAACTCAAAATTTCTCATTTCGTAGATCAGTGAATAAAAATACTTTCTCATAATTTTTTATTAAATAAAAAATAAGAATAAAAATTAAAAATCAGCAATTTGAGCGGCAAAAACTAAAAGACAGTTCATACGAAGGCAATGCCCGCGAAAAAATGGCATTAACCACTGGTCCAAAGTCCAAACTGGCAACCCAAAACTATGGACAGTCATAGGGAAAGCCCATTTCGAAAATTTATTTTGAGAAACGGAACTTCATTGTTTCAGTTGTTATCTTCTTGTAGTTTGATTCACAAGAAGATGTACGCAAATTAATATTTTGGACTAAATAGGATTATAATACATATTTGGACTAGTTAATGATACGTTCATTTATTAATTTAATTAATTTTGATTTGTTTAATTCAACTCATCTTGAAAATATACGAGATGTACACGGTATACAAATACCTTGTGTATATCATGGAATCCCATAATAAGTGGAAAACTGTGATATACACAGCCGTGTATATCATTGTTATGGTAACATATTTAGTTGTATATTTTGTATATAATTAGTACTGTATACTTACCATAATTGTAGGATTCTTGTACAATTACAATAGTGTTTTGGGAGTAGAATAGGAATATGATTTTTTATATTATGGAAATTGTAAATTGTATATACTCTTTCATTAATGAAAATAATCAAGGGATTATTTCTTTCATGACTAAATTACCTCCGCTCCTAAATCACCACAATCCACGCCAGCCTACCGAGTCTTACCATCACCTACAAGACGAGTCTTATGCCTCGCAAAAGAATCATCAGAATTATCCTTATGAATAAAAATTCACATAGATCGAATAATATTAACACATAATATTAACACCAGAAGGACGGGTACCAACTCCCACGTCTTATTTGCCATAAGAGCATCATATTCGAAGAGCGGAAGTAATTAAGAAACGTATTTGAATTACCAAATCAAATCAATTATGTTTTTCTTAATGACTATATATCAATTAATTACACATAAATATATCGAACATAAAAATATTGTAGTAATTATGACAACTTGAGGCAAAGAATAAAACCTTCAATAATATTATTATTAATATATTATTGTATAAAGTCTAGTATGAATGGATCAAACTAATCCAACCAATTCAGATCTATATGGTATAAACCTCACTTCGAAGAGTTTTAGGACTATCGAAGAGCATTCCATTAACGGGGATTGAATTTTAAATTAATTTTACGTATTGAGGATGTAGGAAAATACTTGTATAACCTAATCATTTAAAAAATAATTTATTTTAATTTTTTATTTATAATCACACCATTTGAATCAGTTTGTCCGCACCTTGATTCGTGCTACCTTCCATCAATATAATATGAGTAACACTGTCAAAAAAAGTTCAAGTTATATACGATAATCAAAATAAAGAATTTCTTACACAATTACTCAAATAATAATTGCATATAGATCTTTTTAAAATATGAGATTTATATCTTAAAAATAAAATCAATTACCTGTTAAGGCTCGTTTCGATACTTCTGAGATTAAATGTGAGATGAGTATCCATGTTTAGTTGGAATAACTAATCTCAAAATTAATTATAGCGTTATTTTTATCTACATTAAGAGTGGGACAACATCCCAGAATAACTACTCACAAAATAATTAATCGAGAAATAACTTGTTTCCCGGCCAAACAAACTAAAAATGACCTATAATTTATTTCCTTTCAAGAATTCAGTTCACCAAACTCCAATTTCCATTATTAATGACCGTCTAGGAGGTTGGCAGAGTGTACAAAACTTTAAATGCCTTGGCACCCTCCCCTATATACCCCATTCAACGACTCCACCCCCCCCCCCCTTCTACATATATATACACATGCATGTATGTATATATTGTCAAAAAAGAATGATCTTTAACATTCATTGAACTATTTTCATGAGTTGGGTCATCATTATTTTGTTCATTTTGCATGCAATTCTTGTTTTTTTTTACTTGAATAGTTAAATGTGTGTAAAACAACAGTTGCACCTACATTTTCATGCTTAAAAAATGAATCTTTATTGAGTTTCTTGAGTTCTTGACTTAATTGTTGTAGTATCCAACACGTAAAGATTTGTTTTTTTTTTTCAACTTTTTTGTTTTGTTTATTGTCAAATATATTATCTGTTGGGTAGATAACCAAATTCAGGCGGACAGTACAAAGCTGTCTGCAAAATGAAGTTCACAAATTTAGTATTTTTTTCCTTGTTTTTGTGTTTGCTAAGGAATTATTAGTAGGCTACCATCATTCCATAATAGTGCTTTGTCAGCTTCTTTTATGGTTGCTTCATTTACTTTCTATGTTGATATTTTGCTTTTTTATTTATCTTGCATTCCTACGTCATTTTGAACGAGGGTATATGAGAATCAACCTCTCTACCCACAAAGACCCTCGAAAACAACCTTTCTACCTCCACAAAGTACATGTAACGTCTTTATACATACCCTTCCCAAACCCCATTTTGTGAGATTACACTGGGTTTGTTGTTGTCAGCTTCTTTTATTGCTTTGGGAGTGGAGAAATGAAGAAAAATTGTATAAAGAATTGGTGAATGTGAATAGAATAAGTGAGGATAGAGAGAGAAAAGTTAGTAGTAGTTCTGATGTAGGTAAAAATTTCCTCTTTTTCTGGTCTATTATACCTTGTAAGGAAGTGGAAAATTGAAGTTTTCAAGAATTTAGACAAGAAATTAAACTTATATAATGTTTTGAAATGTGCTATATTAGTATCCAATAAGGGATTTTGCTCCTATGCTTAAAAGGGGTTGTTTCTTTTCACATTCTTGAAATAGTTTTGTTTATTTGTTGAGACAAATTATGCGAAGTTTGTGATATTGGGGGTTTAAAGATTCTTCTTTTATATACTTTTTGAAGTGTTTAGATTGCTTTTTTACTTGAAAGAAAATGGTTGGTAGTATTGAAGTGAAAAGTGGTAATGTTATGTACTCAAATGGGAGTGTACATAACCACAATGGTCTAGAGGAGAAACTTGATGAACTTAGGCAAATTCTTGGTAAATCTAATGGTGATTTGTTGAGAATTGTTTGTGTTGGAGCTGGTGCTTGGGGCAGTGTTTTTGCAGCTTTGCTGCAAGATAGTTATGGCCAATTTCGCGATAAGGTTCAAATTAGGATATGGAGAAGGTCAGGTAGAGCTGTTGATAGATCCACAGCAGAACATTTATTTGAAGTGATCAATTCAAGGGAGGATGTGTTAAGGAGGTTGATTAGGAGATGTGCATATCTTAAGTACGTCGAGGCAAGATTAGGCGATCGAACGTTGTATGCGGATGAAATCTTGAAAGATGGTTTCTGCTTAAACATGATTGATACACCACTTTGTCCATTAAAAGTTGTGACTAATTTGCAAGAAGCTGTGTGGGATGCTGATCTTGTGATTAACGGATTGCCTTCGACTGAAACGCGAGAAGTCTTTAAGGAGATCAGCAAGTATTGGAAGGAAAGATTAACTGTACCAATCATTATTTCATTGGCAAAGGGTATTGAGGCTGAATTAGATCCAGTTCCTCATATTATTACTCCGACGCAGATGATTAATCGGGCAAGTAAGCATTTATCTTTATCTCGCTTTATATATGTTTCTAGTTGATCTTTACTTAACTTACAGTTACTTATCCATACAGCCTTTGAATGTGTGTTTTTCATACAGAAGTTCCTAAATATCTAGAAATGAAAAAAAGAGTTTGATTTAGTATAGACTATGATTGTTAAGAAAATATGTAGTGCAATATGGTGTGCTTCGTTGTTGTTTGAATCCCCGTGTTTCTTAAACAAACTAAAACTTGTTGCTGGTTTAAAAGTTTTTTCTAAGGGAAAGGATTATATTTTGCGAAAATGGATTGAAGCTTTGTTTCACAAGTTAAGAGTAACTTTAGACAGAGGCGGAGCCAGGATTTCAGTTTTATGGGTTATGGATTTTAGAATGATGACTAGAAGTGCTAATAATTGGGTTCTAAATATAATGTATGTACATATTTAATGGAATTATAGGTTCGACCGAACCCCTATCGGGTTTCTACCTCTGCCCCGACAGGTGATCAGGGGCGGAGCTAGGTAGATCCCCTTCGGCGGGAAAATTACATTGTTTATATATGGTAAAATTATTTTTATGTATATATAGTAGATGTTGAACCCCCTTGACTTCTTCGTGTGTTTACTTCATATTTTGAACCCCTTAGTGAATATCCTGGCTCCGCCACGGCAGGTGATCACAAACATCCCTTTATACCTTCTAATGCATCACTTCCCATATCTCAGAGACATGATATAATGATGTATACATGAACTCCAAATTACGTCTATGTTTTGCGATCATCAGCTTATGCTGATACTATTTTGTGATCTCTTTAGAAAATGAAGCCACTTCATTGTTGAATTTTGTTTACAATAGACTCTTGTGGTCCGGCCCTTCCCGGACCCCGCGCATAGCGGGAGCTTAGTGCACCGGGCTGCCCTTTTTTTTATATTTTTTTGAAACTGGTAAAATGTTGAATTCTGAGGCTGAAGAAATTCTTATTCAAAATTTTATGATTAATAACTTTTGAAAATTGAAGTAGGTTCCAAGGTTCCACATACCCAAGAACAGAAAGGAATTCATCCATTGATATGTTAGTTGTAAAAGAAAAGGATTTAGCCTTTCAGTTCCTTAACAATATCATCTATTCATTGCAGCTGGAGTACCAGTTGATAACATCCTTTATCTTGGTGGACCAAATATTGCCTCGGAGATTTACAACAAAGAGTATGCTAATGCTAGGATTTGTGGATCAGATAAATGGAGAAAATCACTTGCAAAGTTCTTAAGGCAACCTCATTTTATTGTTTGGGACAACAGCGACCTTGTAACACATGAAGTCATGGGAGGCTTGAAGAATGTCTATGCCATTGGAGCTGGTAAGTCTTGGCCTATTCAATGTTCATTGGTCTGAGTGCTTTAGTTTTCTGGTTGATGCCGTTACGATTTGATTCTTCACCTGTTTTCTAGCAAGATTTTATTTTAAAAAAAACAGCAAAAATGGGGAACGTAATGTGAAATTGAACCAAACCTCTGACTATATTCTGCTGAACCTCTGACCCAAGTAATGCAACCTCCTCTTTCTAGCTCGACAAGGCTGCTTTCACGTCATTTATGATTGGAGAAATGCCTCACTTCTATGGGTTTTCATCTATTTTCCATCTCCTTGTACATAGATGATTTCTCTGCCACCAACTAAAGTTTCCGTCTTGCATGTTGTGCTTAATGTCCATTAAACTATGTCTTTCTAGAAAAATTTGTCCATTTCCTAGTCAACTACTGCTTGCAGCTTTGAGCTTGCTTTTGCTATTTGAGGTTGTGTTGTAAATCAACAAGAGTTTGTAAAGGATTCTAGTCAGATGAGCTACGAAAAAATGGCAGTCAAACAAATAAAGGACTTGTTTTGAGTTGGTTTTCAAACAAATTAGGAAGCCCTTAAAGAAGCTCAATTAGAAATGCAACATTTATAACGGCAGTGGAATTGCTCATTTATCTATATTTGGATAATTTTATATGTTCTTTTTGAAATTTCCAGTTGGCAATAAGCACCCATTTCCTTTCTCAACGATAAGATCAGAAGTTAACTATTATGTTCCTGATGCTCAAAAGTTGAAAAGTGAGCAAATCTACGAGCTCTTTTAAAGCTAGTTTAGTTGGCCATTCCAGTTTATGTTCCTCCCAAGCAGACTTTAAAAGATCAACTTGTTAGCTGGAAATTTGTCTCTTTGGCTTCCCATGTTCAAGTTCTCGTGGTGGCTACTTGTAGCAAATTATCATCTAAGCATCATTGGTGTTTATAGCATTTGTGCCCCTGGTTTATGGTACACATTTCCTCCATAAAGACCCGAGAATACACTAAAAGAAATTCCATTTAGTGCCTGCTAAAGATATTAGTTCTGCAGGAGAAGACGACATGGAAATTGAAAAAAGAACACACGTTTCAACAATTTATGGTGTTATATGGATCATTATTAGGAGAATCACTTTACCTTTCTTGATATTATTGGTGAGGTAAAGAGAATCTTTGTTTTTTTCTGTTGTACCATCAAATGTAAATGAGGGTTCCATAAGAAGGATCAGTAACTTACTAATGAAACCGGAATTCTCATTGGAGCAATATCTCTGGCATCTAAAGTTTGTATAAGTTTATGTAGCATCCAATTTTTTATTGTGATAATGTTCTCATTGATTTGGTGCTTGCCTTGTTATTGATTCCAGGGATGGTAGCTGCACTAACAAATGAGAGTGCTACCAGCAAATCAGTATATTTTGCACATTGTACATCGGAGATGATATTCATCACATATTTGTTGACGGAAGAACCGGAAAGGCTTGCAGGGCCTCTGCTAGCTGATACATATGTTACATTGTTGAAAGGTCGTAATGCATGGTACGGTCAAATGATAGCCAAGGGAGAATTGAGTCTCGATATGGGTGATAGCATTAGTGGCAAAGGAACAATCCAGGTACTCATTTTCTATTACCTCTCCTCTTATTACGTCGCTCTTAAGAGTACACACAACTTAAGTAGTTTTTCATTTTATTTTCTAAATCCTTGGAAAACAATGGTAAGGTTTCAAAGAAGACCGAGTTTCTACCATAACAATCCTTATGGCGTCGAAAAACCTTGCCTTTTTTTTCTTTTCTTTCAAAAAAAGAAAAGAAAAGAAAACTACTTAAGTTTTAAATGATACTGATAATGAAATATGCATACAATAACGGATTTCGTTCTATTGAATTCACTATCCATTTTGACCTGATACATACAAATATCAAACAAGCTGACTTTACAACAGGAAATGCAATTTTAGTAAAGGCCGATAACGCATAAGTACCCCCGCTCCGTGCATATAATTAAAATTTTAAACAAGTCTGTGCACTTTCCAGTAGAACACCGTAGATTTTAGTTTTGAGCTCAGAAATTTATAATACCTTCTATTACCGCGTGAGATCCCCGATTCCCTCAGACAATCACGTCACAAGATGTAATTTGCAAATGAACTGAAACTTTACACATGTCTTCGATTTTGGCATGGACAAGAAATCTTTTTGGAAAACTCCATATGTATATGGTCTTTAAGGCCACGCGAAACATTCTTTTTACAATATCTGATGTGCATAAGACTCAATAAGCATGATTAAAGGTATTTGCCTCTCTTCTTTATGGATGTGGAGCAAAGATAAAATACTGAAATAATATGCATTCCACCAATCGCTTTATGGATACTTGATATTTGGATTTGACACTGATTGTTCATCCTGAAGTTTCCAAGCAATTTCCTCTTTCATTTGTATTAACGCATCAAGTAATATGCATTCCACCAATCGTTTTATGGATACTTGATATTTGGATTTGACACTGATTGTTCATCCTGAAGTTTCCAAGCAATTTCCTCCTTCATTTATATTAATGCATCAAGTTATTCAGCTCTGTCTGTTGCTGTAAGAACTTCTAAGATTCCGGCGTCCTAAACAATCACGTTCTTTTTCACTTTTCCGTAGGGAGTTTCTGCTGTCGGAGCATTCTATGAACTTCTAAGTCAGTCAAGTTTGAATGTGTTGCATCCGGAAGAGAATAAGCCAGTTGCCCCAGTTGAGCTGTGCCCCATCTTGAAGACTTTGTACAAAATACTCATAAAAAGGTAAGTCTTTGCACAGCAGAACATTTATGTAGATGCTATTTGTGAGTTGCTAATGGCATGTTATGAACTCAATAAATCAGCTGCATAGGAGTTATTATTATTATAATTAGGATTCAACTTGTATTCTAACAACGTAAGAATTCTTACACCAGCAGTGTAATTTAACACGTGTAGCAGGTTGTTTGCCTTATTTTCCAGGTTACTAATTCCACTTGTTATGGGCAAATTTTTTTATACCTTCCGTGTATACAAGTTAAACTCTTACATTTTTGTGCATAAACAATGAACTGCTACGAGAACGATTATCAAGTTTCCATTTTTAAGGGATAAATTTTCTATGTTTTTCTCTTTGTATTTCCAGGGAACAAGGGCCAATGGCTATTCTTCAGGCACTGAGGGATGAAAACTTGAATGATCCGCGTGATCGGATTGAGATTGCACAAAGCCATGCTTTTTACAGGCCTTCACTTCTTGGGCAACCTTGATCAACAATTTATGCAGAACATTTAGTATTTAAAGCAATGAATAAGTATGTAGACTGGTTCAAATTGGATGGATTGTTGTATGTGGTGAAGAAAACATAGTATTTAGTACTCAAATTTGTATTGATGAACATGCCAAAACATGGTCCTATTTTCTGGATATTCATTTGAACTTGAAGCCTATTGTTTGGTTTTTTACCCCCAAAAGCCATTTTGAATTTACTAAATGTTAGTATGTTGTGGTTTTTCCCGAACCCAGCACATAATGCGTGCTTAGTGCAGCTTTTCCTCCTAAGATAAGAGCTTTCCACCAAGCTTGTCACTTTTATAAACTTCTTCACTAATTACCTAGTAACTTTTAAAAATGTATTAGGCTGCCTTTGTCGATGAAGGTGTTTCTCTTATGTATTATTTTAACTATTTTTTGAAAGGCCAAACCCATCGTCAACCACTCGTGGTCGTTCAGATTTGTTACTTGAACACCTCAAATAACGCTTGTTCCATTTAGATACTTCAGGTGCGGCTCCGCTGTGTCATTTAGACACTTTTCGCTGACTTGGCAACTTGCATGATTCTTACATAAATAAGGCGCGTGAAAAGCCCAAAAATAGATTTTCTTTTTCTTTTTATTTCTTCTTTTTCATCATTATTTTTCTTCTTCAAATAATTTTTCGCACGAAACTCCATTATTTTTTATCTGATTTCGTTCTTTTTATTTTTCCGATCTGGATTTCACATCTAGCAACTCCATTTTGTCTCTTTGAATTATTTCGAATTAATTAGGTCTAACCATTAATGTGTTCTTTAGAAAGCTTGAAGGTTTAAAATGAGTTACTTGATTTGATGGAAAATTTGAGTAATTAATGTTGGGGTTGTCTTTAGGTCTTTGTGGGAATTTTTACCTGAAGTTATAACAAATTTGGAAAAGTTTTTCTTGAAATTTTGGATTAAAATCGTGGTTGGAACAAGAAGACATATGAAGATGGTGAAGAACATTGTCAACATGTTTTTTTTGAAATATTAATTTTTTTTCAATTTTTTTTAAATTATTTGATCAAATGTCACAAGTCCTAATTTAATTTGTTATTTTGCCACGTCATCGACGAATGTGTTACACACATTTTACATATTTGGTTGATTGTGCAAAAAATGTCTAAATGACCCAATGGAGGTCCACTTGAATTGTCTAGATGGAACAAGCATTAATTGAGGTGTTCAAGTGACAAATCTAGACGACCAAATCACTTCAGATGAATTTGGCCTTTTTGAAATGGAAAAAATAAGTACTACATGTCTAAAACAGTATGGCGAGCAGTTGCACTAAGGAGCCATTTGTCCCGATTTTTTTTTCTTCATAAAAGCGTTGGATTATACTAATGGCACTTTTTTATATATAAATTTTAGAGTTAATAAAAATACATATAAACTGTCACTTTGTCGCGAGTTTTATGATTCAACTATCAATTATTTCTTTTATCGACTTAAACTATCACTCTTTTTATAATAAAACACATTTCGGTGCTGAGTTAGTCAAATATTTAAAATCAATTGATAACAGATATGTGAAGGTCAACTCAACACCACCATGTATTTTGATACAAAGGTAGTGATAATTTACGTAGGTAAAGAGAATGATACATAGTTGAGGTATGAAACTCGCGAAAAGGTAATATGGTTTATGTGTTTTTTTTATCATTAACTTCAACTTTTTTTTTTATGAATTTCAAGTTTGAAAAAGTAATTTTGAGCATTTTTTAAAACAGTTTTTTAACATAACTTCAAATACTATTTTTTTCTTTCAAATATCATATTTTTTATGTCCAACAACCTACTTAGTGCCCGTTTGGCCATGAGAATTAATAAATTTTCTCAGAATTCTTTTTCACTTTGTTTAAATTCAGCGTTTGGCCATAAAAAATTCATTTGAAATTTGGAAAACACTTAAAATCTTATTTTCACTTTTAGTACATTAAAACAATCAAATATTCTTTGCAAAAATTATAACCAATCTTCAACTTCAACTTTAAAATTTTCAAATAAGGTGAAGAATATTTAGTTTTTATTGCTAAAAATATCTTGATCCTAAAAAAGTCAACCATTAAGAAAAATAAAATAAAAAGTTTCTAACTTGCCCAAAAGAAAAAAGGAAAACCATATTCCTTTTTCTAAAGCCGCAACATTCAATATTTCAATTGGCTAATACGTTTCTGAGAAAGCTGATTTGCAAATTCTCTGTCTCTGCTACGGCGCTTAATTGTACCAAAAAAAAAATATGGGGGATTTAAACAATCTTGATGAATCCTTAAAAACACTTTTACCAGAGAGCTAGTGAAGCTGAGGTTTTTTTTTCTCAACTCACTTTGATATATATTTCTTGTTTCATTGTTTTTTCTTCAAGTATTGTGTTTTTTTCTCTTCTATAGGATCTAATAATTTATGGGTTTTGTATTTTTCTTTAAAATTTGGTAGATTCTGACTTATACAACAACAACATACACAGTGTAATCCACAAGTGGTAGAGAGGCTGTTTCCTATTAATCCTCGGCTCAAAAGAAACGTAATGAGTTTTAGATTCTGACTTATGAGTCTATAAAAATCTGTGCTTTACTTTACTTCGTTGCCATTTGTATTTCAACTTATGCTATTAGGCTTCAATTCTTTGTTCATGTTTCTTGTAATGTTCTTTTTTTCTTCAAGTTTTGTGTTTTTTACCTTCTATATGATCTAATAATTTGTGGGGTTTGTATTTTCCTTTAAATTTTGGTAGATTTTGATTTCTGACTCTGTAAAAGTCTGTGCTTTAGTTTACTTCATTGCCTATGCTATTAGTCTTCAATTCTTTGTTCATGTTTCTTGTTCAATGTTCTTTTTTTCTCTTCAAGTTTTGTGCTTTTTTCCCTTATAAAACAACAACAACAACATAACCAGTATAATCCCATAAAGTGGGGTCTGGGGAGGGAAGGTAGGATGTATGCAGAACTTATCTCTACCTTTGTCGGGAAGAGATGTTGTTTCCGATAGACACTTGGCTCATAATTTGTCGGGCAGAGATTTTTTCAATTTTGGTAGATTTTGACTTCTGACTCTGTAAATGTCTGTGCTTTAGTGGATTTTAACTTGTGCTATTGGCTTCAGTTTGAATGTGTTTGCTTTTTCTTCCATTACTATGAAAGTTCTATGCTTTTTCTTATTATAGGATTTAATGATTTATGAGTTTTGCGTTTTCTTTCAATTTAATGAGCTGTATTCATTTTTATCTGGATTTCAACTTGTGCTGTTAAACTTTAGTTTTGAATTTCCTTTTTCTTTTCTTATTTGTGTACATTAACTGTATTTACGCGCACGCCATGTTATACACAGTCGATATCTTTTTAAGTCGGTATTTGTTTTTCTTCAACTCTACATATACGCGCAATCCCATATCATTATGTGCCAACATTGATGGAGAATCTTCATCTACTTTATGCTGGATTTTCAAAGAATTGACGGCAGTGTCAACCATCAACTGAGTAGAAATTGTTTCGTGAATTCATTAAAATCGATACCTATAGTGATCACAATGTGATCAACAGTATAATCTACAAACCGGTTGGTAGTATCCCATTGTCCGCTATGTGAAAATAGGTAATGATGCCACCATCATTTCCTCTGAATCTTTCGTGTTTGTATACCAAATGAAACACTCTGAATGCAACCACTGAAGTTAATCTACCACGGAGAAAGATTATGTTTGTGTTCCAGATTTCACCATATCAGAATTTCAATTGTGATGTGTTTGCTAGTTCTCCAATGGCTGAATATAGTTTTATACGTCAACTTCTTCTCAAAAACATACTCTCCATCTTTTACTGATATTAATTGTGTAAAGATATGTTACTGTTTTTATGGATGCATAATTATAGCGTGATATAAGGGGGGAAATATTTGGTTCCCTACTTTTGTGTTGGCTGGATACGTAGTTGGCTACAGAATACCATTTTTAGGCTTAAATTTGCTAAACGAAATCTTTGCTAAAAATCATGCCAATTCTATATAGGAGTTGTAACATGTATGTACATGTCAATACCCTTCCCTTTTCCCTATTTGGTACATTAGTGTAAAGTTTCATGCTTTCCCTTCTACAGGGTCTAATGGTTTTTGGGATTTGTTTTCTTTTCACGATATATTTTGAGCCCATACAAGTCCTTTCTTTCGTTGTATCCATTATTATTGCAAGTTCAACTTGTACTGATAGACTTAGTATGGGTGCTGCTTTCTTTTGGCTAATTGTTGTTTTAGAATATTCTGTTGATTATGCATTGAAGTATTTGGTGAATGTTACTCGAAACTCATGTCGGATCCTTCAAAAATGCATAGCTTTTGGAGGATCCGATACACACCCGACATATTGTTGAAGAGCACGGGTGGAGCTAGCGAGACCAAGGTACGGGTTCGGCCAAACCCAGTAACTACGGTCCAAACATTGTATTTGTCTTAAGAAATCCATTTAACATGTACAAATTACTAATTTTAGAACCCTGTAACTTAAAAGAGTTAGAATCCTGAACCTATAAGCTTCAAACGTGAAGAGTCCGACTGTCCGAGCAACATAGTTTGGTGTTCCTCACGTGTCAAATTTGTGCATCTTAAAGTTAGTTTCATAGATTATGTTCTTCTCTAATGAAAAATGGATTTGAAGTTACTACTAGAAGGCTTATACTGACTATTCCTTAGTATGCGCTAGGAACCACTGAAACAAATAGCTAACATAGTTATCCCGGTGAGTTTGCCCAAGGAGTTCAGGGCAGAGTCTGATTATGCTCCGCCAGTAGTTAACAAACATATGGACACATAGTGTGCAATGTATACCCTGGCGCTGCTATCATCTAAAATTGTATGGCCTTGTGTCCTGCTTCCCCTTTTGAGAATCCAATTCTATCATTTGCATACCTTATAGAGCTCAAGTCTATTAGAAACCATTGAGATTCTATCCTACATAAGGGTTTACATTTTTAATGGCTGCTACCAACATAAAATGCCATTAGATTAAACACATTTACATACATAATTTATTTTTGTTTGTGTGTGTGTGACAACTTTTTCTCGTTTGAGTGTTTCATTCCAATTTTTTTTAGTTTTACTATCATCAGAGGATACTAAAGACACGTCCTTTGAATGAAGTAACGATTGGCAAGACTTGAAATTTCAGTTGCTAGTAAGACAAGCTAGTGAAGCCTTCAATCATACCCTATGTTGCTCGGATCCTCCAAAAGTCATTGATTTTTGGAGGATCCGAGCAACATAGATCATATCTCCTATTGACAACAATTCTTATGCATGAGTTTTCTCATTATGTAAACCTGAGGAGCCTGGTGCATTTTCATGTTTATGTTCATTTTGATGGTTATTCAGATTCTAAAAATGAGGAATTAGAGAGAACAGTTGCTGAACTCCAGTTAAAGCTGAAAGATGTCACAGCTGATCTTAATGCAGAACAAGAGAAGGTGGAGATTTTGGATTATTTATTCTTCATCCTTTTCGGGAAACAGCGTTGAAGCAAATTAAAGATTGAATTTTCTTTTGTTTTCAGGGATATAAACAGGTCGAACAATTTACTTCAGAGAATGCGAAGCTCAAATATCGTATCACACATCTAGTTAGATTGCTAGAGGAGGTTCTTAGCAAGTTGGCATCGAAGTGAGGTACTATACCATTTCATATTGCTCTACGTCTCTGAAGGTTATATACACACAACATCGACAAGTTCTTGCTTAACTTTGTTGGAACGTCATTAAGTAAATAAAAATGAACTTTCTTTAAGAGCTTAAGGTTTTAGATGCAATGATAACAATATCACACCACTCCGGCATGATATTAGATTAGATAGAGGTCCTAAGTTCAAGTCTCACTGTCATCCATTATCAGAATAGGAATTTGCACGTGCTTGATCCATGAAATAGAATTATGCTCGCACGTGAGGGGGCGTGATGAACACTAAATTAAGTAAATAAAAGTGTACTCTCTCTTAGACTTTAAGTTTTTCGATGAGACGATCACATAATTCGAACTGTCTTTCCCTTTTCTTCTAGCAGCAAGCCAAAAAGTGATTAAACGACATGTATATGTTCCCTTTGTAATGACAAAATGCACATTTGTAATTTTCAATGTGACGCAGGATGAGGGCTAGAATTTTTGTTACTCACACTTCAACAACTTGTAAGTTAAGCAATTATGTGCGCAGTAAGTTGGAAACTGAGCACCCAAGTATGTAGGCTAGCAGCCAATGAAGTTAGATGAAAACTATTCTAATAGAGACAAAACAAAATTAGGTGGTCTCTTACAATCAGCCTAAGTTGGTGAGCAGAGTTACATATATTTGTGTAGGTAGGGGCAGCAGGTAGGGGTGGACGTTCGGTATTCGGTTCGGTATTTTAAAGTTCGGGTTCGGTAGTTTGGTAATCGGTAATTGAAAGTACATACCAAATACCGAACTTTCAAACTTCGGTTCGGGAATTCGGTAATCGGTAAATCAAACTTCGGTTCGGTACGGTATTCGGTAATACCATATTGAAGTCGTACTCGGCTATCAAACAATATCATATACTCCATTAAACAAAGCAAAATACTGCTAATCGGTCTCTTTAGCAACAGAAAAGTATCTTTCACCTAATCGAAACACCAAGACAACACAAGCATGTATGCAGTTAGTCTCATAACCTATATAGCTAACTAATTATGTATAACCTGAGTATCCACAAAGTAATTGTACAAGTCTTAAATAATCTTTTGTCCTGCAAAATATCAAATGCCGAGAAACAAGAGTCATCCGCTTCCTATATCTTCTCAAAACTATATTGTATTTCCTCTAAAATCTTATCATTAACAGGAAAAAAAAAACACAACTCACAAGTGGAACGGCAGAAACAACAGAAAAGTAACACTGCTACATTTATGACAATATTGCCTAATTTAAAAATTATATCGGTATTCGGAATTTACCGAATTACCGAACGATATATTTATATTTCCCGAATACCGATCTCGAAAATTGAAATTATAAAAATCCTTCCCAAATACCGTACCGAATACCGAATTACCAAAATTCCCTGTTCGATTTTCGATGATTTATGCCCAGCCCTAGTAGTAGGTACCAGGCGAAATAGCCGAAATGCGCGCAAGCTAGATCGGACACCACAATCATTAAAAAATAAAAATAAAAATAAATGAAAAATAGACTCTGCAAGTTGCCTAGACCTTGCTACCATCAAGATATTTGCAAATATATATATGCTTTTTTTTTAATCAGTAAATGATGGTTATTTGAGATGTGATCACACTAATGTCTCATGGTGTTATTTTTCCTTTTTGCAGGTTATTTTCCTGAAGTAACTGTCATTTTAAGGTTCCAAATAAGGATGAATGGATGATAGCTCTTTTACTTCCATAACTTAGTTGCATGCTAGCAAAGGAGTTAGTTTAAAGTTTAAACTGTTGATTCTTATGCATGAGTTTGAAGAAAAAAGGGTTAAAATGACTTGTAAGAAAAATTTAAGTTTAATACTATATCAATTGTTTTTTCACTGCCATGTCTTTGTGGAGTTTTTTTTTGCGAAATTTTTTCAGTTTTTTTTTTTAGGGAAAAACGCTCAACAAAAATGCCAAAAAGGAACAGTATTTCAGTTGGTCTACTTCTTTCCATCTGTGTATATTAGGACTCAGGTCTCAACTTAATTGTTCTCATTCCTATAACTTTCAGTAAATTTAAAATGACACAAACAAAATTATATATTATGTTAAATAAGAATATGAATGTAGTTCAACACTGAGAAATATGAAAGTCGTTCAAACATGAATTTTTTATGACAGTGGTGTTCGAAACGGTTTATGCGCAATTCAATTATTTCACTAGTATTTGCTACCTCTCATTAACACATGTACTGACGGATAATATTGTCTGTCAAGGTTACACATGTACTGACGGATAATATTGTCTATCAAGATTTAGACAGATTTTGTTTATTCCGCTAAAATTGGATCACGACCTTGCGGTTCTCTTCATACTTAATTGACGCAAAAATTTCTTTCGAATAAGAGAAAGAGGATCCTTCTATCAAGGAGTATACAAGGACAATTCTTCTAAGAAAGAATAAAGTAGAACAATAGTTGACCCTTCATACTTACCTATTTCAACTTTCATTGAGAATGTCATCAATAAAATGATAAAAAATCTTTGGCTTTTAAGGTTTTATCATAGTATGGAAACTTCAATAAGCAGTCTATGGCACCTAAAATAGTGACAATTCCTTCTCCTGTGGTTATGCCTAATTTATTGATATTAAGTGAATTGGAAAAAAAATCCACATCTTTTTCTCTTCTCCAAAAAAGAATTTCTTACACATCAATCTTCATTTTAGTAGAGACATCCTCTTTTAAGTTTTACCAACACATTTTGAACATTTTCATAAAGGAGAACTATAATAGTTATCTGACGTCACAAATCTGTGCCTAGCTATAATGAACAGCATATCAGGACAAAAGAACTAGAATGCAATGGTTGATTACTGCAACAAAGTTTCCGCAGAACTATATATATATATATATATATATATATATATATTTGATAACCATGGTGTCCAGACAACTTGCGCGCATCTCGACTAATTCCACGAGGTACCTGCTACCTCCCACCTACACAGGTACCTGACAACTCTGTCGACTAAGAGTTGGACAGATGGAAAGAACTAATTTTTGCCTCGGTTGAAATTTCATGATTCTCAACTCACTTTATTGACCACTAGGTTCCCCACCCTTGGATGCATTTCCACAGAACTATATACAGTTGCCGAGTCTATAGACAGTAAATTTATAGAGAAAAGCGGCTGCAAAATGCCAGGCTCAATTTGCAAATTAAACAAAATGTGAAACTTAGCTTCATAAAGGAAGTTTATTGAATTACCAGGATAATGATCAACTCAGTACCAAAAGAAGGGAAATTATCAACAGAAATAGTAAAGCCACCTGTAAGAACTTGGCTACAACAATTTCCTAGAATCAGCGTCTTCTGTATTCTTTCAATATATCTGTTCTTTGTAAGCAAAGCTTCATGTCTCTGTACAGTTGGTTATATGAACATCATTTGCTAGTATCACCTTTTCACAAAGAGAACTCCTTTTCTTCTCGTTTTCCTATTCCCTAAAGAGCTTGTAAACAATTCTACTTTGTTTCATTTGAGAATGTAGCGAACAAAAAGTTGTTATAGAAATTGGGTTTATGTTGACCGACCTTTAGCTAGAAGCTCAAAGCGAAGGCGTTCTTGCAGCTCTGCTTTGCGAAGCTTATATACCCCCTGCAGATCATGTTGCTTTGCCACGGCCTTGAGTTGATTGACTGTCATTTTCTCGAGATCTGCTATGTTTGGTGTTGGAATAATGAATGCTGTGGAATCAAGAAGTTCATCATTCTCAACTTTAATGACTTGAAGATTTTGATTTGATCTGTCATGTGATTTTACCAACCTATTCTGAAAGTCTCTCAAATTCTCATTCTCTTGGAGGACTGGTTTTCTCTTCTTCAAGTGGATCAAAGAAGTTGAACTGATCTCTGGAAGATCGCCAGCTCCTTTGGCTCCACCAAGTAGCGAAATACTTCCCTTGATTTTTTTGTCTCCGAACTCATCACCGCCATTCTCCTTGGTACTTTCAGTCTTCAACTGCCTCTTGAGTTTTAGACCAGAAGGTGACTTGAATCCTAATTCCTCGGCAAGACATGGCTCTTTAACCATTTCTGGAGGTACGTTCCATTTGAAGTTCGGCCTCTGACCTTCTATCTTCAGGGACAACTTTGAGTTAGATTTACTTACGGTGAGTACTTGACTTTTGGGGGATTGCTTCACTTGCAGTTCACCTTTGAATTTTTCCAGTTGCTTGCTTCTGTCTTTCGCACCAGTCTGCTTTTTACTTACCAACTGACTTGAGGTGTGCTTTTCTCTAGTCTGACCAGCCTTCCCTCCATTCTGTGTCTGTTCATATCCGAATTCTTTAGGTTCTTGTTTTACAGCACTCAGACGGGTCACCAGAATTGCACCAGCAGGCTGTCAAACGACATTGTCCCCCATTTAGACGGCAACGTCTCAAATAAGAACCAGATAAAAAAATTGAAAGGTCATAATTCTTTTCTAAAAACTACATTGGGAAAGCCAAGAAAGACATGTTAACTAAGATTTGAAATGGTAAATTGTAAAAGTTGTTTTGAGGATCTTTAGTTGTTGTATTGTGATTTAAAGCAGGTTAGAGTAACACGTGAAGCTTTTCATGTTTGAATGAATAGATATGCAGACTCTAATGGACTCTACAAGTATAACACTGAAGCTACAAATTGTGCCCTTACACCTACCTCTCTAACCCATTTGGCCATGAGAATTGTTCACTTTTTCTTCGGAATAATTTTTCACTTCATTTCAAAATCGGTGTTTGGTTATAGAATTTCGAAATCCAACTTGAAGTTGGATTCCAAATTTGGGAAAGTGCTCCAAACCTGTTTTCCAACTCCATAAATTCCAAATAAAGTGCTCTATTCTCTCCTTTGCTAAAAGTATAACCAAACACAACTCAACAACAACAACATACTCAGCCATAAGTGGGGTCTAGGGAGGGTGGGTGTACGCAGACCTTACCCCTACCCTGGGAGGTAGAGAGGTTGTTTCTGATAGACCCTCGGCTCAGAGATAAGCAAACAAAAGCAATACGGAAAAAGAAATAAACCAAACACAACTCCAACTTCATAAATTCCAAATAAAGTGAAAAATATTTGGAATCTATGGCAAACGCCTACATTACCCATGGCTTTTCCACTTCTCAATATAACCTAAACTCTGAGACATTAGTCTACTTTACCAGCATTATGGAGATTAATTCAGGCAGTACATCTTTGAAAAATAAGCCTCCTTGCCCGTCTCATTACTCTAATAGCATACTAAAGCAAATGGAAGAGATTTCCGAACCTTAGGTCCTTCTCCATTGCTTGTTTCCTCGACTCCTGGAGATGAATTTATGATTATCCTTTCATCATTAGAACTTTGTTGCATCAATTCATCCTCAAAGGAATTTTCTGATGTGTTGATCTTCCTCTTTGTTGTTCCACAAGAATGAGTGTTTAGAGGCTTTGTGCTTGTACTCTTTAAAACAGCACATGCAAACTGCTTGTGTAAGAAGTAAATAAGATAACCAGTTAATTGAAATATCTAGATCGGTATGTAACCTTATATGAATGAGTATGCTCAGTAAGCAGATCTATAAGTACATCATTTAGATGTGAAGGATTTTCTCTTTTGCTTGCATTGATCAGCTTTCCGGGAATATCAGGCTTGTCCAAAACCTTCATAGTGGACTTTTCACTAGTATGGCCAAAAGCCTTTGTACTGAAACTTTTAGTGATTGTGTATTCATCCTGTTCATTTTTAGGAAGAACAAAAATGCAATCAATTGGACAAGTTTAGACGGAAAATTGATGCAACGGGGGAGCTGAAATGCTAATATTCATTATGAATACTACCTCCAAGCGAATAAAAAGAAGGCCCTTAGAGTACCAATGAACAATCTTCAAATAATAATTATAGACTCACAAAAATATGAGAAGTAAGCGCAGAGATATTTATCTGATAATCTTATACAGTATACCCTAAATGGCTCAAAATCCTGTACACTTGCGGCACCTCAATTGCAGACTGGGATAACCTGCAAAGATGCTTACAGTATTTCCGTGGTTCAAATTATCTTCAATTTTGCAACTCTTTAGTGGAAGAAGGAGATATTATAAGCACTTACTGTTTCTTGATGATTTCTTTCTTGAACCACAGATGGTGTCTGAACCGTAACATTGGCCTGAACAGCGGAATCACCATTCATTTCAACAGTCTCAATATCCTTTAAGTCGTGCTCGTCTGTTGCTTCAACTTTTATAAAAACAGCTGCAGCTAGCTTTGAACTTCCAAGAGTAGAGTTCTCGGGCTGTGGATTTTAAGGTAGATATCATGGAAATTCATGAGTATAGTCTCAACCAACTACTTAATTTGTAAGTTCAATGATTATTAGCTACTCCCTCCGTTTCAATTTGTTTGTCTTCCTTTCCTATTTAGTCTGTTTCAAAAAGAATACCTCATTCCTAATTTGGCAACTCTTTAATTCCAACATCCCATATGACACGTTTAACACATTAAGACCACAAGATTAAAGGGCATTTTGGTACATTATACATATCTTTAGTTTAAGACCACAAGATTCAAAAGTTTCTTTACTTTCTTAAACTCCGTGCCTAGTCAAACTTGGACACATAAATTGGAACGGAGAGAGCATATAATGTAGCGATAACTCAACAATCATCTTCATTTAACAGCCATTATTTCCTTTTTTTCTTTTTTCAACTTTAAGAATCACATTAAATTCCAGAAGTTTCCCGTGAAACAACAATGCACACATGTTCTTTATTTTTTTTTTGGTTTGGGGAATGGGATAAGTAAAATGAAGATTTTCACAAAAGACAGCACTAAGATGGTGCATAAATATTTACAACTGAACCAAAAGTATAGTTCCGTTTATTGATAAAGGCAGCAATGCACATGTGTTATCCAGTAAGTACAAAAAATCAAGCATTAACTTGAGAACATCAAGTGATGATTAAGTAATATTGCATGGGAGACAACAATCACAGCCATCCAAGGCAACGGTAGATGAGAACAAGGAAATGTTCTGGGACCAAACCTGCTTGTCTCGTGGAGAAGAGAAATTTCTCAGCGGGGTCTCTAATATCTCATGGATTCTCTCGGAAGGTTTACTATTTGTTTGTAAGTGAACACCAGAAGCTTGGACATTTTCATTTTTCAAGGCCGTTATCAAACCATCAAGGTGATCAATCTTTTTATTCAAAGCAGCAATGCACATGTCCAACCATTTTTCATCAGCACGGCCTAGTTGGCTTTGTAACATCAGTATATCATCTTCAAGTTCAGAAATTTCTGTATCAGCTTTTGCAATGAGCATCTCTAGCACTAGCACACAACATTTCTCATTTATGGCATCTTCCTCTATAACATCTGCGGAAGCAAATCAATAGAAAAAATGAAGCCAGTCAGATGCACATTGGTCGAAAACTAGGTCTATAAAAGTAAAGGATCTAATAGACTTTTCAAGAATGTATAAAAATAAGAGAGCTAATTAATAAACTTACCAAGCTTTTGATTGAAATATAAGTTTTCAGCCAAGCTGTTTGCTGAAAAACTGTTTTCATCTGAAGAAAAACTTAAATAAGTCAGTGCATTGAACCAAATGGGATATTCCGTCCTCTTCAACACCGCTTCTACCAAAATCGTAAAAACTAGACAGGTTAAAATAAGTAGGCAAACCACTTATCGAAAAATAATACTACCACTAATAAGCAGGCAAACCTTGAGAGTAAGGAGGATCCCAAAGGAACAAGTCCATCTCTTTAAGAAAGTTTACCCCTGTATCTGATACAAAACACAGGATTGCAATTACGTTACATCTTCCATTAAGCTATGTTAAAAATTCATTAAGTATGTACATGTATTAAATTTAGAACCCAATTATTAGCACTTATATTTATTGTTCTAAAATCTAGAACCAATAAAGTTAAAAATCCCATCTCCGCCTCTGCTTCACCCCCTATCCCAGTCCTCTAGTACCCTCTTTTCCCCACCCCACCCAGGAGACCCCTTCGGCGAAAAATTACACTGTATATATAAAGTTAAAACTATTTTTTACTAATATATAGTAGATCTTTGTTCTTGTGCCGAGGGTCTAATGGAAACAACCTCTCTACCTCCTAATGTAGGGTAAGGTCTGCATAAACTCTACCCTCTCTAGATCCACTATGTATGATTTCATGTATGTTGTTGTTGTAATATATGGTAGATGTGGAATACTATTGGTTTCTTCGTCAGTTTACTTCTTTACATTTTGAACTCTCTTAGAAAAATTCTGACTCCGCCACTACCCCACCACAACTTACCACCTACCTCAAAAACTAAAAATTCAAAATCCTAAATGTTCATGACAAAAACCCATTTCACATCAACTACTATACTCAAATGCAGATTAGTCTACATACAAAAAGAAGAAGAAAAAGTACTCTTATCGCTCTTTAAGTTTAACTCAACTCAAAAATTACCACACAAAAATCAAAACCCAAACATATTCCACTATTTTTTTGCATAAAACGGCTAGAAACAACAACATACTCAGTGTAATCCCACAAAGTGTGGTCTGGACTCTGGAGAAGTAGAATGTACGCAGACCTTACCTCGACTTTTATGGGGTAGAGAGGTTGTTTCGACCCAAAATCTCTAGAAGCAATGAAACAAATAAACTAACACTATCAACGAAAGCATGCACAACAATGTAACACTTGAAAATTTTAGCTTACAATATTAATGTTGGTAATATAACAAAGTGAAATACCAGAAAATTTCTCAAGAATTTCTGAACCCAATAATGAAAAGAGTAAAGGGTGTCTGAAACCCTAAGAATTTATAGAAAAAATGAACTACGAATCGTTTTTTTTTTTTTGCAGAGACGAAAGCTAAGTATAGTGTAGAGTGAGCAGAGAAGGGTATGACTGTAAATAACTTGGAATTGAAGAGTATATTTACTGGTAATTTGTTGCTTATTTGTGACGTGGAAGATTTATGGAAATTATAACGGGCCCACCTATCTGATACCTTCAAAACGGATTTTGGGCCCACATATTGATGATCTTGCTCTTTATAGTGATACTTTTTTATAACTTTGAAAAGCACTATTTTGAGACATTAAAAGAAAAGGAAAAATTTTCATATTTTTAATACTTTATAAACTCAATTTTCATATTTGAGTTAATTTTACACATTGAATTCGTTATCACAGTCAAGCTATAAAATTAATTTTTTCCACAAAAATTTCATATTTTTAATACTTTATAAACTCACTTTTCATATTTGAGTTAATTTCACACATTGATTCGTTATCACAATACAACAATAACAACAACAAATAACATATCCATTATGAAAAAGTAACATTAACTGCGGCAAACTAATACGATAGTTGAAGTACAAGAGATAACATATTATAACAAAACACAAGGAATAAGAAACTATATAAATAAAGGAGGGTTCGCGAGACAACACCCTACTACTTACTATTCTTCTACCATAATCAGTGTCTTCCACAATATCCTATCTAAGGTCATGTCTTCGGTAAGGTAAGCTATAACTTTGACATATCTTATCTAATCACTTCTCCTCAATACTTCTTCGGCCTACCCTACCTCTTCTGAAACTATTCGTAGCCAACCTCTCGCACCACCGATGCCTCAATGCATCTCCTTTGTACATACTCGAACCATCTTAGTCTCGCTTCCCGCATCTTATCCTCCACTGAGGTCACTCCTACCTTGTCTCGAATTACTTCGTTTCTAATCTTATCTTTCCTTGTATGTCCACACATCCATCTTAACATCCTCGTTTCCCTCACCTTCATTTTTTGGGCGTGAGATTTCTTGACTGGCCAACACCCCGCTCCATACTGATTCGTTATCATAATCGAGTAATAAAATTATTTTCTATCACGTCTAGATTATTGACCTTTACTCACTATCAGTAAATTTTATTCATTCTTTTAGTGAAATCGTTAAATCTTACACATTCTATTAGTAAAATCGTTAAATCTTACTCACTACTACTATAACAATCCAATGAAATTTCATAAAATGAATCTGAGGAAGATAGATATACGCAGACCGTACCTTATCTTACTTCAACAATTAAGTCATTATACTTTTCTTACTTTTATAATTGGTAAATTTTAAGTTTGATGTGACAAAAATAACTTTATTACCTTATTACTATAATGATAAAGTTCAATGACTTTTCTACCATAACAAATAATCTTATAACAATGCTATCATAATAGGTAAAGTTTAGTGATCCTACATGGAATTAACTTTTTCTTCTTCTTGTCGCCATCATACCTTTATTTTTGAACAATAAATCTACTAAGGTATTATGTAGATACTTTAGAAGAATAGCGGGCCAAGAAAAAAATCGTAAGTAAAATCTCGTAAATAACTTTTTCTGAACAAATTTAAAAGGTAACTTATGCATTTTCCCTTCAACGTATAACCCATTGCTAATTATTAACGTGTATATAGAATCTCAATTCAATCTCATCACCATAATATAAATATATATAGTGTACAATGTAAAATTTTAGTACAATAATGAATCATTTACTTACCATAATTCTATATACAAAATATATAGAATATATTTTAATTATGGCGGTGGAATTGAATTGAGATTTTATATACACGTTAATACTAATTTCAGCTTTACTTACTAATTGAACTTTAAAAGTTCTTTAAGATTCACAAATCAAAACTTTTAGAATGGTAACTTTAACTTTAAATATCATCTTATAGTTATTTGGCTGCAAATAATACTTTCCTTAAAAATAATATTTCTTATTACTTCCTGACAATGACCAATATTCTTTTCAAACACGTAAAGGAATATATAATAAGCTTTCACATGCACATGCTATTTGCAATTTGTTGCGTCACACTTAAGTCATTAAAACATAGTAGAGTGAGTAATAGCTTAAACCAGATTAAAATCGCATAAACAAGCAAGTTTTGAATATATTTATTTGGATAAAATAACAAAAATGGTCCACCATATTTGAGGTAGGTTCAAAATAATCTATCAAATATAGTTTTGAATGCTTTGTCAAAAGTAAGCACTCATAATCTTCATTAAATATTTAACAAAATTTGTCTGTTAAATTTAATAGGAATTTTGAGAGGAAAAAAATGAGTTTGTTGAAACTAACATTTGGAGGTACATTTTTTGTCACTTTTAGGATTAAAAATAGTTGATATTTAACCTATTTCCTATAGTTTTGTGCTACTTTCTGAGGTATAACTTTTATTATTTTGGTTTCTATTATAATTCTTTGTGTTGCATCTTTTAGATTTTGATGGGATTTTCTGACGTCTCTAAATATTAAAATTTATATCAAATCTATATGAATATTTGCTAAAGATTAAAAGTGCTTGCACAAAATGAAATTAAGAGACTAGAGAGTATATTTATCAATTTGATACACACGTAATATAATGTCTAGAGTCAATAACATTTTGAACCGTACGTCACTGGCCCTCTAAAAAAATTCTATTTATTATTAAAAGAAAGATTAAAAGTGATCACATAAAATGAAATTAAAGGACTAGAGATATTTATTTTTTAATTTTTCATTCGGTATCTGATAATCATATTGGAATCCAGCGAAGTCTAATTCATACTGAAAAATCCCACATACAAAGCATAATATCTAGAGTCTGAATAGAAAATAACATTACGAATCATGTAACTAACCCTCAAAAAAATAGTCCATTATTATTAAAGAAAATATTTTGGGGTCATGTGAAGGGAAGAAAAGAAGATAAATGACAATCATATGTCAATTTATTCCAACTACAAACATCCCTACAAAAGTTAGCAAACACACAATAAACACAAAATAAATCAAACCAAAGCCACCCCTTTTAGAAAGAAATTGAATTATGCCACAACAAATCAAGAAGCGCGCGCGCACACACTCACATACTCTCTTCCTTAATCCATAATCTAACAACAACCCATCAACCCCATTACCACCATCACCATCATGTCCACAACACAATCAGAAAAACAAGTTCTTTTCATTACCTCATTAATCATCTTTTGGTACTCATCCAACATTGGTGTTCTTCTCCTTAACAAACTTTTACTTTCAAATTATGATTTCTCTTTCCCTATCTTCCTTACTATGTGTCATATGTCTGCTTGTGCTGTTCTTAGCTATGTCTCAATTGTATTCTTAAAGATTGTACCTTTTCAAAGGATCAAATCAAGATCCCATTTTTTCAGAATTTCTACACTTAGTATTGTCTTTTGTGGGTCTGTTGTCGGTGGTAATATTTCTTTAAGGTATTTACCTGTTTCATTTAATCAAGCTGTGGGTGCTACGACGCCGTTTTTCACTGCTTTGTTTGCTTATCTGATCACATTGAAGAGGGAAGCTTGGCTTACTTATGGTTGTCTTGTTCCTGTGGTTGCTAGTGTTGTGATTGCAAGTGGGGTGTGTTTACAAATTTCTAATCTTTTTGCTTTCTTGAATTTTTTTTTGTTGATATTTGTCTTGGATCATGTGTTAGTTTTGTCCTTTATTTGATTTGATCTGTCTGTGATTTAGTTGTTCGCCGGACCCCACTTGTGAGATCACGTTTGATATGTTGTTGTTATTTAGCTTTTGGGAGAAAGAGAAATCTAATTATGAGGTTTTTGGGATCTTGAGAAATCTATAGTTGTTTAACATTTGAAAAAAAAATAAAATTTGAAGGTTAGCTTTTGCTAGTATAAATTTGCCTTTTTTTTTTGTTTTCCGTGTGGTTTCCGATACCTGCACTGGACCTCCACTAAACTAGATTTGCACCACGCGTAAGGCCAATTTAAGGGAAAAGCGCTCTTTACTGGGATTTTTTCTATATGATTACTCAAACTTGAGACTTCGATTAAGGGTGGAGTGATCTTATCTATCCATCATAACCTTTGGTGGTAGAGTAAATTTGTGAGATCTCAGAATCTATAGCAGTTACATTTGGTGCATTTTGCAGCTTTTGATAATGCTTGTGATTTATGCATTTTCAGTTTTTATTTATTTCTTCTTAATAATGTTAGTTATTTAATTAATTTACTATGGATGATAATATTTTTCCTTAAATACTACATCTTTGTTCATTCGATTGTAATAAAGATTATCCTTTTTTGAACAAAGTGCTACTTATTTGGTTGAAGAAGTTTGTATAAGTTATCAAAGAGTTGACGCGGAGCGACACTTCAGTTCTTGTTCATGGAATGTGGAAGGTGACAATCCATATAGTCAGTGTGTGATTAGTAGGCTATGGGGAAATCCAGGGATTCTAAGTCTTTGAGGTGAAAATGTAAGATTTTATTTGATGTGAAAAGTGATAGATAATACTCGGAGGCTTTAAGTTTAGCATGAACATAAACAAACACTATCTCTATGTCCACAAGGTAATGTCTAGGTTTCTTTGCCTCTTTCGTTGTGCTTACTGAAAATCTTTATCCCCTTCAGGGCGCGTCAATCAGGCTTTAAGTTCTTCTACTTAAAATATTTAGGCATGTGTATTTGGTTGATGAACTTATATCTCATTCATTTGTTTCACTGGTACTCTTTTTCAGCTCTTATTAACCTGCCTTCTCTTTTCAGGGAAAAGTTGAACTCAATGAATCTGCTGCTTTACATGTCACCAATTGCCGTTCTAGTTTTATTGACCGCGACCCTTGTGATGGAGCCCAATGTGCTAGATGTCACCGCGACACTTGCAACGGAACATAGATACCTCGGCCTACTTATTCTGGTTAATTCTGCAATGCCATATGGAGCCAATTTGTTGAACTTTTTGGTGACTAAGTGTTGGGTATTGATATTGGTGAATGGGAAATGATGAAAAGAAAAGTGGGAGTTGTCCCACATCGGTAGTGGAACGAAAAGTGAGAGTTCCCTCTTGCTTTATAAAATAAGCATTTGTCCCATATCGGTAGTGGAAAGAAAAGTTCTTCTACTTATAAGTAGAAGTACTCCTTCTTGTTGCTAAAGGGTTAAGAAGAGGGTCTCCCCTTGCGCCGTCATCGTCGTCGCTCGGCTCGGCTTCGGCTTCGGCTAAATGATCTGATTGATAATCTTTTTGGACCAAATTTTCTTTAATTTTTAATTATTATTTAATTAAATTAATTAACTTATCCAATCCTACCCGGTAGTGACCCGGATCCGCTTGTCTGACCCGCGACCCGTTTTCTTTACCACATTTAAATTTCCCACCAGTTTTTAGTGGCTGTTCAGAAGAGTTGCAAACCTTCAGAAACAGTACTTCCATGGCTATAAATTCGTTTGTTTCCTCAGAATTTTACATACTAATTTTCTGAACAAAACACAAACTTCTTCTTCTTCTGCACAAATAACTTCTGTGTGATATACTGCCGTTGAGTGGTTCGCCGCTACCTAAATTTGGAGTACTACTATTCTGGTAAGATAATCGTTCTATCCTGGGAGGGAATATTCCATCAACCTCGAGTACTGTGAGGGGAATAATTTCCTTAAGTACACACTTTAAACTAAGTGGACTCGATTATATTCTGAAAAATTATTCTTATTTTTCAACACTGATTCTGTTTACTTTCAGTTCTTATTATTTACTAATTTTTTGGAATACAGATTAATAACACTAAGCATACTAGGTTTGCTCTCTGCTCCCCCCCCCCCCCTCTGTCGTGTAAAATGTAAAAGAGAATACATGGTAACATGATAAATAATGTATATGACAATTATGTTGCTCGTGGGATTTTACTGAGTATGTTGTTGACAATTATGTTGCTCGGACTATCCAAAAATGTTTTTGCTCCCGTATCGGATCCTCAATAATGCACTACCTTCGGAGGATCCGGCACACACTTATCGTCATTTTTGAGGAGTCCAAGCAACATAGATGAGAAATGAGTATGACATACTTTACTTGACAAATGTATAAGACAGACACCAAGATGTACTTGCTCCTTTTTTAGTTGTTAAACAGCAGCTACAATTATTTGATGAACTTTATTACACACATTCATATTTTTTATGTATTATTATTGATACATATACAATAATATAGGAGTTTAATATTAGGTCGCACCAAACTAATTTTCTGAAATTGGTGTAACACGAGAACTTAATTGTTTCTCAGAAATTATTCATGCAATTTCACTTCAATATCACAGTAAATTGTGGTGTCAATTGCTTTTTTATTTGTCCTAAACATCTTCATGCTCTGTCGACTTCTGTAGGTCCTAGGAAATGCAAAAGGTGCTGTAGCTGTTGTTATATCGATACTTCTTTTCCGAAACCCTGTAACTTTTATTGGAATCGCGGGCTATACAATGACCGTGATGGGTGCTGTTGCTTACGGAGAAGCCAAAAGAAGATACAAATGAGCTGAGCATCCAGCCTTTGTTTCTTCCCCGACGAAGCCCCAAGTTTTTGTTTTCTTGAAGTTTAAAGAGACATATTGTAGACTTAAAGACAAATGGATCCCACTGCTATGTTGTAGGTTGTAGCACATAGACAGAGAGGAAAATAGAAAAGGGTAAGTTGATAACAACCGTTGTTTTAGACGATGCATATGTAGAAAGCCTATTTGGTTCTAGTAGTTTAGCCCGGAATTGTTCCCGTTCATTAGTTGTATTCTTTACATCGAGACGATAGGATGTATGCATTTGTATCTGACTCTGATAATGTTATATTAAAATAATTTAATGTCTTAATTCAATATCGTTTTGCACTTGTTCTATGTTAATTTCATTTTGCACTTCATGGAAGGTGTTATCAAAACAATTATATATAATAGATGATGTTTAATTTTTTGGCCAATTTTGTAGACTATTTCGAAGCAAATACACAATCAACTGAGACATCATAAAATAAAATACAATTACACTAGACATTAATAATAAACATTAAAAACCTTAAGCTGAGATTACTTATTACATTGAGTACTAGGCGCTACTTAAATATTTTTAGTCTAAGTTTTTTGGTGGTAAAACAAATACGTCAATGTGAAGATAACATGCCAGTTTTGAAATCTGTAAGCAAGAAAAATGCCCTTTCATTTCTTCAAAAGAGAAAGAAATCATGAGATTTTGACATGAGTCCTTCCACTTCACAAGGACTTAAAGAAGCTGGATTAGCATCAATAGGAATATGGTAGAGAAATCTCAATAAATCAGAAATCCCGAATTAGGGTTATGATAATGAATAATATTCCGGTAAGAAGTGTTTTACTCCCCTTGTAAGCCTATTTAGCGCGAGTCCATGTTAATTGTTTCAGTAGTTTCGAATTACGTATGGTTCAGCCAAATAGGACATCAATAGGTAAACGAAGTAAATGAATTCCAACCATATTTGAAGCTCAAGTGATTAGAGCTGGGAATAGATAAAATTTTAGTAGAGAGCACTTTTCCATTTATTGAGCATAACATAATGGGAATCTAAATTAGTTAGATAACGAATTGTTAAACCAAAAAAACAAACTACTACGGTGTTCGGTCGAAACGAAAATCTTGGTATGGAGCATTTTCCCCTTTAATTAGCATACCGTAATGGGAATCTGAATTAGTCATGACAGTTGATACTGAATACTGGATTGTGAACCTCAAGTGGAGTAAAAGTAATGTATTATAGAAATTTGGTGATGAACAATAGAAGAGGCAAACAAATATTTAAACCGCATAAAATTTTGTGAAAATATGACAGTACAAAGGGAATGATGGGGTTGGGACATTCCTCAGATTTCAATTGTTCCATCCTGTAAACACTTCCAGAGGATTCAGTAACCAAAGTAAAAGTTTCAAAATCTGGTCTTCTCAGGAATATTTTCTTCACAAACCAAAAAGAAAGAAAATGAGCTTTTCCATCAAACAAGTAATGAAGTCGCAAACACGTCTCGAGCACCCGTTCACAAAGAGAGAAAAGAATCGACGAAGAAATTTCAAGTGAAACTTGTAGGTTAGATGGTGAAATTAGCTGTTTTTTAGTCTTTATTTTATATTTTCTTTCCATTTGTTTTGTTTTCCTTATCACCTCAAAAATGCCTCGTAGCATTTGAGAATGGACAAAGCAAACAAATCTTTTTCCAAGCAAGACTTTCTCTTGTGTATTTGATTACCTCCTAGGCAAGTTCGGGACCACTTGGAAGCAGATCATAACCATCATGGTGCTTAGGAGTATCCTTTTCTACAGGGATCAACTTCAAAATAACAGCAACGATCAAGCTTGCAGCGCCAATTAAGACACTGGTCAGCCATAGTTGCCAGCTAAGTGGTGTGGTGCTGGCAAAAGTGCCTAAGAACTCGACGATGACAACTTGGAAAACAACTGTAGCAAGCATGACGCCTATGAAAATCCAGCTGCCAAAAATGCCACGGAAAATGTTTATCTTCTCCATGTCACGGCTGTTTATTTCATTGAAGACCTGCATGGAACAAACCAAGAAACCACCAACTGGTTAGTGGAGGTCTTCAAGTAAAGAGAATGCAAATTCAATCTGATTAATGTTTGGTTAAGTTAAGAGAACGTTAAACAAGGAATCTGTTCATGTCTTCGATATCGGGTTTTTGTTATACTAGTAATGAGTACAAATGAATGAACTATAAAGGACTGCGACTGGTATGTAAATACAGTCGACAAGACAAAACCTGGCTTGACAGGATAATAAACTGAACTGAAAATGCTTACCTGACAAAAGACAAAGGTGTTAAAGATGAAAGTATTCAGAATCATTGTAGAATCTGAACCTTCAAGACCCAAAATCTGCTTCCCCGCAAAGTTTAAGGCTAAGAGTGCAGCCAGCTGGTAGATACTGTGTCCTATTATATTTCTCCACATTGTCTTTGTAATGAAACTCACATCCCTTCCAACAGGAGGCCTACTCATTAGCCCTTCATGAGGTGGCTCAGTGGCCAGTGCCAGTGCACCTAAAGTATCCATGATAAGGTTGACCCAAAGCAGCTGTACAGCAGTAAGAGGAGCAGATCCTGAAAGTTGTTGCAGCAGGTAAGTATCATCAGAGCCTAATACTCCTATTGTTATCACGATTAATGAAACTCTTCTCTCTCTCTCTCTCCCCCCGAGAGTGTGTGACTGTTGATTCCTTGATACACAGATCACTAGCAGAGTATTGAAGGAACTCAATCAAAGCAATAAATACCTGAGGCGCATGCAGAAATAAAATTGATCATCAAAGCCACAACATTGACAGTCAGCTGGAATTGCACGAATTTTTGTATGTTTATATATACAGAACGACCCCATTTAGCCACATTTACAATTGTGCTAAAGTTGTCATCAAGAACTATAATATCAGCACTTTCTTTTGCAACCTGTAATGTCATTTAATAAAAAAGTGAAGATTAGAAGCTGCTTAAAAAGGCAATATCTACCAAGTTCAAATCTAAGATCTAACGAAAAACCACAATAGAGTAAAATATATACATAAATTTGGAGTAGTTCATGCTGGAGCTGAATGGATATTAATGTTACAAACATGTAAAACTTTTTTCAGGAGAAACAACAATGCAAAAGTTTGCAGGGACAGTTTGTAGAATTTCCCTAGCAAATGTGGAGTAAACACACATATACAGGAAAAAACGAGTTCTGCGTATATGTTGGAAGTCGATGTCTTCTGAGTGATTTATTAAATGCTTAAGCCTAATATTTTGAAGCCCGGTGCACTAAGCTCCCGCTATGCGCAGGGTCCGGGGAAGGGCCGGACCACAAGGGTCTCTTGTACGCAGCCTTACCTCACATTTCTGCAAGAGGCTGTTTCCACGGCTTGAACTAATGACCTCCTGGTCATATGACAACAACTTTACCAGTTACTCCAAGGCTCCCCTTCATTTTGAAGACATGATATTGAAAAGAAAGACGAAAAGGAATATTCAAGCAGGCAACTTCAAGCATTGATGAGGTAGTTAATTTATCACAAATATTTAATATATAGACTACAATTGGTAAGAAAATTTTGAGGCAGGCTAATGCCCATATATGAGAACTGAAAAGAAGATAGAAAATACCAATTGGAGCCTGCAAGAAGAAAATGGTATATATGACCATATCAACCTAGAGCAGGGGAAAATTTACAAACCTCTGTTCCTGCTATACCCATAGCAAGTCCAATATCTGACTCATGCAAAGCAGGGGCATCATTTGTGCCATCGCCAGTGACTGCAACAACTTCTTTAAGCATGCCTCTTAAATTCTTTACCAGCACATGCTTGTCCGTAGGGGATGATCGAGCCATAACCTGCATTCAATATATAAACATTTTTCAGCAAAATGCCTTCAAGCCACAAGGATCTACAAGGATGAGATAAAGTAATCAAAAGCACACCTGAATTCTAGGAATTATTTGCCTCATTTCATCAGGACTTTTATTGCGAAATTCTGGGCCTTCAATGGCCAAACCATCAGCAGTTAGTATACCACATTCTTTAGCAATGGCTTTGGCCGTATGGATATTGTCCCCTGTGACCATCCTTACAGTAATTCCAGCAGCTAAACAGGATTTAACTGCTTCTCTAACCCCAGGGCGAACTGGATCTTTGATTCCAACTACTGCAACCAACGTATAGCCACTTTCAGGAATATGATTTTCTTGATAACCATCTTCAATGTCCTTCAAAGCCAAGCAAAGAGTCCGCAAGGCTTCACAAGCAAACTCATTAATGACATCCGTGATGTTTGTAACCTGTTCTTCTGACATATCAACAATTTCACCATTAGAATCAATAAACTTGTCACACATTTTTAAGACTATCTCAGATGCACCCTTGCAGAAAGCACGGGTGTTGTTGTCAGGAAGAGCAACAAGCACTGACATTCTTTTCTTTGCTGAATTGAAAGGTTCAACCTTCAGCACTTTACAATCCCTTTTTTTATCATCGATATCACCAAGAAGTAATCCATAATCTAATATTGCAGATTCTGTGGGTGTACCCAGAACAGATTTTTTTCCATCCTTGTCTTTAACCACCTCAGCTCCTGTATTATGAAATATTGCCTGCAATAGAAAGTCGCGTGCATTTTCTGATAAATCTGTTACTCCATCTGCACCTCCACCTATTTCTACCTTTTTAGCCTTTTCACAAATCCATATTTTATCTACTACCATATGGTTTGTTGTTAGTGTTCCTGTCTTATCAGTGCAGATGCAAGTAGCTGAACCCATTGTCTCACAAGCAGAAAGATGCCTCACCAATGCTTTATTGTCCATTAACTTTTTCATTGCAAATGCAAGGCTTAATGTGACGGCCAGAGGTAGTCCTTCTGGAACTGCAACAACGATTATAGTTACAGCTGTGGCAAAGTAATTTAGAAGAGTTAATGCATCACTGGAAGACCATTTGGTGAATTGATGGTGAGTAGCTTTATCCACCAGAAATCTGACTATTAAAACAAGAAATGTCACCACAGCAAATCCCAGTCCTATCTTTCCAATGATAGTCGCAACACCATTCAGTTTAACTTGCAGAGGAGTCTCATCTTCTCCTCCCTCGCTAAGAGTTTCCATCAGCTTACCCCATTCAGTTCTCATACCAACAGTGCTCACTAGCATCTTAGCTGAACCGTCTTGTACTTTGGTTCCTGATAGAAGAAAAGGTCTTTTTTCAGATATGCTTACTGGTACACTCTCACCAGACAAGCTCGATTGATCAATTAGCAAGCTATATCCTGATATGAATATTCCATCAGCTGGAACAAGATCTCCAATAGATAAGTGAACTACATCACCAACCACCAAGTCATAAATGGAAACCTTCTGCCTTGATCCATCTCTTGTGACCTGGATAGATATCTTTTTCTTCTCCTTATCCAAATCTCTGAACTGCAATGACTGCCTATAGTCGCTAATTGCAGTAACCATGACTACCAATACTATGCTGAGTAGAATTCCTAAACCATCATAAGTTCCTTTTGGCCACCCTTCAGTAGCGAGTCCCACACCAATAGAAACAACAGCACAAACTATCAGGATGACGAGAGTTAAATCATGCAGAGCGTCCCACACAAATCTCCAAAAACTTCTAAACGGTTTCTCGGTAAATTTGTTTGATCCGTATATATTTTGTCTGACAGGCACATCACTGGATTTGACTCCTTCATTTGATGAGACTCTCAACTTACCTGCAAGCCCTTCAACACCTCCAAGTTTCTTTAAGGTTTTTATATCATAGGAACCAACTATAGATGCAAGTCTATCTGGCTTAATTCCAAAACCAGCTTCTCGAGCTTCTTCCGGCAAATCTTTTGCTAGTTCAGCCCCTATATCATCCCTGACCTGGTCGGATGTCCTACCATGATCACCAGCTGTAAAGAAATATAAAATGAAATGAGAAAAAGCAGAAAGAAGCTGGCAGACCTATATGTTTTAATGAGTCAAACGGAAAACTCAAGATCTGAGCAAATTATACCATGAATGAACTTGAGTGCTGCCATATAAGCCATGAAACCAACTCGAATCTTTTCCTGGAAATTGCATATGGTAAAAAGTGTAGCTTGACTCAGTACACAAGATTATAAGCGTTATATTGGTCAGCAACACAGTCCTCCATAGTATGGTTAACAAAATCCATAACCAAACTGATGCTTTCCGGTTGTAAACTAGTTCCGTCATGAGACAACATAAACAAAATCAGATAAAGAAGCGGAAGACTGAAACCTAGTATTGTCACAAGATGGCTCTGAATAGGAACTCATCTACAGTATTTGAGCAGCAACTTGATTCCGGTTCTCACTTTCTAGAAGTAATCATATGATGGTTCAACTAACTCCCTTTGTAAAATCAAGATATTTGAGATTGAATTAAAACACTATATACAGGGATCAAGAAAAATACTCCCTCTGTTTCAATTTGTTTGTCAAATTTTGACTTGACACGGAGTTTAAGAAAGTAAAAAAAGGACTTATAAACTTGTGGCTTTAAACTAAAGAAGGTAGAATGTACCAAAATTGTCTTTAACTCTATAGTCTTAAACATGTCATGTGGAGAGTTGAAATTAAAAAATTACCAAAAAAAGAAAAGAGGCGTTCTTTTTTAAGCAGACTAAAAAGTAAAGTAAAACAAATAAATTAAAACAGAGGGAGTAACTAAGTAACATCATTGCTAGTGTCATAGATTAGTACGATGCCAAAAATCGACTAGATTTATTTAACAGATAGTTTTGTAAATGAACATGGCATAAGTGAGAACTAGATAATTAACACTTTATGACTAGATACTAATGCTTCTTGAACTGAAAAATCAAAAGGTAAACAACAAAATAACTATAGCAGCTGATAGTTGAAGTACTGCAGATAACAAGGTCAAAGTCACTAGCATAAGTTCATATTATAGGTGAGGGAAGAGAAACATCATCGTTCAGTGAGCAGACTACCAGGGGGATCTGGTTTCTGCCAGCATAGGAGTATCTCAAAGAACTGAAACAGGAACTTATATGGAAAAAAACAGCAAACTAGGGAAATCACCACCTAGATTGAATAAATATTTTTTCTTCTCTCTTTAAATACTACTATGAGAAGCATAATTATTTGATTTCCCTTTGTTTGTAAAGAAAACGTGCCAACTCTGTTTTTTGTTGTCTCGTTGCAGGATGGTATAGTAGCTTTGAATGCAAAGGTTTTGTATAATTTACAAAAAAAAACCATGAACTGAACTTTAAAAGATATATCATGTACTTTTTTGAGCATTTTATTCAAAGCATAAAGCATTCACATGTAAGTTACTGTATATTTTTTATGCTTTCATGATTTTAGCATTCTTTCAAATCATCGTAGAAAGAAACAATTTTTCCTGCAAAAGGTTTCCTGTTTCTCTTTCTTTGCGTTCTTGAACAGCTTTGAGACATTGATTTATTGATGTAGATAAACCCAAAATTGTAAAATTGGATTAGATGGTGAAGTAAAATAATCCAGGCAAGGAATATGGGCATATGTCAAAAGAGTACATTTACAGTCACAAACAACAAGAATATACAAAAAGAGGGAATTTTTTTTATAAGATAAATACGAGAAGTGGGAACTGATATTCCATGTGGCAACCAAGGATAAGGCAAAACAAAAAAAAACACTTCTGGGTGGGACAAACGAAAAAACTGCAGATGGGACCATGCTGCCTTGTGATCAATGACAAAAAAAAACACAAGATATTTTTTTCCAGTCACCCGTCCCCTTCTGTACTTCTTTTGTACTATCCACTTGTGCTAGAAAAAATGTCAATATCACAAGGAAGTTTCACGGAAATTTCGATGCTGACTACGTTTTTATATTGAAGGAGAGCGTTAGAACAACTCGAGTTCGAATCGTGAAAATAATTACTATAGGTTGACTATATCACATCTTGGGATGTGAACCTTCTATGAATTCTACTACCGTGGAATATTTTGTCCATCAAGCTGCCTTTTTACTACGTGTTTATATTAGCTAAACTTTGGCCCTTTTGGGCTTTGGGACTACATCAACAATTACTTATTCCGTACTAGTATTTTCCCAATTCTAAAATCCCAAAACCCATTATTCAGAACCCAACCATCACTCAAAGATTCTTTAAGTTCTTGAGAAAGGTGATTATCATATAATTTAAGCATGTGCTTATGCACATAAAAACAAAGCTATGCCAGAGATGCGATATGGTCTGTTTTTTTCTCCATGCAAATTGAAGTTTGGTAGTAATGTGAAAGGGCGTTTTGGATTGCCACACTGAGCTTCCTATGATTGCTAGAAGAAATGTCTATTTCAGACGGAAGTTTCAAGGAAATTTCGCTGATGACCAGGTGTTTAGTAGCTAGACATTTGCACTACATAAAATACAATATTAGAACCCAAGCCGAAAAAATTTATTGTCTCTCACTGAGACTAGTTGTGTGAGACAAAAAAAAAAGCTTCACATGATTAATGTTTCGAGGCACATATTAAAGTTTTCCTGCCAATATAGCAGTCTTTGGAGGGCTCAATTTCGAAAGTATAAATACTCACCATACAATTGACAGTGGCTTTATATGTATAGAAATGGGGCAGAACATAAGTATGATCATGAAGGCACCTAAAAGATCTCAACTTTTATAACGTATTAGAAGACAAATTAACATTAGACTTTTGGACAATTTCTAAATGCAAATGGGGATTTAAATGTTGACCATTGTAGATGCTTACTTAATCCTTACTTAAATAAGCAATTGTTAAGCTAATTTAATGTAAAGCACAAACATCAATGGAGAAAGATAACATGACATATATATACCTAAACCAAAACCCAAAAGGGTCACCCAAAAAAAAGAATAAAGAAAATCTTCACTTATCTTTTCACTGAACTACCGTGATTTTTTAGATTTTCTTGATGATCCCCATAAACTATCAATTGCGCTATCCTATTGTAGGGAGCCCACAGCATCAGAAACAGTACCAAACGGGTTGGTATATATATTAAAATATCGTAGGACATGGATCACTTATTTTGGCTCTAGAGTAGACTACTATCCACAACTGGCTAGGGCCCCAATTTCCTCTTAAAAATTCATTGCAAATAGTAGTTGTAGCAGGAATCTTTATAACGTCCCTATTAATAGAGCAGTTAACAGTTTATCAATAGAAAATAAATATGGTGTTTGACCTGCCGACCATCTGGTTTGAATAGTTGCATCATCTATTATATATTCCATCCATCTCAAATTATTTATCATCTTAAAAATTTAAGATATAATTAATATTTTTTTTCCCATTTTAACTTTAATAAAATTTTGTCATTAATGAAAATGACATATAAAATAGACTAAACATTTAATGGAGAGAGATTATAATTTAAATATAAATTAAGATAAAAAATCAAATATCCCTCTTAATTAATATTTCTTAAAGGACGTCTAAAAAAAATAACAAATAATTTAAGACGGATGAGTACATCATAAAGCTAGAAAATGTTTGTAATAAACCATTAAACAATTATACATTATCTAACCAGATGTGGTTTCTAACTGACACCAATGTTTTTTTATATATTCTCATAAATGATTTTTAAATAAGTTTAATAAATAATATGAGGAAAGTTTAGACAAAATTTGGAGGTTTTACATATAGTTATGGAAATTAAGACACCGTGTGGAGATCGGGTAAAAGACGGATCCGAAATTAAATAAGTCTTCAAAAGTGTATTTATATGCTTAATTCTAATCTGACACATATTTTTCCCACATGAAAGATCCATAATTTTGTCTCTATTTGTTTGAACAGCATGTCCTTCATATTAATTTCAGATGGTCCTCCATATTAAGCTAGCAAGGGGAAGATGGTCCAGTAAGGAACCAAACAGAAAAAGGACCATGATTCGAAACGTCAAACAAGAATGTGTCATTGTAGGAAAAGGAAATATAATAAGAGTATCAAATAGGGAAGTTCTAAAGCACCACTAATGGGGATATCATATGATCTTTACCATATATTCCCACTCAACTTATTTATTGCAGAAAAAGACGAACTTTTTGACAAATAAAAAGCTAGTTTTTTAGGATCTGTGATAAATTTTCGATAGGTGAAAATATTTTAAATATATTTTGGACATAAATATGATGAAATTTATAGAGTAGGAGAGATTAACTATTGCGGAACAATTTGGGTTAATTAGTTTTGTAGCCTTTATAAAAAAAATATGTTTTTTACAAGCGATATTTATTTTTAAACATTAGAGATCTGAACAGTTTATCAGAATCAACCTTTCTATTTGTAAAGATAGAGGTAAAATCTGTGTATATATTCTATCATCCTCAAACTCTACTCGTAAAATTTCAATGATATATTATTGTTGTTGTAGATGATTAGAGATCTGAACAATTTATTTTTTTCAATTCAAATTGAATGCGATAATAGGAGACATTTCCCCCCAACAATTTCGATGTTTTCCATCCATGTACATATATTTTAGCACACATACTTATCAGGCATGCATTAGTGTTCTAGCAAAAATATCTAATTATCCATTTAGCAGTAAAAAAAACAAAAGAAAAATTCAAACAAAACGAGATTTCAAAGCCGAAAAGTCTTCGCTGATCCAAAGGAAAAAAAGCAGAAAGATTCAAAAAGAAAAAGTAAATCTTCTCCACAGATCATAATTGTAACTCACTTTCCGGCTTATTTCTCGGAAAATGAAAGAGATCTGTTTCCATCTTTTCCAATGAAACGTACAAGTATTGCAGCATATTGTACAAGTATTTCAGATTTGTTGTTGGTTATATCATACTCAAGAACTTATTCTCCGGCTTATTTTCTCTTCAGATAAAACGTACAAGTACTCAAAGCACATTGTACCTCACTTGTAAAGGATTTAACATTTCCATTAGTCTCTCTTCAATCCTCTTTGATTAAACGTACATGAATTTACGCATAACGTACCAAACATATTAAGCATAGATTTCCTATTTCTAGCAACAATCTCTAATCATCTACATTTAACCGTAATCAGATTAAAAAAAGAGATTTCAAAAATCCAAAATATTATTCTCCTCGGAAAAAACGAATAAAAATTTCAGAAAAAGTATTCGTCACTGTCCTCGCAATTTTCCTATTCATTTCCTTTTCCGACTCATTTTCCGGCAAATTTTCACGGAAAACAAACAAAAAACAAAAAAGAGATGAACAAATACTACTAATAAATAAGCAAAGCAATAACGTACTCTGGTTTTCTCCATGAGCTCTTTAGCTTCTTCACGTTTCTCGAGATTTGGAGCATACCGAAACCGTCGCCGGCGATTCCTAACGAGAGAAACAGCATCTCTCCACCTCCTCTGAGCTTCTTTCGACGGATGTTTCGCCGGCAAATCAAACGTCTCCGGCTCCAATAGCTTCTCCATTAACAATGTCTACGCCGTAGATTTGTAGATCAATGTAATATACATCAAATAAAAATTATGAAAAAATGGAAAATATTTATTTGGGGTTTTATTATTGGACTAAAAAAAATTCAGCGGGGATTGGTTATGGTATATATATATATACGTGCATTTTGTTTATTCTTTCTAAATATAGATTAGAAGACGCGTTGATTTAGGATGAAATTGTGGAATTAGTCCCTCTAAGTCCGTTTAGATTGCTAACTTTGACCTCTATTTTTGACTTTTTCTAAAACGGAAAAAGGTTAGGACTGTGCTAAAAAATGGCGCCTTTAATTTAGATGTATTTAAACTAACACTGTTAAAATATTTTATTATTACAATTTTAAAATTCACAATAATCATCCTTCAGCCTCTATAATTAGGAAAATATCCATTATCCCGAAATTAAACTCCATGATATAGTTTGAACTCGTGAAAATAAAAAAAAATAAAAAAATTAGTGAACTCCAATTATATGAAACTTCAAATCTTCGGATGTTATATGTCGGAAATTGTTCCAAAGTGAATATACTTGCAAATTTTTGCTTACGGTAGATGCTGCTTAAGTGGTAGTCACAAAATCGAGTATTTGTACACTTCAGCCAGCATAATAATAATAATATATTCAGTGAAGGTTTACAAGTGGGTCTGAGGAGGTAAATATGTACGCAGATTTTATCTCGATCCTAATTTTGTGGGATAGAGAGGCTATCAGGTCATCAAATATATCTACGGATCAATAAAAAAAAGTAAAAGTGATTGGTTGATATAAAAAGAGAATAAAGCAACTGTGTATATATACTTTAAACTCTTTCATTTATTGAAAAAAACAGGAGTAAGGAGCATGAAGAGCATTATATTATGTCTAATTAAAGGGCAACATTTATGCACTAATCTCCCGCTATGTGTGGGGTTCGGAAGGGTCGGACCACAAGTCTATTATACGCAGTCTTACTTTGCATTTCTGTAAGAGGTTGCTTTTACTTCTTGAACTCATAACTTTCTGATCACATATTTATCAGTTACTCCAAGGTTTCCTTTATTATGTCTAATTAAAATAGAAAAGTAAATAAAGATTGAGAATTTAGGATATGATACTTTTGGAGTCATTACTTCAAAAGTTAAGAGATCTCATAATACTTTTTGAAAAGTTTCCATAATACTTTTTTCCTTCTTTTAGAGAATATTTAATTGGTATATTTTCCTTAAAGTGTTCTAAGTTTATAGATACAATAATGATAATAACATATCTAGTGTAATTTCACAAAGTGAGATTTTTAATTTTATATGGGATGAAATAAATCAGCCATTGTTTATTTCTCAATTTTTTTTAATTGTATCTCGATTTAGTATGGCTAAAAGGGAATTGAAAATTTTCATTCCTTCTTTTCAATTATAAATTAATTTGTTAAACTTGTTTTAATATAACCATATAATATCCCGTACATATTGACCTTACTATCTCGATTTAAGAATCATTATGGCCCAAAAGTATACTTCTTTTTGTTTTTACCAAAAGGAAATATTGCCTTAGAAAATTTATTTATTGCTCAACTGACCGTTAAGTTTCAGTCCACGACCATTTGAGTACTCAAACTTCCATTTAATTTGTAGCTGATCTCAAGAGAGACTCAATTTGATGGCCAAACATAGGTCATTGGTAAATTACCAATTTTTCAGTATATTGAATTTTATTTAGGGAAAATTAGTAATAACAAATAACAGTGTAAGATTGTATTAATCTCCATTCGGGAGTCTTTCTCATTAGTACAAATATATATAGTGTGTACAATGTGGGATCCTAATACAATAAGGATCTTATATCTACCATAATTATACAACATTAAATATTACAAAATATATGAGGGATATTTTATAATATATATGCTAATACATCCCCTCAGTCGGAGCGGGAGGAGGTCGGACGCTTAGACTAGATCTAAAGTTGAGGAATAGTTGTCTAGGTAGTCCTTTCGTGAATATATTTGCATAATGATACGAAGAAGGCACATGAAACACCTTAACATGTCTGATAGCAACCTTCTCACGAACAAAATATATATTCATCTCAATGTGCTTGGTTCACGGATACTGAACCGAATTATGAGATAAGTATATTGCGGATATGTTATCACAGTACACCAAAGACGTCTTACGCAAGGGACACTGAAGCTCTAAAAGAAGGTTTCAGAGCCAGCAGATCTTAGCAACAACATTGGCAACACCTATATACTCTGCTTCTACACTCGAACGGGATCGAGTGGCTTGCTTTTTGACAGACCACGAAATGAGATTATCCCCTAAGAACACACAATAGCCGGAAGTGGAGCGTCGCGTGTTCGGACAGCCTTCCCAATTTACATCCGTATATGATAACAATATGGTCGGTGCAGAAGGGTAGAGATGCAATCCATAATCAAGTGTGTCCTTAACGTATTGAATGATACATTTAAGAGCAGTAAAATGAGGCTCCCTAGGGGCATGCATAAACAAACACACCTACTGAACGACATAAGCAATATCAGGCCTGGTGAAAGTAAGATACCGAAGTGCACCTGCAAGACTCCTATAAAGTGTAGGATCAGATACTAGATCACATCAATATCACTGAGCTTTGACTTAGAGTCAACCGGAGTGGGCATGATCTTGCAGTTCGCTATTTTAGCCCTGTACACAATCTCCTCTACATACTTACGCTGGCACATGAATATAGTATCTGCAGATCTAGTCACTGATATCCCCAAGAAATAACTTAACTTCCCCAAGTCAGTCATAGCAAATTCGGATTTAAGTAGAGCAATGATCTCATTTTTTAATACATCAGAGGAGGCAGTAAGCACAATGTCATCCACATAAAACAACAAATAATCAACGTTACTACCTCAATGAAAAATAAATAGAGTATTATCACACTTGCTGCATACAAACCCAATCTACATGATATATTGTGCAAAACGTTCATACCACGCTCTAGGGGCCTGTTTCAAACCATAAAGTGACTTACGAAGATGATATACATAGTGAGGGGTCTCTGGATGGACAAAGTCTGACGGTTAGTGCATGTAAACAGTTTCTATCAAGTCCCCATGTAAAAAAGTATTCTTCACATCAAGCTGATGAATCGACCAATGCTTACCCATATCTATACTCAGAACTGTGTGAATGGTAGCCGGTTTAACAACCAGACTGAGTATCTCACCACAATCGATACCCCCCTGCTGATTAGTACCATTAACCACAAATCTCGCCTTATATCTCTCTAGGTCACCAGTATCTCTGTATTTGTGATGAAAAAGCCACATGCATCGGATCACATTTACCCTCATCCGGTCCAGGAATCAAATCCCAAGTGTGCTATTTTGTTAAAATATTAAATTCCTCATGCATGACTGCATTCCAATTTGGGTCAAGTTTGGCTATTTTTAGGTTTTTGGGAATCGGGAATATGGTTTGTGTGGACAAGTTAAACTAGAGTTTGGGTTTGAAAATCTTGTGTTGGGCACGGGTTTTCATATGGTGTGTGGGGGCAGGGTTAGGTTGGGTAGTATGGTGGGTAGGCGAATTAGGGGTATGGATGGCATTGACGGTGTTGGGTGTGAGTGAGGGTTAGTCGACGGAGTGTGGTGAAAGGCTGTTGGTTGCAGGTGACTGAGATATGGTGGGTGGGGCCGAGGAACTGGTCTAAGTTGTATCCGACGACGGAATGAGGTTGGATGGTTGTGATGGGAATGTGACGGACCGGCTTGGGTACTGTGCGGGGTTCGAGGGTCCGGTACAGTGAAAGGACTGGGTTGGTTGACAGGAAGGGCGATGTTAGATGGCAGCGACACTGTGGATGTTAGTGAAGTTTTCCGGTGGGTGGAAGAGGCGATACCGGGATGGGTCAGTGATGTAGCCGACCGATTATCGATGGTGGGGTGGAAATCAGCGGTGACTGAGAACTGGTGTAGTGACTGCCGGTAGTGGCAGTGACAGGTGGCTGATGAACGGTGTTGGTGGTACGGTGGAGTTCGGTGAGTATGACGGGGGATGTGTTGGACTCTTCTAGAAAGGTATAGTCTGTGTTTCAGAATTTTTTGGATGTTAGCAAAGGGAAAGATTGTCTCGTCATACGTGACGTGACGTGAGATGTGAATTTGATGAGTGGACATGTCATAGCACATATAGCCCCTATGATTAGACGGAAAACCTACGAAGACACACAGAGTGGTTCGGGGTGCTAATTTGTGAGGGGCAGTAGAGGCAAGATTGGGGTTGCAAAGGCAAATGAAGATCCGAAGGTGATCATAGGAGGGGATCCGACGATAAAAAATTTCGGTTGGGGTCATGTTATGAAGAGTACTAGTAGGTAAAATATTAAGGATGTATACTATCATTTTGACTGCATAGACCCAAAAGATGGAGGGAGAGAGACATGAAATAGGAAAGTACGAACCATGTTATTATGGCACGGATTATTCGTTCTGCTTTGCTATTATGAGGGGAGGTGTGGGGACACAAAAATCAAAAAACCATGCCATTATTTTTGCAAAATTTGTGAAACGTGGAATTATTAAATTCACGACCATTATCACATTGGAAATATTTGATGGCTTTTTCAAATTGGATTTTGATACAAATACGAAACTCAAGAAACTTGGCAAAAACTTCTGACTTGAATTTTAATGGGTAAATCCAAATAAAGTGAGAGAAATCATCTAATAAGACTAGATAATATTTATGACCCAGTCAGTTAGTAATGGAAGATGTCCATAAATCAATATGAATAATATCAAATAAAGAAAATGTAACACTTAAAAGATAACTGAAACGGAAGGCGAACATGTTTGCCTGACGGGCAAGAAAAACAATGTTGGGCAAGTTTCACATTATTACATTTAATAATGTTGTTGCTTTTAAGAAAATTAAAAACAGGAGCTCCTTGGTGTCCAAGTCTATTATGCCAAGTTGACGGGGAGATAAAAGCGAGAGATATAAGAGAGCAGGACCTGGCAGCGGATGTGGATGAGAAATGATAGAGATCCCCCGTGCTATTGCATCTCGTAAGAGGTGTCCCCGTACGAAGATCCTTCACAGTAAAACCAAAAGGGTCAAAGTCAACAGAAATAGAATTATTACGAGTAAATTTTCGGACAGATATTAAGTTTTTAATAATGTTGGGAGCATACATGACGTTATTTAGGGAGAAGGGTGGGTGAGGCAGTTGGGTGTAAGTTGTACCATAACCCTGAATTGGAATGCGATGTCCATTACCAACAGTAATAAATTGAGGATACTTTAAGCGAAACAGTTTGGGAAGATTACCTGACGAGCGGGTGAGGTGAAAAGTGGCTCCTGTATCCATATACCATTTTTTATCGGGAGGTTTAAGGTGTTGAAGGCTTGACCCAAGTCAGTGAGGGCCAGACCCGAATTGGACTACTGTTGGGCCATCATGAAATTGGCCTGCTGGGGCAGACATGAAACTTGCATTGGGAATGGGAATTGGCCCAGAACACTTGGCTGTCCCGGGTTCTGGTACTTGGCCATCAGGTGTTGGTAATTAAATGGAACTGAGGCCCAGGGTCCAGTATTGGGCCACTTTCTTGGGCCAGCCACATCGGTGCACTAATGGCCTGCTGCTAGGCCTTTTCTCCTCTGTCGCGGCCCTTACCACCATTTCCATTACTGCGGCCTCTGCCGCATCTGCCATCGTGGCTATCCCGCGTTTGGTGGTTGTCCGGCGGTGGCGGCTGGGTGGTGGCAGCGGCGGCGGCGTTTGTCACTGGATTTTCAACTGCTAACGCCTTTTGTTCGTCCTGTTTGGTACGTCAGGTTTCCTCCAAAAGTAATGGTGAACGTGCCCTGTTGAAACTCAAAAATGGGTCAGCTTGTTGAATTAGAGTCGTGAGAGTATCATATTCACCCTTTGGTAAGCCCGCAACCAGTTGTAGTACCATTGTGATTTCGGAAACAGGCGTCCCCACGTTGGATAATTGGTCCGCAACTAGTTTTAATTGTTTACAATACTCCAACATGTTAGCAAAATTCTTGAGGCGTGTATTGTTGAACTGCTCCTCCAAATACATGGCACTAGTATGTTTGTTATCGTAAAATATTTCCTCCAAATGTACCCATAACTCACGAGCCGAGACACCTGTTTTCATGATTGTGTGAAGCAAATATTTAGAGATGGTGCCATAAATTCACTGTTTGACAATAGCGTCAAGACGACGCCACGTCGTGTCTGCAACGCCATTGGGGTGAGGGACAGAGTCATCAACATGGTCAAGTACGTTGTACGCGCATGCGTGAATATGAAATAGTTCAACCCACGATGCATATTGACCATCTTCTTGATCAAGAATTAAGGGAATGAAATTCTTGATATTTGTAACGGAGAACGCCGGAAGCCTTAGGAGATGTGGGAGGAGACATGGAAACCAAAAAGGGAAGGAAGAAAATCGGAAAACTGAAAAAATAAATATGTGGCAGCCGTGGGCCGAGGTGTGGGGTGGGGGGAGGGTCGGCGACAAGCAAGAAAAAAATAAGAGTTTTGGTGTTTTAGGGTTTGGCTATTGATACAACGTAAGAATGTATTAATCTCCATTCATAAGTCTTTCTCATTAATACAAATATATATAGTGTGTACAATGTGGTATCCTAAATAATAAGGATCATATATCTACCATAATTATACAATACTAAATATTATAAAATATATGGGGATATTTTATAATATACGCTAATAAACCGAAACAAAGAAATAGAAACATAATTATATTTAAGTGTCGAAACATCTTCTACAGAATACTTATCTCTGTTGTCGTTATTCATAGGGGAAAAGATTAAGTTTATCTCTTTCCTATTCAAAACTTGAATAATTCTATCCTCCATTGAATTTTTAGTCTAATACTACCCTCGTCGTTAGGGAAAAGTTTCTTTATTGTCCTTGACCTAATGGAATTCCAAGACAAGGATAATCTTAAGAAATAGTCGAAAGTTGAGGGAAATATGAGTTTTTTTCTTTAAAAAATGGAAATGCAAAGTTCTCAAATTTCATCTGGAGCTCCGTTAATAGCAAAGACAAATATGATATAATCTGCCTGTGGAGATATTATGAGTTGTCCCGAATTATTACAAATGATAAAATTGAACAATTTTAAAAGAGACAAATTAAAACCTTTATGATGGCTAAATTTGAATCTCGTTAATTGAAATAAAAAAAATCTAAGTGCATCTCAATATTAAAATTATTACGAATTTGAGGCATAGTAATTGTGTTGATCAATCTTTCTCTATTCATTGTAAAAATAAAATAAAAAACTCAACATGAAATGGTGGTATGCCGAATCTTCCCTTCTACCAAAATGGACACATTTGGTAAAACAAACTTAAATGTGTGTTCATGAAACATATGTCATGTTTGATAATTTAGGTAAAGGAATAATAAGGGAAAATTTAAAAGTTTACTCGCTATCATCAACGAATGTAGTGAGATGATTGAAATCTCTTCACTCTTAATTTAGATGTTTCAAATTTTTGAGAGTGAAAAACTACATAGTAAGGAACGCTCTACCCTTTTAGTGGATCTATCCGGCGTGAATTTGAATTAATCGGACAAATGAGCTGTGTTCAAACCTGGAATGAGAAACTTTTTGGCAGGGAGCGTGTGGATCCAAGGGGTTTCACGGGATACCATTCGTCGAAACTTTTTACTAGATACGTATATATATAAATAAAATGAAAATACCATGTATAAATATTTTTTTTAAGAAGAGGACGCTGCCTGTCTTTATAGTGAATGTTGACATCACTTAAGAAAATTCTTGCGTATGCTACTGCTCTATTAGTAAACCTACTCGGCACAAATATGAATTAATTGAACCCCTAGATTACTCATGCAAATAACTAAAAGAATTACTCCCTCCACATAATAAAAAAATATCCACTTAGCCTTTATTTTTTTATTTAAAAAAAGTATTCACTAACAAATAAAGAATGTATTAACTTACTTTTTAAAATTTGTCCTTACTAACTGTTAGATGACATAATCCCAATACAAATTTAACTAAGAGAATTTTAATCAAATTATCTATTTTTATCGAGTTTTTTTTTTAAAGATGTGCAAAAGACTAAGTTGACACTCTTTTTATGTCGAGAGTAAGATATGTTTGTCTGCCGTGGAAGCATTATCGTATTGTTGAAGTTGGAATGGAAAACCATTTTAATTTCCACATCAGTTTCGTCTTGACTATTAGTCAATTTTGAAAATATTTGGTAATTTGCATACGCAAATTTATTGCAACATTGACTTTGAAAGAAACATTTCTTTTTCTTTTCTCATGGAAATTTAATGGAATTAACCACATGACGATGTCCATAAGAAAAGACTTCAACAATGTCTTTTATAATTGACCAATAATAATAAATAAATAAATAAAGTAGAAGAAAGAAATATCAGGTCAAGAAGACTTCAATTTTCTAATGGGAACATGCATAAGCTTGACTTTAACTTATCACGTGTGTTTGGTGTCTTTCAAAATGTTCTCTTTGGAAAATAAGCAATTTTCTTCGAAGATTACACAAAGAGAATAAAGCAAAGTTATGTATGATTAATTTCTTAAGATATCAACAGGTTAGTGGGGTGTGGAAAATAACTTTCCCGGTCATGCCAGAGAAGTTGTATGTATTCTAATTTAATTGAGATAACTGACGTTGGAAAGATGATATAAGCTTAAATCGCATTTTCAAAATTAAATGCGTATCTCAGATCTTTCCCTTTGTTCTTTTTTGGTTTCTTGAAAAGAAATTGAATTATAGTAAAGGTTAAAAAATATTTATTGTCTAGGAATTTTAGCGTACAACAATGATTTTGCAAAGGTAATACATAGCTTCACTAGATAAATTTTGTTAAATAAGTGATATGCTGCTATGTGTATTTTGTTTGTCTTATTTAATTGCATTAGTTATTGTTTTTTTTCTTTTTCAGAATTCGTTATCATGACTTACGCATTTTATTTGTCGTGCTTTGCTTGGGCTTGTGCTTTGTCTTGAGCCGAAGGTCTCTCGGAAACAGCCGCTCTACCTACTAAAGTAGATGTAAGGTCTGTGTACACTCTATCCTTTTCAGATCACACATTATGAGATTTCAGCAATTGTATCTGGCCGTTTAAATCAGATCACTATTTCAATACAACAAAAAGGGTTTACTATAGTCAGTGCAGTGACTTGCAGTTCAAAAAAAAAAACATAAACCGACCGACAAATATTGCAAGTTAAACAATGTTTTTTCCCCTCCAGCAATCAGTGCCTTAATCTATATCTTTCGAGGAGTGTTGTCCGTGTCATTCAGTTGGTGTTGCGATAGCTTGCAATTTGTGCAACCAGTCGACGTATTGACCTTGCACCTTTCTGTGTAGGTGGAGTAAGAGCGAATCCACGAAACTTTTACCAACTCCTCTTGCTTCTAGATATTTGTAGAGCTCTTCTTGAAGTCGCTGATCTGATGAACTGAAAAAACTGATACAATATTTGACTCAAATATGATGCATGAAACTGAATAGACAACTCTTTAAGTAAATGCAACAAGCGACCCTTGAGATTGTCGCAAAATAAGCCAGGAAGTATCGCTCTATTGGAGCAAGAAAAGGCACACACAAACATCTTGAAACAGACAAGAAAATTGATAAACAGGAAGCAACGAGAGCAAAAGAAAGCGACACGGAAAACAATGTATGTATTTATGAAAATGTATACAGCTCGCTTCTTTATTCGAGCTAATAAATACTATACAAAATCCTCCTTTTGTTCAAAAATACCATTTGAACTCTTTTCATATCAAATTCAAGTGATACCAAAATTTGGGTGAAGAGGTATCAATACAATTTCTAAGAATTATGGTAGAATTCCACAATGATAGAATACTAAAAAGAAATAATATAATGTTTTCTATTCATAGTGCTTTGATATGGTTGCTTTACTTGTGTCATCTATTGTCTCATATTTTCTTATGGTTTCTCTTGAGCTAAGGGTCTCAGAAACAGTCTTTGTACCTGTCAAGGTAGGATAAGGTCTGCGCATACTCTACTCTCTTCAGATGACACTTCTGATATTATATGAGTATGTGGTTGTTGTAATACAATGATTTCTATAACCCACATCTTCTTTTTGTTCAAAAATTGTTGTGATAAAGAGAATACTAGATAATATCAAAAATACCACCAAACCCTTTTCGCATAAACTTCATAAGATACCAAAAATTGGGCCAAAATAAGAAAATAAAGATAATTTCCATAAAATGGACTAAAAATACCAAGAAAATGAAAATAATGTTACCTGAAAAGGTTCAGCGGAAAGTTCATGGTTGATTTCAGATTGCAAGACTTTAAGCAAATCAAAATCTGCAATAGCTTTACGAGCTTGCCGCAATACTTGAAGAACTGTCTAATTGTTTTGATGGGGAAAAGATTAAATTCTTAGAATAACAAAAATTTGTCCAAGAAAGTTTTAAGGGGAGCTAAAAATTCAAGAACAGCTTTAGTGGTCCTTTTTGTAAATCGGCCACATATTACTTACACTGTATCCGCTTCCAGAGAACTCAATGGCGAACGATGTAGACATGAGTGGATGGAGTGAGCTTCTACACTCTTCTTCGAAGCTTCTAGAACAAGCCACTTCTAGAACTCAACAACATAACCACTGTAATCTCACAAGTGCAGTTCGAAGAGGGTAGAGAGGTTGTCTCGATTCAAGTAAAGCAGAAACAACATCATGATAGCAAGAAAATTAAAGCAGAAAAGACAACAAGTAGTAACGGAAATAATATTAATCCAATGGGCTGTCTCAGTCATAAAAAAAAAATTACTTCTCTCCCTTTTTATCTTCCTATTTGCCTTTCTTTTGTATTCCTTTCGGTACCAAACATAGGTTTGTTTCATACTCCCACCTGTTTTTCCAGACCATATTTGAAGTTGTATTTATTTACTTGTAATCCATTTGCATAAATTTTCAATAGACGAGAGGTTAGTAGTTGGAATATGGAAACTGAGAAGTAATAGACATGTAGGTTGTGTACTGTCTTATTGTTTGTTCATTTGCTTTGAAAGGCTACTAGCTCGCGAGGGCATCAACGCAGAGCAGCTTGCTCGTGATCTTAAGTCATTTGAGTTAAAGGTAGAGTTTTCCTTCTCATTTAGAGCTTTGCCAAGTTGTTTATTTATTTTTGATAGTGCTCCACTTTGAGAATTTAAACATATACAATGGATGATTACATATGAATGGTTTTGAGGTAATGGATGAAAAAGTCAAAGGTTTGGTAGATATTTTATTGATAATGATGTTTATCCAACTTTGTGGAATTTCACTGAATATGTGTTGTTGTTGGTGATGTTTATCCAACAACATCAAAGTTAGTATTTGGTCTTGCATATAGGACTTACTTTAGGATGTAAAACCAGCAGTAAGAAGTGCTGATGAAAAGTACATACAAAAGAAAACTATTACAACATGTGTAAAGAGCTTAGAAAACAATCACCTCCGGCTCTAAATCAAGACTCGGTGCTTTGTTGAACCAAAAACTAAGCAAGGATATACACTTAAGCTTAAGATTAATGATGTTGTCCTTGTCTTCAAAAACTCTCGCGTTTCTCTCTCTCTCTGACCCACCAAATCACCGCAGGGATTGTTTATGCCAAGATAACAAGAAGTCTACGGTGTTTATCATATAAGTCTTACTTGGAGTTGTGCCAAATGTTTGTCAGATGGTGTTTGTGCTAACGAAAAAGCTATGAGAAGGACGCTAATATTATGCATGACTACAATGTTGGGTTTAAATGATAGATTGAATGGAAAATGGAGGGAGTTTCTCTTACTTTATGAAATAAGCATTTGTCCTACATCGAGGAAAGAAAAGTGGGAGTTCCCTCTTGCTTTATAAAATATGTTTTTGTCCCACATCGGTAGTAAAAGTGGGAGTTCCCTCTTGCTTTATAAAATAAGCATTTGTCTCACATCGGTAGTAGAAAGAAAAGTTCTTCTACTTATAAGTAGAAGTACTCCTTCTTGTTGCTAAAGGGTTAAGAAGAGGGTCTCCCCCCGCGCCGTCGTCAGCTCGGCTCGGCTCGGATTTGGTCAAATGATCTGATTGATAATCTTTTTGAACCAAATTTTCTTTAATTTTTAATTATTATTTAATTAAATTAATTAACTTATCCAATCCTACCGTTAGTGACCCGGATCCGCGTGTCTGACCCGCGACCCGGTTTCTTTCCCATATTTAAATTTCCCACCAGTTTTAGTGGCTGTTCAGAAGGGTTGCAAACCTTCAGAAACAGTACTTCCATGGCTATAAATTCGTTTGATTCCTAAGAATTTTACTTACGAATTTTCTTAACAACAAAAACTTCTTCTTCTTCTGCACAAATAAAATTCTGTGTGATATATTGCCGTTGAGTGGTTCGCCGCTACCTGAATTTGGAGTACATTTTGTTTGGGCCTGTAGCATTGAAGGTCTCCTGGGGCCGAGGCCCAAGCACACTGGATTGCTGATCCGATTCGGAACGCTGCTGGTAAGAACTCGAGTAATTGGGCCTGTTATAGGGCTGGACCGAGGCCCAATGTGGGTTGAAATAATTGGGAGGAGGGCAGTAGGCGGGACTGGGCCACCCCCGCTGTTGGTATTGTTCCCGCCGGCGGTGCTACTGTTCCGCCGAGATTTTTGCCATTATTTTTACGATTTTGATCCTTTTTGCCGCCACCGTTGTTGCGGTTGTGGCCCGAGTTGTCAACAAACCCTTAAGAGTTATCGGATGAAGTCATCATCTCCACGGAACTGGCGCCGGTAGCCGCCTTTTTTGCCAAGCCGACTTCTTTTAACGTAAGCATCGAACGGGTTTGATAAAAAGGTGGAAGTGGATTACTTCGATGGATGAGGGTCTCAACGCCATTATAGGCTTCAGATAGGCCTGCAACCATTTGTAGAACAAGATGATTATTGGTAACAGGGGCCAACGTTACGGAGTTGGTCCGCCAATTTCAATTCCTTGAGTCGTTTACAATATGCCGAAACATTCGGGAAATCTTCCATGTTGACTTGTGAAAATTCTTGCTCAAGAGTGACCTCTCGGGAATGTTGGTTATCCTGTAATATATCACACAATCTATTCCATGTAGTCATAGCCGTAGTGTCTTGTTCAATAACCGTCTGTAAAAGGTCGGTAAAAATAGTGGAGTAAATCCACCGAAGGACGGTAGCATCAAGAGTGATCCATAGTTGAGGATCCTCCGCGGGTGTAAGAACAACGGGAGGAATTATGTGATGGAGTACTTGATGTGAGATGACGTGAATTTTGAACAACTCCGCCCACGTCGTATATTTGACGTTTTCCATCTCAAGAAGAATATGGATATTTTTCTTGATGTTAGAAACAGTAAGGGCAAGATGAAACAAGTTCTTTGACGTAGACATAACGAAAGAACAATAGGTGATTTGGAAGAAAATTTCGGAAGAGAGGAGGAAGAAATCGGCTCAAAAACCGAGGAAGGGCTCGGAATTCGAGAAAGCCATGGGGTAGCGGAAGCTTTTGGAGAATGAGGTATGTGAGATCTAGACTTCTGATACCATGAAAGAAATAATCTCTTGATTATTTTCATTAATAAATGAGTATATATACAATTTACAATTTTCATAATATGGAAACTCCTATTTCTATTCTACTCCCAAAACCCTATTCTATTTGTACAAGAATTCTACAAGTATGATAAGGGTACAATGCTAATTAAATACAAATAACATATTACCAAAAACCATAATATATACGGTGTGTATACCGCGTATATCACGGTCTCCCCATTGCCTTGGGTTTCCGTGATATACACGGTATACACAATATAGTATACTGTGTGTATTATGTATCTATATTATGGTATATTTTCAGCTCATTGCTTCATTCCATGACCATAATCTTTAGCCATTAAATCAAGGTACAAACCTTCTATTACTCTTGATGAATTGCAAAATTCACCACAATTGATCTTCCCATCAAATTGTTCTTGTATCTTCAAAAATTTCCAAAACTCTGGAGGAAAACAATCTCCAATTTATGGAATATCCTCATAATGTTCGGGATGAATAGGCTTTCCTTTTCCCACGAATATGAATATGTCATGAAAGCTGATGAACTATTGAAAGAATAGCACTCTATATTTGGCATTTCTAGCAAATCTTGAACTAACCATTTTACCAAACTATCATAAATGACAACAACTTTGCTATGGTTCGCGCTTAGAAGTTCACGTACTAGCAACCAAAGTGGCTCGCGGAGATAGGATGTAGCGTAAAATGAAGGAATTAGCTGGTTTGGAAATTTGTGAGAAGCATTAGGGTTAGGCAGGGGAGTTTCAAAAGAAGGTATTTGATGAAATTCATGGAAATGAATTTTTGTTATGGTGAGTGGATCAAAGCCATGAGCTCTAATTTTTGCTTGTTGAATGTGAGCAGGGGAGCCAATGTAATGGACTTGGATATTGTACATGGAAATGAGCCTAGAGAGATGAAGGAGTTGGTTAAGATGGCCTTGTGCTGGAAGTGGCACCATGACCACAACCACTCGAGCTTCGTCTTACCGTGGCGGAGACAGAAATTTCGCTACATGATGTTCAACTGACCCTCCTTCGCCGTCAATTGTAGCTCCGCCCCTGACGTCTTGCACAACATTTTGGCCAACTGAGAACCCTTTATCGTAGCTCCAGTCATGATGTTTTGCATGCCATTGTGGTCAACTGACAACCCTTCACCGGCTGTAGATCCGTCCCTAACGTCTTGCGCACCATTTTGGCCAACTGATGACCCTTCGCCGGCTGTAGACCAGCCCTTGGCTTATTGAACATCATTTTGGCCATGTGTTTTTGAGGTAACATTTTCAGCCATTGAGTTAATATTACAAACGTCTCTAGTGATACAGATTTAGAAGTACTCTTATGAAGTGTGTTATATTTTGAATGAACAAAAAAGAATTTTTTTTATATCCATACCTATATTTTCATTTTGCTTATTATCTCTCTATGTAAAATATATAATTTGACGAAACCGTGTCCCGTACTAGTTGGGACAAGACACATCCTCCCTTGGTAGCAAGTACCAAGTCTAATAATTGAAGTGTGTGTAACTGTAAGCTACTAAGCTAGCTAGGATAACACCGTATAAAAATAATAATTTAAAAAACTATTGTATATATTTTCTTCTAGATACTATATGTGTGATCACTTTACTATAATATCATGATTCAAGAAACTACATGTGGCTCAGCAAGTTTTCAGTAAGTAACCACTGGTTTTCATTTGTTCAACACATTAGATAGTGTGTGTTATTAAACTAAGATAAAGATCTATATCTATACCCAAATTTGTTTCTGCCTAACCTCTTAAGGGGTGGCCGGGTGGGGAGGACTATTTCGACAAAATATAGTAAATTTTCCATAGTTTGACATATACACTTTGACAACTTAAATTGCCACTCCATATGAAATAATTTCGAGATTAGTTTAGCTTATATATACCACAATGTGTAAGGAAATTTTGAGGATGGTGGTAGGAAAACTTCAACGAGGAAAAAATATGAAAGTTACCTTTTTGTTATTTCTGAAAAGTTCTTTTACTTGAGCTAGCCGCTTTTTTTTTTTAAATAGAGAGATATCGAACTAGTCATTCTTATTATTTTTTTTCCCTATAGACACGATTTGTTGGGACCAATTCATATTGAAGTTAATTTAAAATAGGACAGTTAGAGTCCTTCGGGGCATAGTCCAGTGGCAAAGCATGGGCGCTATAAGGCACTCTGGCATGGGACAGCGTGGGTTCGATTCCCCGCAAACACGAAGAAATTCTGCATGTTGGGGAATTTGACCTTGTCTCATTGATCAGTTGTACGCTCCCAGAAAACTGGCCACCGGAGCACATCCCGCGATTTACCTGGTGATAGTTGTTGAAGGACCGGTGCTATTACCTCCAGGGCGTGCAGGTAATACTGGGTGAAGTAGTCGGTATGCAAGCACAGAAACTGGATTATCAAAAAAAATAAAAATAGGACAGTTAGAGTAATCAAGATTCCTCATTTCTTGATTATAGCTTACCATTCTCTCTTGGGAGAGAACACCTTTTTAAAATGTAGAATTTCCTACTTATAAATCAAGTCATAACGGTGTTTCTCGGTAGAAGAAAGAAGCGAACTAGCTAGTTACTTACGTTTTTCAAGAGTCAAACTATATGAATTTTGATCAATATTTTTAATCATATTAATATGAGAAGAATTGCAATTTCTAATACTTTTCGTATAGTTTCCGAATATCAAAATTTTAATTTTAAATTATTGAATTAAGGTAATTTAATTTAACTTTAAAATTTAGTCAAATTGACTGTTAAAAGAAAAACATGACAAATATTTTAGGACGAAAGGAGTAAAAGTTTCGAATCATATATCACTGGCTCTCGGAATTTTACGATTATTAAAAAAAAATGAAACAAACCAGCTAGTAAAAAGTTGAATGCTGGAATGCATCTCCGCGAGCCAAAACAGTACACATGTATTAGTAAAACATCATGTGTTCCTTAAGTGGGCCGAATTAGCCCACGACCAACCCGGCCTAGCCCATTAAGGGTCCGAACGACCGAAATAAAATTAGGGGTGGAAATTTTCATTTCTAACATCTCAACTAAAGTCTTTACCTATTAGACACTTCAATCTCAATTAATATGTGTCTAATATACTCAAAGTTCTCACATGTCGGATAGCATGGATTTCACTAAGAAAAAATGCATGCATGTAGTTCTAGTACTCGTGAAAACGACAACAACTAGAAATTTAGGTTGAGTGCATAATATATTTTTTGTCAATAGTTTTGAGTTTTGGCCTACTATAGATTTTTATCAATATAGTATATCAAATGAGTTTTAAGTTTTATGTACTGGCAGTGTACTTAAAAGGTAATTGTAAGTAATTTTATTTAATTGAATTGATGGTAATTAAAAATAAATGATAAGTAATCTGCTATAACAAGTTAAATTACATTAATGGTAAAAAAAATTATTAAACTATTCGAGTATACAATTTAAATCCACTACCAATAAAGTTTTTGTGCTTTCTTGCAAGTTGCAACTATGCAGCACTCCAAAACTCTGATCTCTATACGTCTGCACCACATGATTCTTGCAATACCTCCAATCCCCCCCCCCCCCCGGTTCTTTTTTTTTTTTGATATCCAGCTTCCCGGCTTACGCCAGATTATTCCTGAAGATAGTAGTCCCGGTCCATCAGCACTACTACCAGTAAATCGCGGGATGTGTCTGAATGACCAGGAATTGAGAACAGAGCAACTAATATCACGTACAAGGTCCTACCCCAGAAGAGAGCAAATTGCTCTCACCAGGGTTCGAATCCATGCTGCAGGCCTCCATCTGGATTTTAAGTTCCCCTCTTTTGTCATCCAGCTATGCCCGAGGGACTGGGCCTTTTGTTTGTGTCAATGTGGAAGGTACATGACCAAGATTCAAAACTTAAAATTAAGCTAGACAAATTGTGCAATCACGAAAGGTTTTCACCCATATATTCAATAAAGGTGCAAAACACTTTTACATTTCCATAGAGACCAAAAAAAATATTAAGTAATTTTTTTTCATCAGCGTAAATATTGGGGGATAGAGACATAAGGTTATTCGGTAAGTGTGTTAATCGGAGATAGTAAGTAGTGGAGTACACAATATGTTCTATAAGCAGTTTCAACATTTTAAAAAGTAAATAAATAAATCATTATAATGATAAATAGTAGTATTATTTTTCATATATACCTATATTTTCATTTTGACCATTATCTATATATACATATCTAATAAAATAAATTGACGATTCCTGTGACATTGCTTGGGACAAGGTATATCCGCCCTTGGTAGCAGTTATGCCTTGTAATAATTGAGGTGTGTGCAAGTTGACTAAAACACTATTTTTATAATAATAACAATAATTTTAAAAACTATGTATCTACGCAAACTCCAAAACCATCTTTGTCATTCATATGGACCACTTTTCATATAAGATAATATCCTGTCATATTATAAAAAATGACTGCATAACCTCTACAATACTCACTTGAGCTCACACTTCTTTACATTATCTCTACTAGGTAAAAGAAAAAAATATGGCAGCCCGATACATTAAGCTCCCATGAAATAATTTCAAGACAAGTTTAGTTTATATACATGGTCAATAGTTTATTTTTTTCTACACTTAAAATGATAGTGGAACAAATTTAGCATTTAGCATAAAGTTCTTAAGGGGGTGAATGTACATAACAACCAACGAACAGTATGCGGTTGAACTTCATTATGAAATTAGTCAGACACAAATATGTCGCATCAGAATAGCAGAGTTAGAGGTCATATAAGGACAAGTTCGTAATTCAATTGGAGATCAAACCCAAACGAACAAAACCGTGAGGCTCCATAGGTTGGTCCAAACCGGACAATATGCGGGCTCATTGTATTATTTATTGGTCATGATATAAAAAAGAAGATATTTAAAAATAATATTAAACAAATTGAAGAGCCTTTAGATTAAATGTTTCACTACTAAAGATTGGTAGTAATATAAGTGTTGGCTGGAGTTAGTAATATGAAGTTAACAGTTGAAATAGTCTTAGGGAAAATAACTTCAAAAATCGCGCGGATTGTCCTTCATATGCACTGCCCCTCAAATTGATGGTCTTTAGTTTTTATCTTTATTTCTCATTTAATGAAAATTTGTGGGTCGAAGTATCATTATTCATGCATCTACGAAACTAGAAATTCGAGTTCGAAACCTAGCAGAGTAAAAAAAATATTTCCTACTTTCAAGGAAATATTTTTCATCTTTAATAACCAAACATCAGAAAATAACGTTCTCACCAAAATTATTTTACTTGAAATAAATTTCTTCATACCAATATAATGGGCCGGCCCAAACCACCAATGGTAACTTGTGGATCGGTGATGGGCCTAAACTTGTGGTTGCCCATATGCAAAGGCCTGATTACTTTACAGAAGAAATTGAACGATTTACCCTTCAAATGGGTTGATCTTTAATTTTTATACTTCAAATGTGCTGGTCTTTAATTTAATATTTTCCCTTCAAAATTTATGCCTAGCATATTATAAATTCTTTAAGGGCATTTGGCATAACTTGTGGGATATTATGATGCAAAATTTTAAACTTATGCACCGCAAAAAAATTGTTTGTTACGAGGGACAAAAATTAAAGACCAACGCAAAATGGGGAAAATTTGCAAATGACCCAACATCCCATATATGAATTTGGGGAAACAACACCAAACACCCCTATAAAATAATTACCTGCCTCTTTCCCCTTCTAAACCAATTCGCTTCTTACCTAACCGGTCGAAACTATTTACTTGACATACTCCCCCGCCCAAAACCCTTCCTCCATAATGCTATCACAATATATTTATATATCATGATGATATTATGGATGACTAAGAAAATGACTGAAACAGTCATGCATGATACCATCTCAGTATATTTATATACCACGATGGTACCATGGTCCTGAGGAGTGTCATTGAATGACTGCTTCAGTCATTCATGATATCATCACAATATATGTATATAAGATGATGATATCATATAAGTTTTTTCGAGAAAAGTGTGCCTTTTAGAATAAATGAACATGATCATCCATAATATCATCTCAATATATTTATATACCATGATGGTATCATGTATGACTAAAAGAAAACTGAAGCAGTCTTCCATGATACCATCTCAGTATATTTATATATCATCTTAGTATCATAATTTGGAAACATCTCAGATAAGTTGATTTTTTCTGAGGGTACTAAAGTAAGAAGGGTATGGGCGGGTAATTATTTTGGTTTGAAGGCGCACGTACATTCTTTCCCCTATGGATTTCTTCATTTGGCATATGGATTGAACGAGCTGCCCAATGAATTTTACGTTATACGCAGACTGGTTCGGACAATGTTTGTCTAAAAGATACAAGAGATATTAATATTTTTGATCTTCAATTATTGATAAAATCTTATTTTGATCCTTATAATAGATTATTCAAAAAATTCAAATACGTGCTGAACAAAAGGCAAAAAAATAAAGGAGTACAATCATTTTCAGGTCATTTCACTCTTCAAACAAAATAAAAATTAGAATTCTCTCCTAAAATTTTAATTTTTTTCATGGAGAAAGCAATTGATTCTCTTAGAATTTGATCTTGTGAATCACTATATTCGTCGCGTTGGATTTTGGTTCGAATTTTCCAGATAAATGTCAAAGAAATTCCTTAAAAATATATTTAGGGGGTAATAGGACCACCATAAAGGTTAGGTGTGTCACAACAAATTCGGGCAAAGGTTGGATTGTATTTTAGGCATTTTCCCAATTATATTTGTTCGTCATGACTTTGCTACCAAACAATACTATTCAAGGTGTTAATTAATATGTATTTATGCAATTAATTAGGCGGGGTTCGTTGGAAATTGGCTTATCTGAAACGTTACCAACGACGTTCCGACCGTAAAAAATTTACATTTTTTTAACTGTGAGAACTTATAGATTGCGTCTTATCCCTTAATGAGTCTACTGAGCTGGATAAGAATCTTAACCAGATAATGATTTTTCTAGACATACTTATAAAAAATTAAATTAATGTTACGTGCATAGCAGTGAATTATGATGTTTTACAACTAAGGGGTCGTTTGGTATGAGGGATAAGTTATCCCATGTAGATGAAATTGGGTGGAATAGGATCATAACTTATCCCACTTTTTATATGAAATAACTTATCCACCTTTTATCTCATACATATGAGATTGAATGGGATACCAAAGGAGTTATTCCACCAAGTCACCAATCAAATATGGGATAATTCCAATTTCACAGAACTAATTATTTTATCTATCTTATCTCTCCTACCAAACGATCTTCGATTAAGGGTTGTGGTGCGGTGATGAAGGTGTGGGGTTGAAGCCATAGGAATGATTTTTGGATGAAGAATACAAAGAAAATAGAAAAGAAAAAATGAAAATGGGGAAATTAAGAGCAATGGGTGAGTAGTTTCATCACATGTAAATATGCCAAAGCCATGTCCTCCGGGGCATAGTCTAGTGGCAAAGCTCAGGCTATAAGACATTTCTGGCATGGGACGGCGTGGAGTTCGATTCATAAGACGAAGAAGTGCATGTTGGGAATTTGACCTGTCTCGTTGATCAGTTGTACGCTCCCAGAAAAAGCGCCACCGGAGCACATCCCGCGATTTACCTGGTAATAGTTGTTGAAGGACCGGTCTATTACCTCCGGAGACGTCAATATCTGGGTGAAGTAGTCACCTTGGCGCAGCACGGATTATCAAAAAAAAAATGCCAAAGCCATCATGTGACTTTTTGTCACCCACTGGTCCAACTTCAAGAAGTGGGCTTTGTCACTGTCATAAGATTAAAGAAGTGGGCTTTGTCACTGTCATAAGATTAAAGTACCAAAAAGGAAACTAAAATAAATACTTCATTTAAAGAGAGAGAGAGAGATTAAGTAGACTTTTTATGAAAATTTATGTAATAGATACTTTTTATGACAGTATCTAACATATTATGTTCATAGATAATGTAAGAATTATCACCATCAGTACTTTGTTTTTTTTTATGATTAATCAAAGATTTTGAGTTTGAATCTTAAGAATTGAGTTGTTTTTTTATAGAAAATATATTTACCGAACTTTCTGATGTAAAGTAAAATTAGTCGAACTCCAAATTAGGTATCGAACACCGGAAACAAAATCAAAGTTAAAAAAGCATAACGTGGTGAATAATTATGCGATTAATTATTACATGAGGAATAATTATTGTAATTTTGAGGTATGAATTATCCACTTTAAGAATAGTTTATCTTTAATTATTGTTATCGGTGTATTAATATTTTATATTTTTATCCCGTAAAAATATTCCATGAACTTTCGTATAATTATACCGTTACTAATAATCTATATTGTTCATACTTTTCAATGTGTCAAATCCTTTAAAAAAATATGTATTATTTGGAAAATTCAACATATGTGAGAAAATATTTTTGAAAGGTCTAAGCAAAGTAACTAATAATATTCTTTTTCGGGTTTCTTTTCATATTGATCTCTGCATAAATATTACAAAACTAAACACTATATTAGTTATACATAGATTATACTAATAATGCAAAGTTTTAATATGGCAAATACATATACATGCCCTTAAAGTTGATGTAAATTTCTATTTTGACACCTCAATTAATCTTTGTTGCTAGGCATTTCAACTTCTATCAAAATGTGTCTATTAAACACCTATTTAATGGCTCTCTATTAAACAACCGTTTAATAGACACATTTTGATAGAAGTTGAAGTGCCTAATAGCATTACGGATTAGTTGAGGTGCAAAAATGGAAATTCACACCAACTTTAAGGACCTGTATATGTATCTGGCCAAATAATACTGCAATATTAAAAACATTATTATCCTTCAAACCAAACAAGTCCAATTGTACACTCCAACGGCTCTTTCTGAGATTGCTTCTTACTGAGGTTTGCTGACAAAACCTGACACATTTATCAGTTTTTTATTCGTTTTAAGAGTACTACAACAATAACATACTCAGTTAAATCTCATAACGTGGTATGAAAATGATAGAGTGTACGCAGATTTTACCTCTAACTTGGTAGGTAGAGCGGTTGTTTCCGAAAGACCCTCGGCTCAAGACGAAACACAAGAACAAGCAAAGTAAGACAAACAAAACGACTAAGCCATTATAGCGACTTATGAAAAAAAAGCAATAACTAATGCAGGTAAATAAGACAAATAAAATACACATAGCAGCATAAATCAAACGACAGTTGACTATAAAGCTATAATGTGCCTACTAGTATGATAGGCTAAGCGAGACTACAATAATAATACTACAACTATCAGTTTGTAAGCGTAGGTAGGACTACGCTGGACTACCTGCTACCCTAATTTGTGTTCTCCATAACTCCCTATATAAGGTCATGTGCTCAGTGAGTTGCACATGCACCATATCCCGTCTAATCACATCTTCTCAATACTTCTTCGACCTACCTCTACACCTCTTGTATCGGTCCATAGCCAACCTCTCACACCTCCGCACTGTGTCATTTGTGTCTCTCATTTGCACGTGCCCAAACCATCTCAACTTCGCTTCCCACATCTTATCCTCCATCGAGACCACTCCCACTCTGTCCCGGATATTATCATTTCTAATTATATCCCTCCTTGTATGCACACACATCCATCTTAGCATCCTCATCCGCAACTTTCATATTTTTGGTGTGCGAAGTCTTGACCGGCCAACATGCTTATCTTTCTAATTCGTTTAAAGAGTAGTTATTATAAAAAGAAATTAGAAATTGATCGATAGCTTCGTATTTATATTTATAGTTATAAATTAAAGTGATAAATATTACTTAATTATAATTAAATAATAATATATATACGAAAGATACATATCTTATGTACATTAATTTGGTGTAAATATTATGTTTGGATAAGTTTTATATTTATACTACTAAAGATAAGCATTTTTCGAGCGACGGAACACTATCGGTAATATAAAATTTCCAACAAAAAATCGACGGAAGGTATTCTAGTAGGTATAACCCATTGGCAGAAGAAACCTACACACACTATCAAAAAAATTTGATAGTCTCAATCAGTTAGCTAAACTAAAATTTTCATGGGAAAAAAAAGTAAATAATTGAAGGGTTCTATGTGTATTGAATTTTTTTTATAAACTATATGATATTTGATATTCATTGGACCGATTTATTCGATTTGAGGACCCATTAAACAAGGAAAAGCTCATTATTAGGGACTGTAACCTCGAACTCTCTAGTTAAGTCTTGAAGGTTGAGGACCTCGTTTATCCTACTACATCCATCAATGCTTTCTTGAAATTTTCTTTTGTATTTTTTTTTAGATAACCATTTAGTATCTAGTGGAATCTAATACATACACATACCCAACTGGATTTTTTGCATTTCTTTTTTTTATATCCAGCTTCCCGGCTTACGACAGATTATTCCTGGAGATAATAGTCTCGGTCCCTCAGCACTACTACCAGTAAATCGCAGAATGTGCTTGAATGATCAGAGTTTAAGAACAGATCAACTAATATCACCTAGAAGATTCTACCCAAAAAAGAGCAAATTGCTTCTGCGGGATTCGAACACATGAGTCTACTACTCTACTTTGTCATGTGCTAAGATTCAAATGCTTTAAATGAACTAAAAATAATTAAATAAATAGAAAGTAAGTTTATTCTTTGCCTAGAGTCTACTGCCTATGATATATCACTGTCCCAACTCTCAATCACCTATTTTACTCTCCCCTCCCCCCCGTATATTTTGAGTAAATACACAACTAGTTTGACCTACTTAGTTCTATCTCATCATTTAATTCTATTGACTTGATCTTTTCATCATCACTCTATTCTAATTTCCCTTTAATTAATATAACAAGTTTGACAAACTTCATTTCTATCACTTCATTTAATTCTATAGACTTGATTTATCTAGTGACCTACATATTTATCAGGGAGCCAAAGTTATCTAGTGTCCTACATATTCTATTGTGTTCTGTAAGTCTCATTAACTCGTAAATGATATGAGGAATGAATCTCAGCAAGCACCCATACTCGAAAGACGAAGAAAAATATGCAGCTTGTTTGGAGTTTTTTTTACCTATTTGTCAATAGCCTCCGATGTCCTTGGAAAATAGCCGAGGCACTTTTTTAATGATAAAAATAATATATAGAAGGAATGAATTTGTATGTCCCGACTAATTCGAATTCGTATTTCATAACACTCACTAACAAAAATGCTTCCAATTTTTTTCTATTCCCAAAACTCCAACCGTTCATATTAAAACTATTGTTGCTATGTAAATGTCACATGCATGCGAGTCTTGCATTACATCTTTTTGCTTCTTCAAAGTCTTGTGTTTCCATTTTGCTAAACATGGAAAAAAAATATGTCCTCTTAATTAGACGGTTTCCATCGTTGACAAATTTTTCCATCGTTGACAAATTAAATGCTATTTCTTGACCTATGAATTGGGTGTTATTAATGTAGTTAGATCAATTTTCATTGATTCTTCGATATGAGTCGGTTTGGACCTCTACTTAATTTCACTAGTTCATGACGTTTTCTTTTCAGAAAATTATTCAGTGGACAAAGTTACATGATATTCGTGTAAAAACAAAAATACTAGATGATTCTTTCAATTTGTTGAGTTTTTAGTTTTTTACTGCTACCAATAAGGGGTGGAGTAAGAACTTACTTGCATTTCGTATTTATACCAATCCTATAAATACATGACATGTACTTTTACATTATAATGGTATATATATATAATTCTCTTAATTTATGACTTAGTTACGGTAAACTAGTGTAGATTAATGTAAATACTGGGCCGAGCAAGTTGACATTTAAGGTGTGGTGTTGTGGTCATTGAATAAGTGAAAACTTCATCGATCAAAGCGTTTGGTGATTCTTTTCTCTATCTACCTAAATTTTGACGAACAAAATTATTCACTACAATTACCGGTGATAAAAAAATAGCGGGAACCTGATAAAATATTTAAGATGAGCATAAATTTATTTGAACTCCGTTGTTGGAAGAAAAACCTCTAAGTATAGTGTAAATTTTAATTGATCGAGCTTTAATGCGGATATCATGTGAAATTTTTTCTTAAACAAAGAATTTATAAAAAAGAAAATATAATATGAAGAAGTGCAAATGCGCCTAAGGCTTCATGTCACTATTTCGAGAAGTGGGCCTTTGTCAGTTTTATTTTACTGGAGATTAAAGTACAGAAGAAGAAAATTAAAATAAATAAATAATTGTTTTTGTTAAATAAGAGAGGAAAAGATTGATAGGTGAAATTGATTGGTCCGGAATTAGAATTGAGATTTTTGTGGAATGGATAAGTTGTAAATTGTGATGAAAGTATCTATCTCATTGATAATACAACCAAAATATATTAAATTATTGTCCTTGGTATATTTCATATATTAGTATTAACGGTTCAGTATGGGGCACATGCAAGTTGGTAAGTACCAAGGTGATTTGGGTACAATTATTTCGACGTCACGGGTTTGAATCCGTTTGGTGACAGTCTTTGCTGAAATATTGCAAGAGTTGTTACTGAGTTCGTGTTTGGTCCTCTCCCTTGCAGGACTGTCACTCGCGCATAACCCTCGATTTACATCCCACCTGATCAAGAAACCTCTGATACAGGTGGGAGGTTTCGCTTTCGGAACTTTCCCCTTCACAAAGAATTAAAGGTTCAGTTTCTCAACTTGTTCATATTCAGCTTTTCTGACTTATTGTCAGGTAAAAATATGCATAACTTTGGAATATTAATTAATTTTGTATACTTTTTTTTCTTCAAGTTTTCTTACATATTACAATGAAATAAATCATTAGTTTTTATTATCAAGGGAATGCTATATACAAATTATTACTAATATTTTGGTCCAACTGTCAACTTTTATTCAATTAAGTATAGCTTTGTACACCAATTAGGTTTTTGGACTCTAAGCTGATTCTAAATACATCATAACTATCTGAAATGCAAAAAAAAAAAAAAAAACATCAGTACTTTATGGACTATACAATTCTAGCTAGGAAAATTGTTAAAAGTTTTGAAGAACATTTCTGTATTTCTGCTGCTGTTGTCCTTTGATATGCAGTTGGAGTATAATTTCTCTGCTCCTCCCTGTGCTGTTGAAATCTTCTTGAATTTCTTTTCATCCATACCGAATAGATACAAGCAGCAAATAACCACCCTAGAATTGTTAAGTTTAACCTGTGTAGAGAGCCATTGCAATTTCACCTCCCAGTTATCAATTTGTATTTCCAGTGTAACAAAGTCCTCCATAACTCTTATCGTATGGATGAAAGTATATATATCCTAGAGACAGTCATTATTAGGGACAAATATACTGTTAGGGACAAATGTACTTGAACACATTCGTATTATTAATAAGATTAATATTTATGACATTTGCAATTATTGAATTATTATTTGATTATTTGTAATTATTCATTAATGTGCATCCCTTGAGCTTACGTTGTCATTAATAGAGTGAGATATTGATGATAGAGCGTAACTCTAAAATAGCCTCGACTAATGATCATCGAGAATGAGATATCGATGATATGTTATAAGTCGACATGTGGTATGCATCACATTCTTAGAGAATGTAGTATGTCTCACTTGTTGCTAGTAATGGTTACTAGTGATGGACACATAGATACTTTTGGAAAGTATTGGTATACCCTGCTGATAAACTATTTGTTAGACATGTCTAGAGTATTATCAGTGTGTGGATATAAATGTCTTTTGACTTGATGCCAATACGCACCTTGTTTACAGAGTAATGTACTTTGACCCCGTCCTAAGCTTAAACTCCTTATAGGATAAGACACGGCTTGTATTGGGTACATTATGATGTAAATTAAGGTAGTAATTGAGCCAAGAATAGGATTTATTCCTCGATTGGATATTCGAGAGAGCACTCAACTTCTCAGTGATATTAGGTCGACCAAGTCATTGGCCAATGCAAGAGACATATTTAGAATATGGTCTAATTGTCGACTAATATAGATGAGATAAAGTGATCAAGCCATTTGGATAGACATATGACAAATCCTAAGGTTGATCAAGTGTGTCGCGAATGAAAGGAATTTATCATCTCACATAAAGGTTATGTTTTGCTGGATTCATGTAAACGTACTTCATATATTGAGTTCGTCGTACGGCGCAGTCTAGGAGTTCCGTATGGACCCTAATTGGATTAGTGTCGATATATGAAGACCTATATGGTCACACTATGTCGACTGTCTCTTCGATCTAAGGGTGTATTGAGAAAGTATTAAATATTCGATTTGGAATCAAGATATTTAAATTGATAATAACCCATCATGCATGTAGCACTTAATGTCTATCACGGGAACGACTTTGGAGTTCTCTTTCTTTGAAGAATGATAATCCAAAGTGATCTTACTTCAAGTGAAGCGCTAAACTAATCCTCTATAGCTTAGTTTTCCCATTGAACCAAATTTCTGGGATCTCCAGTCAGTAAGGTTGGGTTACCACCATAAAGATTATTATTGTATGGGTTTTAAGCCCATTCCCCTAGACAGACAGAATATTTGATCTCTGGGTAGGCCTTTAGTTAAAGGATCCTCTAAGTTATCCTTTGATTTGACGTAATAAATGGAAATGACACCTGTATTGATTAACTGCATAACGGTCTTATGTCTCCGACGAATGTGTCTAGACTTGCCGTTGTACATATTACTTTGTGCCCTTCCCAAAGCCGATTGGTTGTCACAATGAATCATCACCGAAGGCACAGGGATATCATTTAAGAAGTCGTGAAGCCACTCTGTTTCTTCTCATGTTTTGTCCAGAGCAATAAGCTCTGATTCCATTGTGGATCAGGCGATGTATGTTTGCTTGGAGGATTTCCAAGACACAACCCCTCCGCCAATTGTAAAAACATACACATTGGTGGATTTGGTGTTTATTATGTTTGATATCCAGTTTGCATCACTGTACCCTTCCGGTACGGTTGGATATCTGGAATAATGTAATCTATAGGTCAACGAATATTTTAGATATCGTAGTATCCGATTTAATGCCTTCCGATTATCATTTCCTGGATTACGAGTGAATCTAGACAACTTATTGACTGGATAAGCGATGTCGAGTCGTGTGCAGTTTATAATGTCCATTAAACTGCCAATGACCTGTGCATATCGCTTCTGGGATACGGGTGCACCACGATTTTTATCAATTCTATGATTCATATCCATTAGTGACTTCATAGGGAAACTGTCAAATGCATCAAATTTCCACAAAACATCTTCAATGTAATGAGATTGAGATAACATCAGTCCGTCAGATGTCTTAGATATCTTAATTCCTAAGATAACGTCTGCAATACCCATATCTTTCATGTCGAAGCATTGTTTCAACATCCTTTTGGTTTCCAAAACCAAGGTTAGACTATTTGCGGTGATGAGCATGTCATATACGTAAAGACATATCATAACAAATAAGTCAGAGTTCCCTTTGATATAGATACATCTATCACATTCATTTATGGAGAAACCTTTTGATAATAAAGTATTATCAAATTTTTCATGTCATTGTTTCGGAGCATGTTTGAGTCCGTACAGAGACTTAACAAGTCGACATACTTTCTTTTGAGTATTCACTTACAACCCAAAGGTTTGCTTCCTGGAGGAAGATCAACCATTTTTCATGTATGGTTCTTCATGATGAAATCTATTTCGCTTTCTATAGCTTATTTCCAAAGCGGTACTTCTGGAGTTGACAGTGCTTCTTTAATTGTCATCGGTTCATTTTCAACCATATAGGTTAGAAAGTCTGGACAAAAGGTTTTATCCTTTTTAGCCCTTTTGCTCCGTCTTGGTTCAACCTCTGGAACCCCTACGTTCTATAGGTCTGGAACATTAAGTTTTGAATAGTCAGTAACTCCTGAGTCCTGTAGATCTGGAACGTCTAGTTCTGGATAATCAAAAACTCTCGGGTCTTGTTGACTTTGAGCATTTTGTTTTTAACTTCGTTTGCGCGAAATTATTCTTTTCCCTTTCTAGGAAAGATCTCTTTAAAAATTCAGCATTCCTTGATTCCATGATCGTACATTCATGGATATCATGTATCTCCGACTTATACACTAAGAAGTAATAAGCACTACTGTTATTTGCACATCCGGTGGATATGCAATCTACAGTCTTATGTCCAAATTTGACCTGCTTTGGTTTAGGTACTTCGACATCTGTCAAACAACCCCACACTTTCAAATATTTGTAAGTGGGTTTCTTTCATTTTCATAATTCATATGGAGTTTTATCGTTACACTTACGCGAAATTCTATTAAGAATTGTATTAGCGGTAAGAATCGCTTCGCCCCACTTGTTTTGGGCTAAATCGGAATTGATGAGTAAGACATTCATCATTTTTTTTAACGTTAGATTTTTGCGCTCGGCAATACCGTTAGACTGAATTGAGCACAATATTCTTCAAACGGTGCTACGTATCCCCCTCTGTCATTACGAATTGCCTTAATCCGTATGTTTAATTGATTTTCAACTTCTGCTTTGTAACGTTTAAACGCTTCAAAGGCTTCACATTTACTTCTCAACAAGTAAACGTAACAATACCTTGTATTATCATCAATTAAAGTCACAAAGTACTTGTTCCTCCTCTAGTTTGTACAAACTTTAAATCACATATGTCCGTCTGAATAAGTTCTAGAGGAGCGGTGTTTCTTTCGACTGAGTGGAAAGATGACTTGGTTAATTTTGCCTATACGCACACTTCACATTTATGTTTTGGGTTTATGTCGAAGGAAGACAACAATTCCAACTTTACTAACTTTCGAATGGATTTGTAGTTGACGTGTCCTAATCTATGATGTCATAGATTAGAAGACTCAATCGAGTAACTAGAAGGCTTCGTTACATTAGTTGGCATTCATTTTGAAGTGCCCGTCACACGCGAACCATCTTCCTACAAATATACCATTCTTAGTTAATACAAACTTGTTGGACTCAAAAACTAGTCTAAAACTAGCATGTACCAACAGTGGCCCTGAAACCAAATTCTTGCGGATGTCAGAGACGTGCATCACTTCCTTCAAAGTAAGCTATTTGCCTGAAGTCATTTTGAGGACAACATTTCTAACCCCTTGCACTTCAGAGGTAGCATGGTTGCCCATGAATAACTTTTTGCCCGAGATTGGTGCGTAAGAGGAGAATGCACTCATATCTGAGCAGATATGAAGGGTTGCACCCGTGTCTATTCACCATTGCTTTGGATTCTCCACCAGATTTGCCTCCAACACTACAGTCGAGAAATCCTCAATCATGTCGTCGAGATTCGAAGGATCATCATTGTCTTGCACGACGTTAACCTTAGCCTTGCCTTTATTCTTGGCTTTCTCTTTCTGCTATCGCTTTAGTTTACACGGTCTTTGATCATATGACCAAGCTTTCCACAATGATGACAATTTCGTTTGAACTTCTTCATCTTTTGGCTTTTGCAGTCTCCATGGTACTTGTGTTTTTTGTTGGCATTTCCCCTTGAATAAACCAGATTCACCTTTGCCTCCATTGTCTGTTTTGGCTTAGATATAACCCTTTTATTGTCCTCTTTTATTTGTAGTTTGACAATAAGATCTTTAAGCCCTATTTCCTTTATCTTTAGTTTGAGATAACTCGTGAACTCATTCCACGAGGGAGGCAGTTTCTCAATCAAAGATGCAACAAAAAATTATTCGTTAGGCTTCATTCCTTCAAAATCCAGGTGATGAATAATCATTTGAAACTCTTGGATTTGGGAACTTACTGATTTACTATCCACCATTTGGAATTTCAGAAACTTTCCAACAATGAATTTCTCAGTACCCGCATCCTGCGCGCTGTACATTTTCTTGAGTTTTTCCCACAACTCCTTTGATGTCTTCACGGTGCAATACACAATATAGAGTGCATCCAATAGACCGTTCAGAATGCAATTTTTGCACATGAAATCACTATGATTCCAGACATCCAATGTTAACCTCAGGACATTTGTGACCTGAATATAGTCGCCCACATCAGTCGTAGTGTTAGACTGAGTGTTGATTGCATCCCTACCAGAATGAGGATCTTTTGTCAGAAATCGTGACAGGTTTAACGTAGTAAGATAGAACAACATTTTCTGTTGCCATCTCTTGAAATTGGTACTCAGAAAGTTTTCCGGGCGTTCTCCTTGAAAACTGGCAGAAGTAGTGAGAACAGTATTCCCTTAAGCAATAACAGCAGAACCAGAGCGGGAAGAAATTTTTGGAATAGACATATTTCGAACACTTAGAAGATATCCAAAATTTTGTCTTAAAATTATTGGTAAAAATCGGATTGTAGGTAACAAAAACTGGGTTAAAGTGTAATCGAAAGGTTAAACAAGAAGAATACTGAGTCAAGAGATGACTCTCTGTCTTTAAGACAAAATTGCCCCGTATAAATGCTTTTACGGTATTGGACAATAGTATTTCAAGATAAAACAACAACTAATCAATTGTACACAACAAATACAGTTGATTATAGCGAAGACAATGAATAAGAACATATTGCTGAAGAAAGAGAGCGGAAAATGTTTTCTGCCTGCTTTCTGTATTTTCGTTTTCTGTGTGTATATTCTTGGCGAAGAACAGAACAAAAAGATAAACTAATTTGTTTGAGTTTCTGGACAGACAGAATCCTTTGTTATTGTCTACTATGTGTTTTGTGTGTCTTTCCAATTGAATAGAGATGTTCAATTTATATGATAGGGAGGGAGGCAACTAATCATAGCGTTCGTACACATTGAAAGGCCAACAATTACGTCTTGTAACTGTTATGACTTTATTACCTTTGTAACGTTTTGAGCATTTAAACAGTCATGAGTTACGTTGTTGTAACATTTTGAGCATTTAAATAGTCAGCAGTTATGTCAGCCAACAATCATGTCTGTTGATTTTAGAACTGTTGTAACTTCCGAAAACTTCATAGATCGAAATATAAATAGTTAACACTTTAGGGACCAAGAATAAATTTTTGGAACAAACCAATAAACCCCCGAGCTCGAGCCCGGACGGGCAGGCGACGACGCTCGTGTGGGGCTTACCCCGAACCCAAGCTCACTTAGGTCCTCTCCCTTCTAAACACATGGGTTACCCCTTGGGGTCCCAAACCTTTACTCAAACTTAGATCTTATATATTACTCAATTCTTCATTCTTTTACCTATGAGGGAGATTTGTCAATTTGGCCAAAAAACACTCCATCTTTTCATGTCTCAAACACCTTACTTTGTGTACCAATATCTCTTTCATTTTTGTCAACGAAATTTGACGATACTTGACACTAACATTATCTACTCACTTATAGATTAGACATATGCGAAGAAACAATGTGTCCGACATGCAGGGCCCACGTGTTTAAGTCATCAAAAATGGATAAATTGAATCCCACGTTAGTAAAATTTCCAACAATATGTACTCTTTGACATAATTATTACTAATAGCTAGTGAATACTCGATTTAATCATAGATTGAATTTACATATATATTTATAGAATAAATCGTGTCCGCATAAGTATTTTCTCTCTCAGTCTACCTAGTAAAGACTTGAAATAAAATATTTGATGTGTATAAAATGATTAAATAGAATTTGAAAAAGAATTCTTTGCATCATTTTTCAAAAGATTAAAACACGATTAATCTGAGATAACTTCAGGAGTATTTTTGTGACTTTCTCTTATTAAATAAATATATTTATAGAGAAAATATAAAGACAAATTGGAGATTAAAGGTGTAAGTAAATTAATATTGGCTCATGTGGACCAATATCTAAGATGGGGTTTCAGTCTGCCAAGAGCACGTGATTGGCATGTGCTAAGATACTTTAAATCAACTCTTTTTAATAAATAATAAATTTAAAAAGGTCAGTTGATTCTTTTATCCAAAGATAGAATCTGATGTCTATGATATATCACTATCCCAATTACCTTTTTTACCTTCTTTCTTATTTTGTATTCTTAAATTGAATAAAATGCCCAACAAATTGAAACACCCCCTAATTCTTTTCTTCTCTTTTTGTTCAATGACCTAGATAAGTATCCTCTATTGTTAAGGAGATGTCGGTTTTACGATCCAAATTTATGACACCATATTATCCGTTTCAATTCAATAGACCTCACGGTTTGTCCCTCACGTGCCATGATCGAGTCTAAAAATGTGTCTATCATGCATACAAATCTCACTCTTCTTTTTTATTTGTGACGTGCGATTCGCCTAAGCGTAGCATGCATACCTTCTTTGGAAGCTCGTCAATCTAGAAGTTAGTTAATATTTCCCTTCGACCTAGCTTTCGTCATGGAATCACACTCAAGTTCGACCATTGGGAATGAAATCATCGTTGTAAGGAGATAGCTACCTTTCAAAGTGCGACTTTTCTGACATAAACCTAAATATAGTTGGACGCCAAAATGAATGTTATATATCGGATGAAAAAACCCATAGATAGATAGATATTAATTGATGTACATTTCTAACGCGCTTGAACATGATTTGAGTGAGATTTGAAAAAAGATAGTAACTAAAATCGTGATCTGATTTCGATCATGAAATTTTAGTAGTATTAGTCATTCTTGTCTATTTATTGAATGAAAAAAAAATAGAGGAAAAAATGGGTTGCAACTTGAAATAGAACAGTTCAATGTACCTTAATATTAATTAAATTAACAAAACAAAAGAAAGAATTAAAAACTGGTTAATTATAATGTGGGAAAAGGTGACAATGCACAAAAAGCCTACAAAGTTAGCTTTTCAAGTCCTTGATTAGTGCAATTTTATTCATTTTAAAGACTTTTTGAGTGGATAAAGTATGACCACAACAGTTTTTTTTCTGAGCTGGAATTTCCCTTTCCCTTTTTCTTTTTACCATATATGGTTTCATTTGACAAATTTATTAATTCAAATAATATAATTTTACTTTATTAATCTCTTTATACGATAATTTATTCACAAAATAAAAAGTTAAAAGATATGTTTGTGTGAGTTTCACGATATCAATTACTTCATATATATATATATATATATATTCAATAATATAGTTGACACAAAATAAAATTAGAAAAAAAAGGAATTATAGTTATACTATAATGCTATTTTTCAAATTTCAGATAATTTCATCGAAATAATTATTTATTACAAAGTTTACAACTTATTTCTTCAGCTCGAATTAAGATTACATTAGATATGTTGTTATTATTGGCTCGAAAACATTATTTATTACAAAGTATGTGATTTATTTCTTTCTCGCTCTATTTAAAAATGATTTTAATTAATATAGATATAATCAACTTCTCTATGGTGAAACAAGCAAAACATTTCATGATTTCATCCCTTTTGTTTTAATTTATGCCAATGTCAAATACAACTTTTTAGAATTTTCATTACCCAAACTACACTCTTCATTCGTCATACAAAAGACTTCGACTATATAATTCCATGAAGTGTGTTGTCACTTTCAATTACTCAAACTATATTCATTTTAACTATTTAAAGTTCAATTCCATGGCGGTATATAACAATGCCTTTTATCAAACTAGTTTTCAGTCACTATTATAATATTTTTTCCACCATCAAATAAAATAATATATATATTAGATCTATAATATATAAGTTAAATCTATAAAAGAATGCCACATAAAAGGAAATGAGGTGTGTGAGAATATGTTTACCATGACATTTTAATTCACTAATGTTATTTATTTTAGATAGGCTCGTATAGTTCGAAATGTGCCACTAAAGTCTATGTCTTGCTTATATATTTAAAAAATTTCATGTATTTTTCTAATATGTGATTTTTCTATGGTATTATATGCACTCTTTCTTTGGATTCAACATCTCCTTTGCAGGTTGCCTTACAATATGAATATCATCAAGATATGAGATTTGCGTATGGTCTATTGAGTTATATCGTATTTTCTATCTTAGTAATGTAAATTTTTTAAAATATCATTGAATGTTAGCATTTTTTTATTCGGTGTTCAATATTCAGATTGAAATTCGATTAATTCAGATTTGCGCATCGTATGGTTATTTGGGGGAAACGCTCTGAAGGTTACAACGTGAAGAATTTTAATAACAACCTAATAACTCATTGTACTAAATATGATATTATCCGTTTTGAACTTAAAGTTGGTACAACTTTACTAATTGTGGCTAAAGTTTAAGACTTTTTGTTTTTGGTACTAATAACTCTTACTAAGTTTATTTTCATGATTTGGTTCCACCCTGTAAATTTCTGTTTGTTTATGTACTTAATTCATTGAATTTTGAAAATGTTGATTCACCATTCCCTAAGTAGTGAAAGTCTTGGAATTTTAATTAGTGCTACTTTTCACAGTATCAAACCTTTTTCTCCATTCATCCCTTTTTAGACCAGTTCAGAATTTTGAGATCCTCATCATCTGACGATATTATTGTGATTAAATATGTTCATTTTTTTATATTTGGATAATTCTCCCCATATTAGCAAGATCTTATTTATTTTTTCAATATACTTATTTTTTTAACAAACTTCAACTGCAATAAATTCTAGAAAATAATTTAAAAATTGATTTGGTTGAAGTTTTTCAAAATTTGAAAATATATTTGGGCATAATTTTTCAAAACATGTTTCACTTTTTTCTTTAAAAAACATGACTTATCTCCATAAATTCTAAAAACTATCAAGAATATTCAACCATACCAAATAAACATACTAGTTAATTTCAAATTATTCATATGTGTTTTGATTTTGTTGTTGAATTTGATTTCAGATCTCTTATTTTACTAATTTTGTAATTTTCTTGTTGAATGCATCTCAATTTGTGTAATTTTGTTATTGAATCCTACTGTTTTCCGCATTCCAATTTGTGCACTATGAGACGTTTTTGGATATGAAGATTACAAACAGTGACATGATTTTCGGGATTAAAATAATAGTGACGACTTAGGAGATAACTTCAAGTCTTCAAATAATTCTTACGATTTGAAGTATTCTAGTCTTCAAATAATTCTTACGATTTGAAGTATTCTTAATTAATGGAGGAAACATAGTAGATATAAATTAGTTGTGTCATAAATAAATGGAGAATTCTTTATAAAATATAAAAGTTTGAGATAATTTTTAAAAAATTAAAAAGCTCAACTGATAAATCTTGGCCAAAAAAAAGATTAGTCAAAATTTGGGATTTGAATTTTTTTTGCAATAGGTGGAGTACTATTTTGTTAAGAATGTTTTAGTAAAATCATTTTTTTTTTACTTTCAAGCCGTGAGTGAATTTATTAAGAGTTTATTCAAATTAAAAATATCATATACCGAAGGAAGTAATAATATATTTTTCATACTTAAAAGTTAAAATTCGAATTCGAAATATCGGAGTAATGATTAATTGTGTTAGGAATTATATACATGTACTCAAACTTTTTTACTTTTTACAGGCTTTTGGCCAGTAAAAATACACACACACAGATGACTTGGCTTCCTTCCATTGACAGCTCTTAAGGTGATTCCAACCCACCCCCCCCGTCAAACCACCCTACTACCCTTCAAGAATCTCTTTTTCAAGCCTTTCCATTAAGCAAATTCATAAACACATTTCTTCTTCTTTGGGTGTCTTCATTCTTGAATAAACAAAAAAAAAAATCAAAACCTTCATTATTCTTCTTCTTCAACACCATAAAAACTTTCCATTAAGCAAATTACAAGCACCCTTTTCCTCATTTCAAACATAGTTATACTAAAGAAGCTTCTTTTTTAGTGTATACTTACTATGTGCAAGAAAATGATGCATTACAAGAGATATCATTCCTGGAGTAAGAAAGGAGGAGATGTACTTGTTGTTTGTGTAGATGAAGAAACTAACCCTCTTGGTTTAGTCTGTGGAAACTCTGCTTACAATCACAAAAGAACTAAACCAAAACTTTGTTACCTTCTTTTTCTTTCTCTAATCTCCTTTAGCTTTATTTTAGCTCTGTGTAAGCTGCTCTCTCTTCCTCTATCTGTTTTTCTTTTTTGTTACTTCTTTAGTTGGAGAGTCTTCTAGTAACCGTTAAAGTTTATGTCATGGAGGTCACTGGTTCAAACCATTGAAATAACCTCTTGCAGAAATGCAGGATAAAACTGTACACCTCACATAAAGAGAGCTTAGTGCACCGGGCTGTCTTTTTTGTGGGGTTTCATTTTTTTTCTGAATTTGATTTGTTTTGCATGTTTGCAGATTCATTTAGTTCTGAAGGAGGAGGACTTGGTCCTAAAACAGATGTAAATGGTTGTTCCTCTATCTCTAATGGTTAGTTTCTGTTCTGTGAAACTTCTGTTGAGTCCTCTTCTTTTTCCTTGTTTTTTCCAACTCAACAAGTGATGCTATATCCATCTATGTTCATATACTGTTGAAAAATATGTTATTTTTGTTGGCGGGGGGAGGGTGATGAGTTTTTTGTCATGGGAGTCTTGGATTAACTGGTAAAGTAGCCGCCATGTGATCAAGAGGTCACGTGTTCAAGTTGTGCAAATAATATCTTTTAGAAATGCAGGGCAAGGCGGCGTACAATACAACCTTTTGGTCCGACCCTTCCTGACCTGGCGCATAGCGGGAGCTTAGTGCACCGGGCTGCCCTTATCTTGTGTTAGGATCATGAGATGGTTGTGGAACTAGAGTTTTTTCTTTTTGGCTTGTGAAGAGCATTACAAGTGATTGTTGGTTCAGATTTGAATTTCCTTTTTGATGGTTCTTTGTGGTAATAATGAAATATTATGTAGTACAAAGAGGTGAAACAGCTGCTATTTGTTATTGCTTAGTTGTAATCCTGTTATGGTAATGTTTAAATCAGGTTGACAAGGATATAAATGCTCAAACCTCGATGTTTATTTCTTGATTAATTAATAGTCTTTTGTTGTCAAAGGAAGCAAAAATAAATGTTTATCAGTGATACATGAGTTTCTTGTTGGTATTGCAATTTTTTGCTTGTTAAGGTCGTTGGTCTTAATGTAATTATAAATATGTCTACATGGTTCTTTATCTTCCCAAATTTTGATAGATCCTTTGATTGAACTGCAGGATCAATTTGTTGTGAAAGAAGCAGTATTCGCTCTGATGTATGCGTAATGAAAGGGGAGGTTAGGACGGATTCTGTTTCCTCTACAATTACCCTTTACAGAAACAATGATGTTACGCCAAATCTTGATGAGAATGATGAGGTACTTTGGCATGAAAAGATTAGGCCATATACTCGGAAATGGGAAAAAAGCGTTATGGACACCATCGATGAATTAGACCTTGTCGTGAAAGGGGAGCATTCCGGCGTTCATCAAAAGTGTGATGTCGAACATGATGTGCCGGCTGTGTTTTTCTCTACCGGAGGGTACACAGGTAATCTTTACCACGAGTTCAATGACGGACTCATTCCCCTTTACATCACTTCTCAGAAGTTTAACAAGAAGGTTGTATTTGTAATCCTTGAGTACCATAATTGGTGGATAACGAAGTACGAGAACATTCTGTCTCATTTCACCGAGTATCCTATCATAGATTTTACTGGAGATAAGAGGACTCATTGCTTCCCAGAAGCCATAGTTGGTTTAAGAATCCATGATGAGTTAACGGTTAATTCTTCATTGATGGGAAACAATAAGTCCATTAGAGACTTTAGAGATCTTCTTGACCGAGCATATTGGCCTCGAATTAGAGGTTTGATCCAAGATGAGGAACGTGAAGCTAGTATGAACATGGAAAAACTTGTTTCTTCACCCTCATCCGAGACAAAGATGGTGATGATGGAAGAAAAGCATGATTTGAAGAAACCTAAAGTGGTTATAATAGCTAGAAATGATTCTAGAGCTATAATGAACGAGGATTCTTTCGTTAAAATGATCGAAGATATTGGGTTCAGTGTGGAAGTTTTGAGGCCACAACGAACGACAGAGCTCGCAAGGATCTATCAAGTCCTTAATTCAAGCGATGTTATGATAGGTGTTCATGGTGCTGCCATGACTCATTTCCTCTTCATGAGGCCTGGTTCTGTTTTCATCCAAATCATCCCGCTCGGAACAGATTGGGCAGCAGGAACTTATTACGGAGAACCAGCAGTTAAACTAGGTCTCAAGTACATTGGATATAAAATTCTTGCGAAAGAGAGTTCCTTGTATGATGATTACGACAAGAATGATTCTGTCCTGACTGATCCTAACAGCGTGAACGACAGAGGATGGGAATTCACGAAAAAGATCTACCTTGATCGTCAAAATATTAGGTTGAATCTTGGAAGGTTCCGCAAAAGATTGCTTCATGCCTATTATCATTCTGTCGCTAATGAAAGCGCGCGTATTCATCGTCTAAGTCAGTAGTTTTTTACCTTTTTGTGGTTTATCAAACATACTAAATTAGTCTTGTTAAAGTTCTTAGAGTTGTACATCATGATTCAGAATAAAAGATATAAGCATTCCTGTAGAGATTTGTGGCAATGCCTTTTTGTGTACATCAAGTAGGGAAATGGTAAGTTGCTCTTTGGTTTCTAAGAAAAAAAATAGTGGTGGTAATTCATTGCATACACTTCTTTTCCAAGTTTGCTGCCATGGAGCTCTATGTCCTTGAACATGTTCACTGCATTTATTTAAGTTTAATCATCTTGTGTCCGGAACTTACTCGCAGACTAATCTTGATTGATTGACCAATTAATCCAGATTCACGTTGCATAAGGTTCATAAAAGGGGAAATCACACTCCCTATCAAAGGTTCTCCATTTTTAGGGTTCGAATCTGGATGGAGGGGTCACATCCATCCAACCACTTTTGCTGATCTTGAGGGTAGTGTACTGCATGCAAATGTATCCATGGTTTTGTGAATTCACCTTCATTCAACAATGAAATTTCGACTTGTCCTCCAAGACACCTTCAACCAACCATAGAGATCGGGAATGAGATATTAAAGTCAACCTTGTTCCCTCGGAGGGACACAACCTTGGCCTGCCTTCCAATAAGTTCTACCCTCGCTATCACAAATAGCACAACCCTTACACCGTTCGAGGCCGCTCCCCAACTGAGCTACTCGAATAAAATATATTTAGTAAAAACAGAACACATGTATGTCTAGTAAATCACAAGCATATCTCACATATCTTGGATCTGCCCATCTGACTTGTCCATATGCATATGAAGTTTATGTTTCTAAAAGAGGACTTTAAGCGCTAACATGATTGTTTTTCTGTTCTCATTAGATCATATTCTTCTGCGACATGTTAATAACTTATTGCTAATAATTTTCTCTACAAAATATTAGTCCTAGGTTCTTACATTATTGCAATCATATAACTTATTTAACTATATCCTAGGTTCTTTGCTGGCACTCGTATACCACTAATCTACTTTTATTTAACTATATATTGTCTATACATTATACATTTTCTTAATTAATGATACTTATTCCATCTTCACTTCTTATTAAATGTTATGACCGTTGATGCATGTGATTTCGATCGCTTTGGTAGTCAACACTACAAATCTTCAGCATGTTTATTAAAATGTTCCACCTTATTTGTGTTTCCCAATGGTAATGTTTACAGATAGAAAGATTGTACTTTGACGCTCATTATGAATTTACTAACTTTAAATTTTGGTTTCTATTTTGATTGTATCAGCAAGCTAGGTTGAGAAAAGGGGATTCAATTAAATTAAAAAGTTATATTGTGCAAATAGAGAAAAACATCTTGTATTTTTTATATATAAAAGTTATTGAATCTCTTTGATGTAAGAGAAAAATTCTAATTAAGTGGAAAAGGGGTTTTAAAAATTGCAACTTTTGGATCTCCTATATAAACTCATGGCTTCGCCAATGTCTGATTGAATTCCAAGTAAATTTATATGCCTATGAAGTTTGTGTTTCCGATGGTACTTCTTCTCCATGTGTAAGTTTTTCTAAGATTATAATATTAGGCGATTTCTCTATATTTGCCTAAGCTTTAATGAGTAAAATTACTCGGTACTTTATTGATGTAAGGTAGTAGATATCCGATGAAATAATTTATGCACGCAATCTGGTCTGAATACCACCATTAATAAAAAAAAAGTTTTTGGTGGCATAGTTATTTATATTGTATCTTTGTTACATTTATATGAGGTATATAATAGAATAGTCTAAATGTGCGCAAGGTGACTCAGACATTACCATTACGTAAAACAAAAAGCTTGACAATTCTCCATGTGCAACTTGCTAGTCCTAATTTGTTCTACATTAATGCACATGTACATTAAGAGATCTTGCTTTACCTGCATGGTTGAATTCAAGTAAAATGGGTACGTATTTAGTTTCTTTATTGTCACTCAAAGACCACTAATCTACTTTCTTTTAACTACAGTCTACACACATACACATACTCACATAGTAGTCAAATACATGATTAGATTATCTTAATTTCTTATAATTATCAAGCTCCCTTGTTATTAAAAGCTGTGACCGTTGATGGCACGTGACGTCGATTGAATTGCTAGTGATCAAACACTGCAATTCTGCTGCAGGTTTTTTTTGAGATGTTCCATCTTATGCACATTTCCCAATTGTTAGAAATTGATTAATCTGGCTGCCAATTGCGGATCCAATTATGAGTTTAGAAGTCAAACTCTATATATATATGAGCAAACAATAAATATCGTCTATATAGTTAGTGGTGGATCTAGATTTAGTGTTACTGTTGAACCCAATATGTAGGAGCTAGAAATTTATCCAACCATAACAATTCAAAATTAATTATGTTTAGTTAGAATTTATAGTGAAATTATTATACGAATATGTTTTTCTGTTTTGAGTTAAAATATGTTTCATATTATTATAAATAGGAGTACTGCTAGCTATTTTAATAACAAAAAAGAACAAGAAATATTATTGAGATCGTAGAAAGCATTCAGAGACTCCTAGAGTTTGTCAACGAGTTATGTAAAACCTAGTGTTTTAAAGTAAAATTTTATCTATTTGTTCGAAAAATAATATGAATATAGTTAGTGAGGGATGCTATCGATGGAGCCAGAAATTTATTCAACCATGGGTTCATGGGGGTTCCTTAGAACCCAGTGCTTTAAACTCTCTCTATATATACACGAGAAATGCATATGAGTATAGTTAATGAGGGATGCAACCTTAGTGCTATAGGTTCAACCCTTGATGAAGCTAGGAATTTAGTCAACTATTCCGTAGAACTAAAGAATGCTTTGAATAGTCAATGGCAGATATACTTAGTGTTAGCACTTTGAACTAAATGTTGAATTCACGCTCTAATTAATAGTTCGATCTATTATCTCATTATATATTTAAAAATTGAATTTATTTACCTTTAATACATATATAATCAGTTGTATAAAAGGAGGTGTAACACACTCGTTGTCATATCAGCACCACATCAAAAAGTGAATTTCTTTTATTAATTATGTTTTACATTAATTAGTTATTAAAATCATCCAATAATTATATCTTGTTCATCACTAAACCATCCCACCCACCCCATCTCTTATCCCACCAGAAAACATATCCGCCACCACCAAAGGCAGAAACCGTCAAAGATGGCGGCGGCGATTGATGTGATCGGAGAAGATCTTCTGCACAACATTCTTTATGGGTTACCAGCAGTAGCTTGTGCATCAACAACATGTGTTAGCCATAGTTGGAACTCATCATCACTCGTCTCCTCGCCCTTCCAAACCTTTCATTTGCTCTTTCTCGCAATCCTGAATTTCAGGTTTAAGCATCATATAATTTAGGTCCAAGATTCATTCTTTACATGGTATCAGAGTCAACCCCATTTCAATTCTTTGTTCATCAATGTTGGGCCCCCAAATTATATTATCCACGCTCCAGTTAACAAGGTCTGGGTGTGTGGGGGAGTGTTAAGAGTCCCACATCGGATATGGAATGTGAACATGGACTCCTTATATGGATTTGGACAATCGTCATTCTACAAGCTAGCTTTTGGGGTTGAGTTAGGCCCAAGATTCATTCTTTACATAATACTCCCTTTGTCCATTTTTACTTGTTCACGTTTGATTTTATACAATTTTTATTTGTCCATGCTTGACTTGACACACCCCTTAAGGAACAATAAATGAAAGGGAAAAAGCTCAAATATGTCATTGAACTATTTAAAATGACTCATTTATGTTACTCGTTAATTGTTTGGCTCATTTATGCCATTGCCGTTATCAGAATAGCTAATTTATGTCATTTTCGTAACTAAAATGGCTCATCCATGCCATTTATCATTAACATTGACATTAATAAAAAATGGTATTGTAAAATCAGTGTTAATAAAAAATAGCATGAATGAACCATTTTGGTAACGATTATGACATAAATGAGTCAAACTAATGACGAATGACATAAATAAACCATTTTGATAGTTCGATGATATATTTGAGCTATTCCCTAAATAAAATAATAATTTTACTATATTACCTCTAATTCTTTTAAATCATCTCAATAATTTAAATCAATCAAACATACTTTAAAAGTTGTGTAGCCACTAACAATTCCTTGAAGTTTCTAATTTTAATAAATGTCCATAATAAGTGTCCACTTAAATAGATATGAAATGATAAGTTATCTCTTGATTTTCTAAGCTACCTAACTAAATAGTGTTTTGATTACATAAAAACCCACTTATCTAAATAAATGTAATGGACATTTATTTTAAACGAAAATACAAAGGTTAAGTGAACACTTATTATGAACCAAAGGGAGCATTTCATACAAGGTACCAAAAAACACATAATTTAACTAATTAAAGGTTAAATATAGCTAACTATATATTATACAAACCAAAATTAGAATTTAGTACTCCCTCCATTCAGTTTTACTTGTCACATATAAATTTTATACACCTATTAAAGAACCAAAAAATAGAATAGAAAATTTATCATATTATTTCTAATTATTATTAATTATTTAATAATTGAAATGATTTAAAGCTTACGAGAAAGATGTACAACCAACTAATTAAGCAAGAAATTCAAAAATTTACATATTTCTCATAAAAAAGTAAGTGCTAAAACCCAAAAGAAGAAACAAACAAACACACTGAAACGCACAAAACCAATACGTGGGGCTTTCTCAGAAAATGGAGAAACAAAGGCAGAAATCGGCGGCGACGATTGATATGATCGGAGAAGACCTTGTATACAACATTTTATCTAACTTACCAGCAGCAGCATGTGCATCAGCAGCATGTGTTAGCCGTTCATGGAACCTTATTATCACTCGTCTCCTTTCTCTTCCAAAGCTCTCTTCTTCACTTTCTCTCAACCCTAATCTTCAGGTACTTCAATTTCCCAATCTGGGTATCTCAAAATTTATGAACTGGAGTACATTTTTTCATCTGGGTATCTCAAACTTATGAATTGGACAACTTTTTTTCATCTGGGTATCTCAAAATTTATGAATTAGACTACTTTTTTACATCAGGGTATCTCGAAATTTATGAATTGGAGTACTTTTTTACATCTGGGTATCTCAAAATTATGAATTGGAGTACTTTTTTTCATCTGGGTATCTCAAAATTATGAATTGGAGTACTTTTTTCATCCGGGTATCTCAAAATTATGAATTGGAGTACTTTTTTACAAAGTGGTGGTTCGACCGTTATTGTTGTATGGGGCTGAGTGTTGGCCAACCGGGAATGCCCACGAGATGAGTAGGGAGATGAGGATGCTTAGATGATGTGTGGGCATACTAGGAGGAATATAATAAGGAATAAAGTTATACGGGGCAAGGTGGAAGTGGCGCCCGTGGCGGATAAGTTGAGGGAAGCGAGATTGAGATGGTTTGAGCATGTAAAGGGGAGGTGCATGGATGCACCGGTAAGGAAGTGTGAGAGGTTGGCGATAACAGGAGTTATGAGGGGTAGGGGTAGGCCAAAGAAGAACTGAGGGAGGTGATTAGATAAGATATGACGCAACTCTAGCTCACTGAGGATATGACCTTAGAAAGAAAGGTGTGAAGCCGAGGATTAGGCTAGAAAGCTAGTTGATAGCCCGGGGTTTCATATTAGTAGTATCTAGATAATCGCTTAGTTTCTTTTCTCTATGGGTATTAGTATTAGGGCTGCGTATCGGGCGGTTCAGTTCGGGTTTGAATGTTATCGGTTAAACTTATCAGTTTATAGACATGTTAAACCGTTAAAGACCCGTTAAGATATCGGTTACTGGGTTATTGGTTAATCGTATGTTGATTGTTATCGGTTATCGGTTTAACCATTAAGAATTCACATGAATTTTTTTCAAGAACAAAGAACCCATTTTCAAAACTGAAAGTAGCTTCGAACAAAATTATTCAATTGAAATAGGAAGGACGTAAATAAATTAGACCAAAATTATCAAAACTTGTCACTGGCAAACACAAACAGAAAGACTTAATTTTATCATGTGTCTCACTGCAAACGGACAAATGCATTAAGAAAATAAGAAACACAAACAAAAAGAGACAACAACAAACATCAAAATTCTTCCAGATGTGTCAACTCATATATATCTAAATGGAAAAACAAAACAAAGAGACAACAATTTGCCTGTGATTGTGATGTTCATCCCGCTTACTCATATATCAGGTTATAATTGTAATTAAATAAATAGTTATCGGGTCACCCGTTAACAAAAGTGGTCAAACCGAGACCCGAATACCCCAATAACCATAGGACATCACCCGATACCCGAATCAATAACCTATTAACCCGAACCATTAACCCAATAACCTAATAATCGATTCGGGTTATTTGTTTAACCGTTAATCTGCACAGCCCTAATTAGTATTTGTTGTCTTGTTGCTATGATATAATATTTTTACTTGTTATCTAGCTTCAAACGCTTTCTTTTTTCGAGCCGAGAGTCCATCGGAAACAACCTTTCTACCCTACAAAGGTAGGGGTAAGATCTGCATACATCTTACCCTCCCCAGACCCCACTTTGTGGGATTATACTGGGTATGTTGTTGTAGTACTTTTTTACACCTGGGTATCTTAAAATTTATGAATTGGAGTACTCTTTTTCATCTGGGTATCTCAAAATTACGATTGGAGTGCTTTTTTAGCTCTGGATATCTCAAAATGTATGAATTGGAGTACTTTTTTACATCTGGGAATCTCAAAATTTATGAATTGGAGTACTTTTTTACATCTGGGTATTTCAAAATTTAAGCAGTCTTTTTTTTGCCCAATTTGGTTGTCCCTTTTGGTTTACTGTTTTTCCGACCTAAGTAGAAAAATGTTACTCCCTCAAAGTCTGGAAAGAATGGAGCTATTGCTCTTTGGAGGGTCAATTTTTTCTTTGATTATGCTTTTTTTAAAAAACTATTATTAACTATAAAAATTATGATTTGGAGTGCATTTTACAGAATTTTTGAATATGTAAGTATTACGTATATCGGAAAAGTGTGAAATGGGTGCCTGAAAACACACAAAAAGCAAGATTAGGTGACCCTTCTCTTGAGGTTCTTCAATTAAGCATATAGTCTTTTTTCTTGTCCAATTTTGTTTGCCCCTTTGGCGTACTGTTTACTCGACCTAAGTTGAAAAATGTTACTCCCTTCATCTGAAAAGAATGGTCACTGTTGGTATTTGAAGATGGAGTGTTTTTCAATGATGTTTTTCAACTATTTTGAACTATAAAAATTATGATTTGGCGCACTTTTTTACATCTGGGTATCTCATATTTTAAGCATATAGTCCCTTTTAACTAATTTTGCTTGTCCATTTCGGCTTACTGTTTTCCTGACATAATTAGAAAAATGTTACTCCCTTAAAATCTGAAAAGAATGATTACTATTAGTATTTGAAGAGTCAATTTTTTTCGATTATGTTTTTTCAACTTATTTTTCATTTGTTGTTTTTTAGACTGCTTTATTTTGCTTTTTATAGTATTTTTTGTCATGACTTTTATACTGCTTTGGATTGCGTGTGTTGAGGGTCTACCGGAAACAACATCTCTACGTCACAAGGGAGGGGTAAGGTCTGTGTACACATTACCCTCCCCAGATCCCACTTTGTGGGATTTCACTGGGCATGTTGTTGTTTTTTCAACTTATTTTATTCGGTATGACGATGACATGAGATGAGCTTAAATAAGCGGTGTGGATCCGTATAGCCGATCCCAACTTGTTTGGGACTGAGGTGTAGTTATTGTATGTTTTTTCAACTATAAAAATTACAATTCGGAGTAATTTCTACAGAATGTTAGTATTATTTTGGCAAACTGAAGAAATGGGTGTCCGAATACACAGGAAAAGTAAGCCAAATTGACCCTTGTATTCCAAACCCCTTCTTTTTGGGTCAGAGGGAGTAATTATGTTTAAGAATATGATTTTAGATATCAAAACACAAGATGAGAAGTGATGAAAGCATACACTTAAAATTGGATAAAAGCAACAGTTTATTGGATTTCAGGAAATGAAATGGCAGAACTATCTTGGAACAAATACAGTAACTTGTTTAGTTTATTACATTAATTTATTGGGGTTGAAATCCAACTTTTGGTGTAGGTTGCTGTGAATGATGATGTTGACAAGGTTTTAGCTAGTCCGATTCGGCCCCAGTTTGTCATTGCTTCCATTGATCCTGTTTTTGACTTGGACGAAGCTCACCGGCTGGTATGCACTCTTCTCTCTTAATTTGGCATTTGTGTGCACTATGAATCGTCATTCAGTTGAAGTTACCAGTTTCAAAAAAAAATCGTGACTCAGTTGATGAATCTGTTTGCTAAGCTGTCTAAGTCGAAAAGGAAACAGTTTCTTATGTTTCTGAATACTTTCTTACTTGGAGATCACGATATTAATTTGACGTCATACTCTCTCCGTTTCAATTTATATGGCTTAGGCCTTAGTTTGACTAGGCATAGAGTTTATGAAAGATGGAAAAACTTTTGAAACTTGTGCTCTTAAATATGCCATAACATTTGTGTGGCTATAGAAGTTTTCAAACTTGTGGTCTTAAACATCCCGTAACATTTGTGTGGCTATCCAAACTCGACTATGGAATACCATCCCTGCTGCTATTTGGTGAGAATATCCTAGTCCTAACTTCAAATGTATGCTTTTTCTTTATTTTTGGGACACCATGGCTGAGGTAGACGTCACTCAGGATGTAGAGGCCATGCCTGACTTTTTTCAACTCTTTACATGGTCTGTTATTAACAGAACATTGTAACTGGTTCACTTCACCAGCACACTTGTTGCTGGTCATATATTTATAAAATCTACTTACGGAGAGAAGGTTTCTTATGAAAAAATATATTTATAAAATCTACTTACGGAGAGAAGGTTTCTTATGAAAAAATATATTTATAAATTATAAAATCTAACCTTACCTATCGAAAAAAGAACTCGTAGAAGTTATGAAAATTGTATAGAATAATGCCATTAATAGAACGGTCGCATACATTTTGGTACTAAGAGAGTATTATTCTATTATATAACATAATAGTTTATCGCTTGATAAAAAAAAAACATAATTGTTTATGACCACAGTTTTTTTCTAAACAATATTTGGATTCTTCAAGAAACAACTTGGATTTACTTTCAATTTAGTCTAAATAGAGCATGTCGGGACATATAACTGAGCTTTTGGATTGCTGGAATATCAAAGGAGGAATTCCAGTAGAAAGAATTGGCGGCAAACAATCCAGCATGGATTTGGTGGACTGTTTGGAGGGAGAGAAACTAAATGCATTTTGAAGACAAAGGAATTCTATTCAGAAGATCAAAATGGATTGTTTGCTTTTGTTTTTATTTTTGGTGTAAATAGAGCCATGTAAATGATGCTGAAGCAGTGATAGATCTCATAGAATCCCATTAAGGTAGAAAGGAGATGCGTCTGGCGCTTTGTAAATACTTTTGATAGCTATGTTGCTCGGACTCTCCAAAATGTTGCCGTACCCGTGTCGGGTCCTCCAAAAATATACTATTTCTGGAGGAACCTGAACGCGCTCAAAGACATTTTTGAAAGAGTCGGAGCAACATAGTTTGACAGCACATTCTTGGTGCTACATTTATAATGCTGTTACCATTTCTCAAGAAAAATATATAATATTTCTGAAGAGGTTTAAAATGAAATAGAAGAACTAAGAAGGATGAGATAATGTGCAAAAGATTAGGAGACTGAAGTGTAGTAAAATACTGTGATTTTAGTAAAAGATCAGTTTAACTCTATAATTGTTGAAGTTAGTTGTAGGATTGGGGGAACATTTTTTAACTTAGGACTTTTAGAAGAGATCTACCAGCCCTTGATCAGAAAGAAAGGAGAGATCAATTGGTTATGTAGCGAATGATATAATTGTTAAGTGTATTAGGTTATCTATAATGAATAATATACGAACATTTTACCTAATTTTTTTAGCATAATTATGGACTCCCGTTCTTTTTGTTGTTTCAATGAAATATTGTACTTTGTTAGAGTAGTGATCTTAATAACACCATACCATTCCGTATGAATTATCAGACACTGGAATAAGCAATATGTGCTTCTTATGGTGGATTTATTATTTCTGCAGATTACTGGTAGATTTGGCTCCAAAATTCCAGTAATTACTTCGATATCCCAAGGAATTTTTGGGCAAGATGCTACCACTAATGAGTTTGAAGAGGTGAATCTAGTGGCTATAGACTAGAATCTGTTTGGGATTGCATTCTGATGGCTTTTTAACAAGAATTGAAGTGAAGAAAAATGATGTTTTTCCAGGTTCAGTGGGACACGTTTGAAGATGACGAGGCTCATGCCGGTCTTGGTAATGAGAACCAGGGTGCTTTACTAACTGTGGGTTTCTTTCCAGGATTGACAGTTGATTTGATCCCATTATCAAAAACTCGGGTAATTCTTTACTCCAGTACAATCCTAACATATCTAAAAGATATGAATGTCTGCCTTATTGGGAGAAAGTTGAACTTCCACTTTTTAGCTTGATTTTCATTTCAAATGTATGAAGTTCCTACTTGGAATTTTGAAGGGATGACTAGTTCATACTTCATATCTACTAGAGAATCTGTGCTAACCTGATCTAAAATGGGCTACACTAACTTGGGGAGAACAAACTTCAGGGAAATCAACTCATGATTGATGATCTCGTGCTCAGTATCAGGGAACGCTCATCCTCTCGCTCTGGATCAGCATCACCGATGGGGATTTTGTTATTTTCTGTAAGTCCCAAGTCTCTTAAGACCTATCATTTTGTTATTTCTTGTCCCCTGTGGCAAAACAGTTGTCAAAGTGAAGGTGCCTAAATATTCATTAAATTGTGTATGAAGGGGATAAAGTGTATCCTCATGCAATCCAGGTTCTGTATGAGTGCCTGGACTAATCAGTTTAGACTTAGAGTGAGTCAGACTAAAAAGCTGGAATGAACTTTCAGGGACACTTGGGAGTGTTTGCTTTTTAAGTATCTATGATCAACCTTCTTTCTTTTTACTTTAGATGTAATATAATTCTTTGAATGTTCTAGGATGAGGACACTGACATCAAACCTGTCCTTGAAAAGTTGGGTGAGTAAGCTTCATAATTTTTATTTATGCAAAACTTTATTTGATCACATATACTTTTATTGATGCAGATTTGTCTTTTTATTTGATTCTGTGAGAAACAAGTAATATTTCTAGTGCCCGCTTTTGTGTTTGTAGATTATGCCTTTTCCACTGAGACTGTCATTGTGGGTGACGGAGGTTCTCAGTTTTTATACCAAGGTGAAACTGCAATTAACCCTTCTAATAACAAAGGGTCGAGTTCAGCTGCAGTTGCTCTTTTATTTTCAAGGGATAGAGGCAAGCCTCCTGGTACGTGTTGCTTCTTAACTGAAATTTCACGGTTTCAAGATTTGATCCTTTATCAATAAAAAGAGCACTCTTTTACAAGGCATTCGGGTCGGAGAATACCTTGCCACCAATGCTAGTGTTATATAGTTGTGTGTGATTCCACAATTTTTAGAGCAGATCTTTCATATCAATGAAGTTGTGAAGTTGTCTAAACTCCCCAAAATTTTGGCTCATGAAAAATGTTATGGACTCAACTTTTGCTCAGCTTGGTGCTTAGCATCTATGGAAATCTTAAGTCTGTTGAACTTCAATGTGGGAGAATATGAGATTACCAATTCAAGTACAACTAAATCATTAGCTAATTCTATTCCTCAATTGAATTATAAAATAAAAAGAGAGAGGAAGGAAGAAAACCATAATCAACTGATCCTAAAAAGAATTATGATTTCCTAATTAGTAGAGGAGATGGGGAAACCAGACTGCACAGTTACACACAAGGGCCAAGGGGGGTGAGTAGAGAAATTAGTGTAATGATCTTAGTCTAAAAGTTGAAGCAAAAGTGCACAGGAGTTTGAAAAGAAGCAGATACAGAGAGATAGAGAAAGGGAGGTGTGGAGAAGAAGAGACTTTCTTGGTTATCTAATGTGCCTCAGGAACACATTTGGGGCACTTGTGTAGAAACTAAGTATATTGCAGATGAGAACGTCAAAAAATTAATTTGAAAGGTTATAGATGGTGGATATTTTCTGAAAATTGGGGGTTAGTTCTTCCTCTTTTAAACATACATATTAGTATATATATATGTGTGTGTGTGTGTGTGTGTGTGTGTGAGGAGAGAGAGAGATTGGGCTTGTGTATTATGTAGTTTCTTTGCTGTCTTAGTAGGAACTTATTTAGTCATCATATGATGAGTATACAAGCGTAAGAGCCCGTTTGGATTGGCTGAAAAAAGTGTTTTTAAGCATTAGTGGTTAAATTACTTTTTAAGTGCTGACAGTTACGTGTTTTGAAAAAAGTGTTGAAGCTCAAAATAAGTTATTGATGTGTTTGGTAAACAAGTGTTGTTAAGCACTTTTTTCTGTCAAAATGACTGAAATACCCTTTAAAGCTGTTAACACTATAAAGAAGTTGATTACTAAAGATTTTTAACTCTAAAATTGGTTCAAATTAAAATTAATTTATATTTTAATTCAGTTCGAATATAAACGGTTTATTTAAGTTAATTTTATAAATATATGTTACTTTTAATTTTACCAATGTTAATGTGAGTATGATGATTCATTTTACTTTTTGATCTTTGTTGAAAATTCTAGTTGATGCTTCGTAAAACTATATCTTTCTATGCAGATGCACAGTTACTAAAAAATTTAAAAATAAATAAACAAAGAGGAAAGTATTCTAAGATGCTTTTGCCTTTTTGGTAATGAGAATTCTATTCAATGCAGTATGTTTCAATATTTCCCATTGCTGATCTGTCTATAACATTCTGATCCCTGCTAAACAAAGGTTGTTTATTTATATCGCCTTTTCATGTGCTGCCATAACATGAACACAACAAAAAAGTACTAAACTTTTGAAAAGGAAAATAAAAAACATACAGCAAAAGAAGTGTGGAAACAAATTAGGAAGGAAAATAATATATATACCACTGAAATCACAGAGAAATTGACGGAGAGGAGTGAAATATCTCCAAGAATTGATGCAAAAATAAAGGAAAGGAAGAGGAAAGAAGAGAAGAGGAAGAGCTACGGTGATGAACTGAAGAAAAGAGGGGAAATATGATAGTTTAGGGTGTTTAGTAGTGAGGGTAATATTGGAATTAGAAGAAAATATAAGGGATAAAGGGCAGCCCGGTGCACTAAGCTCCCGCTATGCGCGGGGTCCGGGGAAGGGCCGGACCACAAGGGTCTATTGTACGCACCCTTACCTTGCATTTATGTAAGAAAATATAAGGGATTAAAGAGTAAAATTGTTGGTCAAACCAAAATGACTTTTAAGACAGAGAAAAAAGTTGAGGTTCCCCAACTTCTTGCTTTTTCCTTATTTAAGCACTTTTAAACTTATTTTAAGCACTTTTCTATTTTGCCAAACACCCAAAAAGTTTAAAATGGCTTATAGGCTCTAACTAACCCAAGAAGTCGAGTTTGAGTTTTTATGGAATTATATGGTTGATTTATAGCTTGAACACTGTCTAGTGCATTTGACCTATATTTGTCTGAATAACGTTAGACGTACTAGGATATAGAGAAAGGGAGGTGTAGATAAGAAGAGATTTTTTTTTGAAATAAGAAGAGATTTTTTTTTGAAATAAGAAGAGATTTTTTTGGTTAACTAATGTGCCTCAGGAACACATAGGGGCAGTGGTCTAGAAACTAAGTATACACGCAGATGACAACTTCAAAGAATAGTTTGAAAGGTTATATATGTTGGATATTTTCCAGATTTCGGGCATTAATTCGTCTTACGTATTTGTGTATGTGAGATAGAGAGATTAGATTGTGCATGTGTATTATTATTATTGTTTTTTTGATAAGGATTGTGCTGCAGCAACAACAACATACCCAGTGAAATCCCACAACATGGAGTCTGGGGATGGTAGAGTGTACGCAGACCTTACCTCTACCTTGGTAGGTAGAGCGGCTGTTTCCGAGAGACCCTCGTCTCAAGACGAAGCATAAGCACAAGCAAAGTAAGACAAACAAAGCGACTAAGCCATGATAGCGAATTCTGAAAAAGAAGCAATAACTAATGCAGGTAAATAAGATAAACAAAATACACATAGCAGCATAAATCAAACGACAGGGGAATATAAAGCAATACTGTGCCTACTAGTATGATAGGCTAAGCGGACCTACAATAATAACACTACAACTACCAGTTTGATAAGGATTGTGCATGTGTATTATTTTGTTTTCGCTGTTACGTTGTGTTAGTAGAACTATTTAGTCAGCAGATGATGAGTATACAAACTTAACTGACCCGAGTTGTTGGGTTCGAGTTTGTATGTAATTATATGATTATTTTATAGCTTGAGCACAGTGTACCTGTATTTTCTGAACAACTTCAATAACTGCTATCCTATGTGCTTTCCCAAATGAAGTTTCATTTTCTGAAAACTTTGTAGTTGCGCATGATCTTCTAAAAGTTGTCAGTATTTTTAAGTTATGCCTCTGGCTTCTTCTTCTTTTGCAGTTACATCAGTAAATATAGTTAAAAGTATCAGATTCCTTGTCTTCTACTTAATATTGTCGTATCTTTAGGTAATTTAATATACTATACTTCCAGGGAGTTTATTGTGGCAATCATTTTCTGGGACCATGTATACAGGTGTTGGGGAAACTCAGTTTCATGTAATGTTATCCACTGGCATTTCACCGATTGGGCTTACATATAGAGCTGTCTCTGTTAGGGAGAGACCTAAAGACTATTCCACTTGGCTCACTGCAAAAAGAGAAGCAGCTCGTGAGAATCTGGATGGTCAGACTATTTTAGATCAGATTTATGATGAGGTAAGGTGGTAAATCTTGTGAATTAAATTGACATTAATGTTTCAGCACCAAAGTTTAAGTGGCTAGTTTCTGAAGGAAGTAACTTACTGTTTAGAAAGGAGACTTTCAAATAATTACAAGATCTTTAGTGTAACTAGTCTCGTTTCCCCTTCCTTTGATTCCTCCGCCTTAGTGAATCCTTCTAAGTTCAGAAATGTGTGGATTCATCAAATGTCAGAACTCTTTTACTCTTGCCTCACTTTGTTAGTTGGGTATTGTTCCTTTATGGTTTAGTAATCTGCTATGAAGCATAATCTGAAAGTGAAGTTTTCCTGTGAGTTGGGAGATTTTCTTTTAACTTAGCTGTGCTTATTTAGAACTTGCAAGCCCGTTTAAGCGAAATTTTTTACTATTCATCTTCAATCATGTGTGTGTGAACCCCATGAACTCTTCACTGTGAGTTGGGAGATTTTCTTTTAACTTTGTCGTGCTTATTTAGAACTTACAAGCCCGTTTAAGCGAAATGTTTTACTCTCCTAGTATACATCTTCAATCATGTGTGTGTGAACCCCATGAACATAGTTCACACTCTTCTCTGACTTGAGATGTTTCTTTTCTATGATTTGATTTCACCAGCTGGGAGGTCATAACCATTGTCCAGCTCTCTATGTTGGAGTTACAAAGAGAAGGAAATGCTCTATTGGGCAGGAAAAACCAAGCTGGATAAGTATGCATGAATTCCATGAGGTCTTAAGGTGATTAATGCATGGTTGATTATCCTTTTCTGGTCTTTACTTATCCCGAGGTTAATGATGTGCAAAAGCATGCTGGTATAGGGATTGTTTTCTCTGAGAAGTTTCCATGGTTCTTGGAGAGAATAGGGAGTCCTCCTCATCTAAGTTTGTTTCTGTTAACATCGAAAAGCATGTTATGAAACCGCTATGGTGATAGCCTTGTATGCTTTTCCTTGTCCTCTTCTGTAACTAATTATAAGAATTTGCAGAGGTGATGAGGAGTATCTATATGTCCATGGTGTGGGTATCAGAAGTGGCGACTCCTTCCGGTTTTACCGTGCAAATTCTGAGATGGCACGTGCATCTTGCAACAATATTGCAAACAGCTTCAGACGTTTGAAGCAAGATCATAACTACCAAAGCGATGATCATGCTAATAGCAATGGCTTAGATGTACATAAGAAGTCTGTTTTTGGTGGTATGATGTTCGCTTGCTGTGGTCGTGGCAAGTTATTTTTCGGTCAACCTAATGTAGACGCCTCACCTTTCTTGGAGAACTTCCCTGGTGTTACTTTCTCAGGAACCTATTGTGCCGGAGAAATTGCACGTGGAGAGTTAAGCTCATACGAACAGGGGTCTCAGGAACACAGCTCTGCACACTGTTGTTTGCACGTATTTAGCACTGTCTACCTGGTTATGTCATATATCCCTGCATTGCCACAGCATTAGAGATAGCTGGTTTCAAAATTGGTGGTTTGAACTTTGAATAGGCTACTGTGCTGTACTTTTGGTTGGAATTTATGGTGGAATCTGGCTAATATTGTAGCTTAGCAGATGGCAAACGTCTTTTGTAGATATTTCAAAAGCCATTCTGGAATGTTTTACTAACTTGTTGCTGTTTCTTAATAGTAGCTTTTTGTTTTGTAAATGACATTTCTGCAAGAATTGTACTATTTTTTGTATCCCTAAATTTAGTTCAAGATAGACCTGAATATTCTGCAATCGGAACTAGTTATGCAGGGATTTATTATGCATTATATTGCAGGAATTGGTTATGCAGTGAATAACAATGCATGCATTGATTGTTATGCGTTGAATAATAATAGTGTTTGCTAGGAGGAGAGCTTTTTTACCCCTTTAGTTACTGTTCCATGTGTTGCTCCTGCACATATTTTTTTAGTTCACATTCTATTTACCTTATAATGATACACATTTTCGCATAACGTATACGGGTAGAAATGATCGGTCTATTAAGTTAAATGGAAATTATGTTGTACAATCAACCAAACACAATATTACTTATGAACAACTTTATATTGGGATTATTTTTGTTGCTGCCGTTGACCAAATGACCTCTAAGAGCATTCATAGAATAATGTCCCATTCTTTAAAATAAAATTGAAATAATCGAAACTTTTCTTTGGTAAATTTAGAGCATAATTTCAAGGGTTCACTACAAGAAATACAAAGGCTGAATACATTTATGGCTACTCAAACTTGCTCGTTTCTTTTTTAATTTTGACACCTGAACAAGTGGTGGTATATATTGAACTCGAGTCAAAGTATATCTATTGAACACATGCTGCTGACATGAAAATCAACATTACTGATAAGATTTTTGTGCTCTTATTAGGCTAAGAGTATTACTCTAAGAGACTTGAGCGCTTTTATCCCAATGGAACATAGTAAGAGAGAATTAAAAATAAACCAATGTTTCAGATTTAAAGTTTTGAGTATAATCTGCCCTGTGCCTTCCCTAAAGTCTGTGTTTTACTTAATTGCTAAGGTTATAGTAAGTGTCTTTTGTGTAGAAAGTTGATCTAGAATTTGTGCTACTATAAGTTTTCAAATTTGAAGAAAATTACTTGTAATACTGATAATTTTGAGAAGAGATAATTGTATATTAATCATCCAAATAATGAACATACATACCTTTTTTGTTAAAGGTAATCTTATTCTTAAACTAGCATTAAGGTTGTGTCTGAAAGTTTTTTAGACATTCTTAATTGCAGTTTCTGTGTTGCTAAATCTTGCTTTTTGCCAAAGCCAATGCAGAACCAGATGGTCATGAAAATTTGTACTGAAGGAGGAATTTTTATACTTGTATACAACATTGATAGAAGTCATTGATGAAAAGAACTTTCATTCAATTGTCAGGTTTTTGGTTGGTATACAACAATGTGCTTCTATCATGTTTCTTCACGGTTCAATTAACAGAGATTTTGTTTCTTTCTGGTCCCTCGGTTCCTTTTTTTATGCCTCAGTAATCTGTACAGAAATATCAACGTCAACAGCCTAACTACATCTAAACTTGCAGCGAGTATCTGCAGCATAAAGGTGTCATCGAAGTTTGTCTAACTCCATGTCCAGTAGGCAGTGAGTACTTGTTGATGCCTACTGTCAGCTCCCTGATGTTAAATACTTAGTGTTCCTCATAGCCATTTCTTTGTTAGTTTGGCTGAAGGGCCAGGTGTTTTGGAATTTCTACTTTCATTTGCACCTGTAAAATGAACGACGATTCTGTAAATGCTACATTTGGTCAATAATGGTTTTTAATTGAAACTTACTAGGCGGTTGGACATAAATTGAGTGATATTTGAAAAAAAGAAGTATTTGAAGTTGAAGTTGAAAAGTTGTACTATTTGAAAGTTGAGGTGGTGTTTGGACATGAATTTCACTTGAAAAAAAAGTCGGAAGTTTGTGAGTGAAAAATCCATCTTGAACTCAACTTTAAAAACTAACCAAAAAGTCATTCAAATGCATAATGAAACAAAGTTTTAGAAAAAAAAGGGAAAAAACTCATACCCAAGTGGGCCCTTAGTTTTGATTTTACTTACAAGAATCAGGCAAGCTCCCTCCTCCAAGTGAAGATCTCCTCGACATGGTTGGTGGCGGAATGCCAGTTAGAGACTACCTTCTAAGTGTCCTTGCATTAGATGCCACCATTGGTGACTTGATCTCCTCGTTTTGGCATTTAAAAGGCGATGGTGGGGCTGCTTCAGTCCTTTTCTGTTGGTTCCTGTAAGTTTTTACAAGTCAGTTAAAACACAATTCTGCGTCCATGAAATAGACAGGAAGCTAACAGAGTTATCTCAGACAACAACATAACATTGTAGAACTTGCAAAAAGCTTTAGCTTCATATGGTTATGTAAAGTGATTATAGAGAGAAAATGACAAAAATGGTCCCTTATGTTTAAAGGGTAGGTTCAAAATAGTCCCTTATATGTATTGAACAGTTTTGGTCCCTTAAGTTTGTCAAAAGTTAACACTTCTAGTCTCCGTTGGTTTATGTTCGTCAGATTTGACGGTAACGATGGAAAAAAAAGTGTTAACTTTTGGCAAATTTAAAGGACCAAAATTGTTCAGTGCATACTCAAGGGACTATTTTTGTCATTTTCTCTGATTATATGTACATTAAAAACCAACTGAAATGCGATCAGACAATGAATCACTTACTTTCTTTCGGAATCATTAATCAGTTTCCCAATAGTCCGAAGTGATGTTCGTATTTGAGATCCCTTTCCATGAGTACTGCTAACCAAAGTAGGCGTCTGGAATTCGGATGAAATTGTTCGCTCACTTTGTATTCCTCCCTTGATATCATTTATAGACGTTATCATCGGTGGCTCGGGTTTTTTTGGAAGTTGAAGAGAAGGAATCCTTGTTCTGTTATCTGTTGTTTTCACCCCCTGGCTTTTAATGGCAGCACTTCTTGGACTCTTAGGTGCATTGCAGCTCTTAAAAGCAGAAGTTGGACTCCGAGGTGCCTGGCTTTTAATGGCAGCACTTGTTGGACTCTTAGGTGCATTACAACTCTTAAAAGCAGAAGTTGGACTGCACAGAGGCTGCTGACTTTTATCGGCAGAAATTGGTCTCCCACTAGACTGCTGGCTTTTAAAAGCAGAAATTGGACTCCGAGGAGGCTGTCGGCTTTTAAAACCAGAAGTTGGACTCAGAGGAGCGTGCTGGTTTTGAAAAGAAAAAGTTGGACTCTGAGGAGCCTTCAGGGAACTATCATTACCGGCTTGATCAAATAATTGTGACATCATCTCCCTGCTGAAGCTCAGTAGATTGTTGTAAGCACACAACTTCTGGCTGATTGTGCTTGCTTGTGGCTTCCAATGATTTAACATGTTCAAGATTCTTGGCCCTTCTAAACTTAATCTTCTCGAGCGAGTTTTCACAGCTGGAGTTTTGGATCCCTTTTCATCATCAAGGTTGGGCTTTTCTGTCCTCACGGTGGCTTAATCTTCGAGCTCATGGAGTGGCACTGGTGCAATTCTCGATGCTTAATCTTCGAGATCGTGGAGTGGGTCTCTCAGCTATTGCTTTAGGCTTCTGGAAAGGTGTCCTTGCTGCTTCCTTTGGTTTGTTAATTTGAGGAGTTAGTGTTTCCTTGTTAGCCAAAGCCTTTTTGAGGGTCTCAATCTACAATTATTAGAGCAGTTGTCAGGTAATGAATTGATACTCCAACATTCTAAGGACCCGTTTGGCCATGAATTATTCATTTTTTCCCGGAATAAATTTTGACTTTATTTCAAAATCAGTATTTGGTATTATAAAATTTCCAAATCCAACTTGGAGTTGGATTCCAAATTTGAAAAAGTGCTCCAAACCTGTTTTCCAACTCATCTTTCATAAATTCCAAATAAAGTGCTATCTTCTTTCCTATGCAAAAAGTATAACCAAACACAACTCCTTCAACTCCAACTTCATAAATTTCAAATAAAGTGAAAAATATCTAAGCCTAAGAAAGTCTAATTTATCGTCTTATAAACAACTTTTAAGGTACTGTATGCTTACAACTATGTTATATCATAAAATGAATGTATTTTACCTCTGCCTTGAGCTCTAAAACTTCGGTGCTCTCTTTATTTAAACCAGCTGCACCAAGTTCCACACTCGAAACCCTCTGTGCGAACCTCAGAGTACTAATTGTTTCTCCAAAGGAATCCCCTTCAGGACTGACACGAGCAAACATCAACGTTTTCGCATGTCCACCTGAAATACACCATAAAAAGCATTAGTAAACTATAAAGAGTCCTCCAAAATGTTTCAAAGCCTAAGTTTCTAAAAGTCCACTTAATGTGTATAAATAATTTATCAAGAACCTAGTAAGCTACGTTTTCTATAATTAAGAACTAGACCTGTCCACCGGGTCGTGGACCCGCCCGCCCCGCCCCGCCCCGCCCCGAAAAAACCAGGGACAGGGTCAGCTAAAAGTTGACCCGAGAGCCACTCGACCCGATCAGGGTCAGGGTCGGGCCAGGGTCAAAAGAATTTACCCGTCTGACCCGGCCCGGCCCGACATCGACCCGATCCCGACCCGCATATTTTTTTAATATAATTTATATTATTTTTCCTTCATTAATATTTATTTTGTACTTATATATATTTTTGTCATTAATAAGTGATATATATATATATATATATATATATATATATATATTTGCTCTAATCTACATTTAGCTCGACATAAAATAAGATAAAAACGGTAGCTGATTATTAATTATATATTTATATTATTAGTCGTTTTGTTAATATCACGGAAGCATAATGTAGGGAGATAAAGTAGTTGTAAATTGGTGAAACTTTAAATGGTCATAACTCTGCGCTCGGATGTCCGTTTTATCCATTTTTTTTTTGATTTTGCATATTTTTTCGATACAGGGACGGTCGGTTTGGCGCAACAATTTTTAGAAAAACGTCAGTTTTTCCAATCAATTTGTGTTTTTCTCCAAATCGATTTCTAATTTTCTTTTTCTTTAGTCAAGATTTCATGATATACAATACATTTCAACGTCGAAATTTCGTGGTAATGTAGGGGTGAATACCAATTTCAGTTTTGGAAATTCAATTTTAAAAAAAAATTCGCCCGACTGACTCGATCTGCCAAAAAAAAATCGTCGTCGGGCGTGGTCGAATTTTAAAAATATATAGGGTCAGGATCGGGCCAGGAGAAAAAAAAAAGCCACCCGACCCGGCCTTTGGACAGATCTATTAAGAACCCATTAACTCAAAATTCTAGATCCACGTTAATAGTACTTCAATTAAACAGTCAACGAATACGGATAGTGAATATAATAAAGGAAGAAAACTAAACCTGCTTCTTCAGCTTTCCTCCAAGCCAAATTGTATTCATGTCCCCTTCCTCTTGTTGGATTCTCCATTAAAAATCTAATCGTTTTAACTCTGTCATCCATACAAAAAGAAAAAAAATGTTAAAATTCAACATATAATTCAAACCCCTTAAATGTATACATAGATACACAAAAGTGTAAAGCAATTTGATATTAAATCTAACACATTTCAAAAAAGCATTTTTTACCCAGAAAAATATATCAATCAATAAAACCCTTAAACCCCAAATGAACATAATCCCAATAATCACTAGAAACAATTTAACCCGAAAAAAAAAACTTAAACTATACATTTAAGGGGTTTGCTAATGAGCTCTTAAACATTCATGGATATAAGCTCACAAGATTTTGCTAATGAAATTCAAGAAAAAATTTACATAAAAATGTATCCTAAAACCTTTCAAATCAAGAAATTAACCAATCAAACAGTAAGTAAAAAAAAAACAAATCTTTATGAAAATTCAATAAAAAAAAAACAAGATTCACTTATTCATTTGCAAACAGAGAAATGTGTCAATCCCAAAACCCTTATAGTTCACAAATTTTCAATTCATAGTTCAAATAAAAATTACACCTTTAACATACTGGATGGTGATTTGGTGTATGACTTTGGAAGCATCCCACATTATATGAAAATGGAAATTAAAATTAAATAAGATTTATCTTATCACAAAAGGAATATATATATATATATATATATATATATATATATATATATATAAATATATAGATAGATAGATGGTATCCAATCGATCTCTTCTAATTACTTTTCTTTCTAAAAAAAAAAGACGTTTCTCAATCAATCTCTTCTGTCTTTTCGAAAAATATTATATAGTTAAAGCTCGATCTTAGCTATTGTGAATGATCTTACTAATAGTGTATTGATCTCTTTTACTTAGTTTGATTTGCTCATTTTAGTTATCAAACCGAATAAATTGGCGTACGATATTATTACCTTAAATTAGCCGGAACAAATATCATTTATATACTTCACGTGTTTTAATTGGCCTTTAGTTTGGCTAGACGCATCGTGTTAACTAACCATGTAGCATGATCTAATTAATTTGGAATTTTGATCTTCGTGATATCTTACTAAGCACATTTAACATTTTGAAATATGCACGTTTGATCCTTTTGCTTGTGAATATTTACAAATTTATCATAATTATTAGTCGTTCCATCACTTAATTACCATATATTATGTTATGTTAAGCTTAACAAATAACCTTAGATATGAGGTCATGGATGACACATATTAAGATACAAGATTAGTAGGTAGTTGAGGGTTATCTCTCTTATCCTTCCATCGTAGTATTACTTTTGAAGTTCTTGTTCTTCGATTTTTGTTACTATTTATTAATTCGTGTACTTCGAGCATCGTATTATTTTATTATAGTTACTGTTCCTTTTTCAAAATACTTTGTCATGCTTTCTTAGTATTTTGTTATGACTTCTTCACTTCCGTTATTTTCCTTTTTCTGAACTGCTTTGAAATGTTTTTCCTTGAGCCTAGGGTCTATTGGAATCAATCTCTCTACCTCCCAAGGTAGGGTAAGGTCTGTGTACTCATTGCCCTCCTTAGACTTCACTTGTGAAATTACATTAGGTATGTTGTTGTTGTTTATATTAACATATATTGTTACTCCATATTTGATGGCAATATAGTTCTAAAAGTAGTTCAAATACAACATAATTTATTATACAACAAGAACAACTCAGTGGAATCCCACAAAGCGGGGTATGAGGGGTAGAGTGTATGCAGACCTTACCCCTACCTTGGAGGTAGAAAGACAACGTAATACTAATATAAAAGGACTAAAACCACACATAACAATTAATTAAATATTAAATGTGCTTCGTCAGATATTATAAGGACGAAAATTAGAAGACATCTATAATTTAGGGACCAAAAATGCTATTATCTAATCTATGTATCTATCTATTTAAAGTGGGAACCCTAAATTAAAAAATTAAATTACCTAAGTATCATTCTTTAATAAAACCTAACACCCAAACCTCATAAGCGACGCTTCATTAACATATTCAATAATTGCCTTCATCAACGAGAAAGAAACCAATCTAATTCAAATCAATATTGTTTAGTCGTATTTGATATATTCAAGAGTATCAAATGGTACGTTTCTATATTTATGCATTATTTTTGTTTTTGATTCTTACTATTTTACTGTTATTGTGATATGGTCACTTTTGTAATTTATTCGTATTTTAGTTTATGTGCTTTAATTATTCTGTCTTGCAGTCTAAACATCATATGCCAAACAAATTTTGTTGATCGACATAGTTCTATTTTACATTTTATGATTCAAATAAGTAATCTATTTGACAAGTGTGTTTTTTTCAATTTTTTTTAGAGGATCACATTTGTACTTTATTCATATTTTATTTATGTGCCTTTAATCTTTCTTTCATAAATTTTTGGTCCAATTGACATATACCAAAGAAATTGAGTCCATAGAGTTCTATCTTACTTTTTGGTGAGTCAAAAAATTTATTTTCCTTGATAATTATTTTTCCAATTTCTTTAAGCATTAACGTTAGGATACATTTTTGTGTAGTTTAATACACTCAACTAAAAAATTATGTATGTAAAACCTTTTATTTATATGTTTATTTTCCAACATGAAGAAGTTTGGTATATAGATCTAGACATCGGTAACTCAAGTGAATTTCTATCATTTGCATTCAAATAAAATATGACTTGACCAAAATAAAAGTCCAATAATGAAACAACTCTTTATAAGAGCAAAAAAATATTGCACGTGTAAGTTCACTAGGAAATTTAACTATCATTTCACTTCTGGTTGACGTTTGACTATTTATTTTTTAGTTGTCTTTCTAATGTACCTCAAACTTGTTCATGTGAAACAAGTTTATAAAACAACTCTAACCAAGTGTCAAAAGACTTTGTCGTAAAATCTTTTATTATCGTATTGATAAATGTATCAATTCCTTCTATGTATTTCGTTTTATTTTAAGTCTCATTTTATATTTTTGTTTCATAGCTTACTATGTTTAAGGCTAATATAGAGAAAGTACCATGGTCACTTGAAGAAGATATTAACTCTAAGACTTTGTTGAAGAACACTTCTAAATCGAATAATTTTGGATTGTACAGGAGATATATAGACCATTGCCCTTAATTTTGCTAAAATATAAAGAAAAAAAATTAATAAAGATCAGGAAAATGCTTCTTTTTTAATTCTTTCTAAATTTTAAATAGGAGTGATTTTGTAAATGCATGTACTAATAACTAATTAGTAACATTAATATATATCTTCTTCTCCTTCACAGCTAAAAGTCCTTGGGTCAAAATTGATGCTCCAATTTCTGCAACTCTTTGAAGTTCAAGCCTTCAAGTTCCTTTCCCATCAATCGACTTTACATTATATTACAGAGCTTGAACTTCAAAGAATTGCAGCAACTGGGGCATAAGTTAACGGAAGACATTTTAGCTGTGAATGAGAAAAAGGTATATATTTGTTTTACTAATTAGTTATTAATACATGTATTTAAAAATATAAAATTTAGAAAGAAAAAAAGGAAGCATTTTCTTGACCTTTCTTAAAAAGACCTTTATATTTTAGGATTAAAAGCTTTCTATATTTCCCTTCTAAATGAGGTAATACTTTCCATCCAAGACCCTTCAATAAGTGATGAATTCTTCCTCCCTTACCAATCACCACTTTTTAGAGATAAAGAAAGAGGCAGGTAAAGAAAAGAAAAGAAAGGAAGGGAAAATGGAGAGAGGAAAATTTGAGATCAAAGGATGGTTAAGGTTTTTTTTTGTTGCACCAGAATTACTAAACTATGTTTTTGCAATGTAAAGTGTCAACTCTACCTAAGTATCGAGACTAAATATTTTTTTGCGTCCTATGTTGCTCAAAAAGTAACACCGCATCCGTGTTGGACCTTACAAAAATGAATTACTTTTGGAGAATCTGACATGCTCTCAACGATTTTTTTGAAAAGTTCGAGTTGTAAGAAAAATGAGCTTACATTATTAAGAATATTTTATTTATATTTTAAGCATTCTGATTTGATGGTAGTGCATAAATATAAGCCTAATTATAAGTGTGATAATTGGTTATTGGGTTATGCACTTTATATGCTTGGTGGGTCTATTGTGGCGGTAAGTATAGGCTCAACCCGATGAGGCTCATAACGAGACGACCTATCAGGTTTTCATTAATTGCAGCTAGGTCTCATCTATAGCTCTTGTATGAACACAATATCAGGGTTATTTCACATCATCTATCATGTGTGGTAGATGTCTCATTGATGCCCTCATCTTATGAAATGGTAATAGAGAGGAAAACCTAATCCTTCATCGATCTGTGATATGGCTCAAAAGGTATGTAACTATCCTTACTAATCTAAATATATTTTGTTTCCTAATATTATATTTGATCCTGATTTTACTATATTAATATTAATATTATACGAACAACTTAGCTGACAACCAAACCCCAAAAGATAACTTATTTTCGAAAAATATTTTTCATCACACCAAACACACCCTAAATAAAAATTATCAAATTGGACAATAGATGCCCAACCTAAATGCTAATCTGAACATGCCTTTCTATAGAAAAATCCACATTAAGAGTACCTTGCCATACATGGAAGGCCTTCCCCTTTTAAAATGTAGTAACACTTTCCATCCTTATACTCAATCACCTCCCTTATAGATAACAGAAACTAAGAGGTGAAGAAAAGAAAAGAAGGAAAAATGGGGAGAGGAAACCTAATACACAAACCTCATAAGCATAATAAAGCAATCAACCTTGAAAAGACAGAATACCAAGGCACAATTGATGTTGTTATGGTTGAAGGATATGAAGAAGATCACAAAGTTGATCAAAGAATGTCGCTTCTGTCAAATTATATATATATATATGTGTGTGTTTTGTTCATAAAAAAATATATGCATACGTGAATGTTAGCTTTTGATACATTTAAATTTGTAATTATAATATGAAATCAAATATTTTTCAAATATGTATGTATTAATTATTTTCAGTATAAGTATTCTACAAAAAAATAGTATAGAGTGTACTTGCAACACACGTACAACGACTAGTAAAATGAAAATGTAACATTTAGATAATAGATGCCCAACCTAAATGCTAATCCAAACAGGACATTTATAGAAACATTCCATAAGAGCGAAATTTCGCTAACCAGCTGGGAAAAGGGGAAAGCCATATTAAGAATCCATTTCTACACAAGGGAAGATCATCATTTCCTTTCCATATTTCCCTTCCAAATTAGGTAAGACATTCCAATCCCAAGACTCTTCAACAAGTGATGAATCCTTCCTCCATTACCAATCATCCCCTTTAGAGATAAAGAAAGTGAGAGGAAAAGAAAAGAAAGGGAAAATGGAGAGAAATTTGAGATCAAGGATGGTTAAGTTTATTGTTTATCGCATCAGAATTACTAAACTATGCTCGGAATCCTAAAAAGTTTATCACATCCTTATGGGATCCTAAAAAAATGAATTGTTTTTGGAGGACCAGACACGCTGCCAACGATATTATCGAGAAGTCCGAGCTAAAAAAAATGGGCTTACATTATTAAGAATATTTTATTTATATTTTAAACATTCTGATTTGATAATAGTGCATAAACGCAAGGCTAATTGTAAGTGTGATAATTGGTTATTGGGTTGTGCATTTTATGTGCTTGGTGGGTCTAGTGTGGCGGTAGGCTCAACCCGATGAGGCTCATAATGAGACGACCCATCAGGTTCACTAATTGCAGCTAGGTACTCTATAGCTCTTGTATAAACACACTATCAAGGTTATTTCACATCATCTGTTGTGTGTGGTAGCCGTCTCATTGGTGTCGGCATCTTATGAAATGGTAAGAGAGGAAAACCTAATCCTTTATCAAACGACAAAAAAGGTACACAACTATCCTTACTAATGTAAATATATTTGTGTCCTAATATCATATTTGATCCTGATATTATTATGATGTTAATGTTCTTATACGAGCAGCTTAGCTTACAACCAAGCCTAAAAAAATAACTTATTTCTGAAAACATTTTTCGAAAAATATTTTTCTTCATACAAACACACCCTAAATGAAAATTAGCAAATTGGAAAATAGAGGACCAACCTAAATGCTAATCAAGCATGCCTCTATAGAAAAGTCCATATCATGTTTACCTTGCCACACTTGGAAACACCTTTTTTCCTTTTTCATTTACCCTTTTCAAATGTAGTAACACTTTCCATCCTTTTATCCTTCAAGAATTCAACACAACTATATAAGAAATGACTCCTTCCTCCATTACCAATCACTTATAGATAATAGAAACTAAGAGGTGAAGAAAAGAAAAGAAAAGAAAAGGAAAGAAAAGAAAGAAGGGAAAATGGGGAGGGGGAAATTGAGATCAAACAGCAACTAGGTTTTAACTTTATTGCACCATAATTACTAAACTATTTTTTTGTACCCAAAAAATCATTCAATTCCATCTAATTTTTACGAGAGTTACTAAATATTATTTTGGCAATTAGATTTTAGAAAATGACTTACTTTCCGGAGAATATTTTTTGTCATACCAAAAAAAAAAAAGACAACTCGGTGCACAAAGCATCCTACGTTAGCAAGGTCAGGAAACACATCCTAAAATTAATTTAGAAACATAAATGAAAACGTAGCAAAATGGACAAAAGATTTCCAACCTAGATGTCCAACCCTGGACCCTGTTAACACGAGATGCTTTGTGCACCGGGCTGCCCAGATGTCCAACCTAGGTAAAAACGTATCTATGAAAGAAGATTATAGAACAATGTTGAGTATAAAAATATAATTCTTTATGTTATCTCTTCTCGCTTCTTTACGTGAGACAATGACTTCATAATGTAGCCACACCTTCTCTATCTAGATCGGAATCGAACTCTTACAATCCCAATTCTTAGTAATACAAATAATTCTAGGTTGTGTCAATGGTTAAATCCTAAAAAATATGGAATTGGAGTCGGACTCCACACGTGTGTCTACACGTTCTTTTTATCAAACTCGGTGTTTACACCAATCCAATTAAGATATGACACATGCTTAACTTATACTTTTATTGCTAAACCATAGTAAATTAGTACTACACATACTTTAACCATGACAAAAAAGTATGATCTGGTGTAGACACCGAATGCGAAAAGTTTTTATTGTCCAACCCAAATGCTAATAACCAAACATACCTTTTTATAGAAAACTACATACCAAGAGTACCTTGCAACATATGGAAAACCATTACTTTCTTTCCATAGGTCCCTTCCTAATGTAGTAATAATTTCCATCCTCAAGAATTAAACATGACTATATATAACACATGACTCCTTACTCCTTCCTCCATTACCAAGCACCCCATTTTTAGAGATTGAGAGGAAAGAAAAAGAGGGCAAAATGGGGAGAGGGAAAATTGAGATGAAGAGAATTGAGAACACAAATAGTAGGCAAGTTACTTTTTCAAAAAGAAGGCAAGGGTTGTTGAAGAAAGCTAATGCATTGGCTATTCTTTGTGATGCTGAGGTTGGTGTTATTGTTTTCTCCAACACTGGCAAGCTCTATGAATTTGCTAGTTCCAGGTAAAATTTAATTTTGTTCATCTTTTTATTATTATTTTTAATAAATAAGACATGTTTTACCTCTATGTGTATGTATATTTGTTCTTGTTTTATTTTTCGTTTAGATTGCTTTATTATTTTGTTTTGTCGCTATTTTCCTTACTATCTTGCTTTGATTTCACTACTTTTAATTCGGGGTCTATCGAAAGCAGCCTCTCTACCCCATAAAGGCAGGGTTAAGGTATGTGTACATCGTAGCCTCCCCATACCCTATTTGTGGATTACACTGGATATGTCATTGTTAGATTGATTATTTATGTGTATCTGTATACTCTTTTTGTCTTTGTAATGTTTTCATGTGTGTATGATTGTGTGTGTAAAATATTGTTAATAGATAGATAGATCATTCGGGTTTGAGTCCTGAAAATGAAGATTTTTCTTAAAAGGAGCGCTTTTCTCTTGAATAAGCCCTATGCGGCGCAAATCTCTATTATTTTCATGTATGTGTGACTGTTTGTAAAACTTTGTTATTAGATAGATAGATTCTTCTAGATCGAATAATGGAAATGGAGAAATTTATGATATGTATTCCCTCCCCCCTAAATAGGCCCTATGACATCATGCGTTACATCTAAAATAGTCGGACAAATGAGTTCCGAATACCAGATGGTAGAAAAACATAGATGGATTCTTTGCCATTTCTTTTTTTCTTTTCTTTGATTTCTTTTGTTTTTTCTTGGTTTTATGGTATGTTTGATTAATTTGAAGGGTTTTCATGATTTATTTAATAAAAGAGGTTGAGAAAGATTAAGGGGTCGCTTGGTTCATGAACTAAATTATCTCGGGATTATAGTACCGAGATTATAATTCTTAGATTAATTTATCTCACATGAGAGGTGGGATAAAATAATCTCGAGTTTGATGGGATACAAAGGGATATTCAAGATTAATTAAGTTTGAAATTAAATTTATATTGTGTATGTTTGATGGTATAAATTTATTCAAGATAAATTTATACCGTCAACCAAATACAATGTAAATTTAATCTCAAACTTAATCTTGGATATCCCGCCTTATGCCGTGTACCAAACGACTCCTAAAGTTTTAGTGGATGTTCACTCTTAGATGAAGTGGTTGTATCATTTCTTATTTGTGCTTGTCATTCTTAATTACTAGGTGTCTAATAACTTTAAAATATTTATGTTCGTTTGCTCGAGTTTGTAAATTCAGTTTTTAAATTTTTAGAAAAACATATTTTTTCAAAAAAAAATACTTTTTCCAATATTTATTTGTAGCTTTATGATAAGAAATGAAAGGGGAAGGGAAAAAGAAATACATAAATTATGAACTAAAAGGATTGATTTTATTCATCCTTTGCGTGATCAAATTTGATTTCGAACTAAAAAGGTTGATTATAATTGAATAAATAGAAAGTGTTTTAGGAGTGGAATATTCCAAAAATGTTTAACAATTAGTATATTTATAGTGATGATCTGTTATGGAATTAAAAAATGGAATGAAATACTTAAATTTTATGTGATAAATCTGTAAAAAGTTGTTAGGTTATTCCATTAATAGAATGAAATTGTTGTTGGGATGGGCCATAAACAATAGGTTGGGTTTACAAAAGTAAAGTAATGAAATAACCCAACAAAGATATGCGCTAAGACCATTTTCATGAGTGACAGTTACATATTTAGTTATTCGACCAAAAAATATTTACTTTTGCTAGTCAATATACATAATATATTCATTTGCCGGTTATTTTCTTGAGTGGACGACTATTTATGTCAATTTTTCTTTTCATAAACTATAAATTATCCATAGAAATTCGGCCCAAATCAAACTACATAGGGGCTTCTCTGATCACCAACTATAGAATAAAAATGAAGCGTTAATATTTACAGTTTGATTTTGTTGCTCCTAGCAAGAAACATACATGAATCATTTCACGGAGTGTGTGTCTGAATAGTCCAAAGTTCGATAGTTAGCTCTCGGCCCTTGGTAAAAAGAAAAAAAATAATGCAGATGAAGGTAGTGTTACTTTTCAAGAATATAGGGTTTGAGCTAAAGCTATTAGTTTATATTGAACCAGTAATTTAAAGCCTACCTTCGCCCCAATTATCATTTGTTACCCGTAATTATTTCTTAAATGATCTGATAGAGTGATAGTGTGACTTTTAATTTTCCTCCGTTAACAATATATAGAAGTTAAATTCTTTTAGTATTATTGTTTTTATAGCATCTTCATTTATTAAAGTTTAATTTTTTTTCTTTGTGAAGCATGGAACACATATTGGCAAGGTACCATAGGGCTCCAGAATCAATTGAAAATGTTGCAGCAGAGGTAGTAATTAAACACTTCTTACTCACATAAATCAATTGATTGTATTAATTATTTATTTAAGTAAAACATTTCCAATTTAATTATTTTCAGTTAGTTAATTTAAAGATGTCGATTTTGTTAAACAAGCATGAGTCGCAGGCTGAAGTGAATGCCTTCAAAGGTGAAATTGCAATGCTACGTCAGTTGCAACGGTAAGTCTTTATTTTAATCTCTAAATATCGATAAATTATAATTTTGATTTTTATAATATTTGATTAAATTCATATAAATTTAAATTAATTGAAATGTACATCTTTGATCACAAGAAACGGATATATTTTGAACCTTACACACACATACACACCCTTTTAAACACTAACCCAACCTATTATTGATATTATCCTCCTTGGGTCTAGGCTCAATATATAGTTGATTTTTTGGCTATTATAATTTAAAATAGTCACTGTCAAGAATTTATACTCCAAGACATTATTGTGGGGATGATTAGTTTAATTTTTAATTATAGGACCGAAAAGTGACTTGCGAATGCTATTTCTACCTTTAAAACATAAAAATAGCGCCCACTAATTACCTTACAATCCGGTCTTTAAAATATAGTCATTGGTTTGGAGTATCAGATTCTACAAGTGAAACTCCATGGCATTATCTTGGAGTTTCACTTGTAGAATTTGAAACTCTAAAATAGTGATTATTTTTCAATTACATGAGCTGAAAGTGACTCTTTGTGAAAAAAATTCCTTTTAAAACGTGTCAAAGCTTGCTTTCTTATATATTTAACATCTCTTTCTTGTTTAAACGATATGAAATTTGCTAGCTTAGGGTGTTATAGAAGGAGAACAAACGTATATTCTTAATGTGCTTTTCTAACTCTATCAAAAAGGTTTAATTTTTCACTTTGACATTTTAAAGAACTTTTATACTATTGAGTTTACGTATAAATCGTGTTTACTAAAATATCTGTAAGTATTATCGATAAGATTTATTATTGATGATATTGATAATGAATTTAATGATATTTTATATGTTTTTGCATACTATAATATAATGTAAAGTAGGTTGAGGGGGATGGAACTTGAAGGCTTGAACTTCAACGAGTTGCAGAAATTGGAACATGAATTAATTGGAGGCGTTTTAGCTGTCAAGGAAAAAAAGGTATATATTAATTTACCAATTAGTTATTAGTATATATTTAAAAAATCACTACTATTTAAAATTTAGAAGGAAAAAAAAGAAGCATTTTCCTGGTCTTTATTGATTTTTTTCTTTATATTTTAGGAACAAAAATGGTCGGAGAAACTTGATAAATCACTGCTGCAGGTATAGTAATTTATTTCGTGTTAAAAAACCCTTTCTATTGATAATTCATTAACTTATAACCTTTCTACTGGAAATTTTGACGGTATATTACCGATTATGTTACTCGAATTCTTTAAAAATGTTGCCGCATCCGTGTCGGATTCTCCAAGAATGCACTACTTTCGGAGAATCCGCCACACACCCATTGATATTTTTGAAGAGTCCGAACAACATAGATTATCAATATAAGCTTGTTTTCACAAATTATTTTATTCAATTCCCAAAGACTCAATAAAAGGAGGAAGACGCGGGAACATATTAGTTTTTTGCTCTTAGGTAGGATAGTTAGGGTCGGAGAAAGAGAATGACTCATTCTTGAAATCGAGGTTCTTAAGATAAAGTTGTAAGTTTTTAAAGTGCGGGGAGGGTGGGGGTGGGGTGGGGGGGAAGGGAGTTGAGAAGGATGGCAAATATTGTCTATCATTTGGCATGTATGGTAAAATCAGTTAGTAGATTTGAAAGACATTGTTTATACTACGGCGCAGGTAAGCGTTTCAAGTCCGCTTATCTCCCGCTCGTGAGCTTGACTATGACAAAGCCATGAATTTCGTTAAGAATATTTTATACAACATTATATTAGTTTCTTCCAAGTATATTTAATCGATCACCCTTGTGATTTGTTTTTTCTTGTTTCTTTTTTTGGCAGGAGGAAAAGGTTAGGCAAGACAATGAAGCCCTGCGTGAACAAGTAAGCAACCTTAAATCTAAACTTATATTTTAATAATAGTATTCAATATTATAATTGTGATTTAAAATTTTGTTTTTGTTAATTTTGGTATAATATTTACCTTATTATTATTTAATATATGCAAAATTGTTTTTGTTTGTTCAGATTGAGGAACTGAAACGCAGCTCCAGGATTAATCATGAAAGTGTTACCTGTGAAGAAGAATCTAGTTGGAAATACAGACACTAGCTTGCGCTTAGGGTAATTATAAACTATAATTACTTTTAAATTTAATCACGTTACAATTATTTAATTTATTATTATTCTTGAATCGAATGTCTATCAGAAACAACCTCTCTGTCCCATAAAAGATAGGAATAAAGTGTGCATATACCCACCCTCCCAAATTCCACTTATAGGAATATACTGGGTAAACCATACTAGAAGTTGTATCCCCAGAATTAGCGAAGAATATAGCATAGAAAAACAAAAGGAACTTATTTTATATAATATTGACCTCTAAATAGAGCAATGCGTTTAGTGATGATATAATCGACTCTATCTTATTTGACATTGAGGTACAATTATTGTTATTATGGATATATAGAGAACATCTAGTGCTTTTTTTTTTTTTTTAATATTGACTTCAAATGAGCTTAAATGAACAGATTTGATTAGTAATGATTTCATAAAGTCTGACTTAGCTTCCATTTGGACAAAAAAAAATATTTTTTGTTCATTAAATTTGTTAAGTTTTTAAAAATTTATCTTCAAAAAAATTTCAAATTCCAAAAACTAGCGCATATCAAATTTTAGATGAAATTTCACTCACTCACAAAACTTCAATTTTTTTTCCAAGTAAAATACATGTTCAAACACAATTTCAAGTTCTAAAAACTATTTTTCAACACAACTTCAAAATTTAAGTTTTTCAGTTTTGGCTGAGACACGATTATTATTTTGTATATGAAAGGCTAACTTAGAGGATAAATTTTAAATCTATTTTTATGTGTTACAGGCTACTAATTGGTACAAGTGAGTGGATGAAAACACCCAAAGTTGAAAATGATGCTGAAAATCCAATGGTGTTAAGAGTAATATATCTTATTGCAAGAGATATTTCTCTATAGCAATTTGATATTAAGACTCTCTTTAAGTTTTACATTATATTAATGTTTGCTTAGCTTAGATTTAGCTAAGTTTTTGTCAAGTCAAACGATGATTTTAGTTTTATTTTCACCACATTTCTTCTCTTATGCTAAGTCAATTTATGACTACAACTTGTTATTGAAGCTGGTATGGCTTCGAACCTATCAATAGAGTTGAAAGGATTTAAATTATAATTTTCCTGTTTTTTTATTTTCTGCTCTTTCATGTCAATTATTTTGTTTGTTATGTTTGAAATGATCTTTGTGGTTGTGCAATGATTATTTATTTTGGTTTTCAATTAGATTTCGATATTTGTATTAGAGTTCGTACTAATTTAAAATTCAGTGCGTAAGATTCATTAAAGGGAAGACACTCCCTATCATGATTTTTGTCATACCCAAAACTCAAACTCGAGATATATCGTTAAGGCTACTAGTTGGAAATGTACAACTTTTTGGTAGAGAGCTTGTTATTCCCTTACTAGACCATAAGTTTTTTTTCACTTTTTTTAAAAAAAATGTATATTTTGAAAACATTGTTTAATTACAGAAAAGTGACTAGTTTCTGGGAAGTTTTTGAAGATGAATTTTTCAACTTTTAAAAAGTGATTTAGACTAGTTTTTAAATTTTTTGAAGTTTTCTATTCACAAAGTTTCAATTTCCTTTCAAGTAAAATGCATGTTCAAACACAATTTCAGCTTTTAAAAATTAATTTTGATCTCATCTTCAAAAACTTTTAATTTTTTTCAAGTTTCAATCAAGTCTGTATCCGGGCGCTAGCTAAATAAAATAAGAGTCACCGTTTAATTTCATAGGACTTTTAGTTTATAAAGGTTTGACAATGTTTGACCAACGAAATCCTATTTTCAACAGAAATTCATTTACATAAAAACAAAATAATGGAAAGGCGTCATTTTATCAACTAATCCACAATTTATGTTAATCTTTAGATGGTTTTAGTATTAATTATGAGTTTTAATATTATAAGTGTCGCCTTTCTCATATAAGATTGCAGTTATATATTTTTTTTTTATAAAGAAAAGAGCACCCAAAAAACAATGTTATTTTTGTGGTCATCCCTTCTTTTTAAGTACACATTATTCTTTAGTAACTACTAATTATTTTCTAAATTATCAATTAGCATGCATTAGTCTAATCATTTCTTGATTAGCCACACAAATGACGAAGCTTTCCATACGAATATACAATTGTTCACTAATTTAATAATAATTCTCTTATAATGGTTGCATGCCCACTTTATTATATTGATCCCTATTTTAAAAAAAATATTTTCCTATAGTACATCAATTCAAATATATCCAACTTCTGTATATTATTACACGGAACTAATTTAGTTTCTCGTTTATTAGGCAACATACTTTTTGCGTTACAAAATGAAATAAAAATTCGTTGTGTATGAAACATCGCAGAATAATTTAATTAAATACATTTTATTTGTCTGAGATAATGATAATTTCATCCTTAAAAATTGTTATTTGGACATTTCAATATGTGGATCAGAATATACTAATGATTGTGCTATAACTGTGTGTTTAACATATAATATTTAAAATGTGGAACAAACAAAAAGTATAAAGGTGAAGGAACAAAATTATGTCTAAAATCGACCAATTATGCAGCTTTTCCTTTTCAAATAACCTTTCTATATTCCCTTTCAAAATCATATGAAATCTAAAATTATTAAAATTACCAAGTGTCACTATTAGAAAGACACGAATCTCCTACAGAATTTGTGAAAATGTGACTTGTCAGAAACGTTTTCGACGGATATTTTATTTCCGACGGTGTTCTGACGAAATGTTCATCGAAAATTTATATTTTATTTAAATAGTTTTTTTGATTTTTCATCCGATGTGCGGCACCCGCATAAGGTCTGACTAATCCGGATTCGTGTCGAGTAGTCCACATTGGGGGCAAAGCACTCCACTCCCCAACAATAGTGATTCCGTTCCCAAGAGGACTCGAACTCAAGACCTTGATTAAGGATAAAATAGTACCAGCCACTACACTACAACCATTATTTTTTTAAAGTAGTATGTGCACCCGGCTTTGGACTAAGGAAGTAAAGAACTTTTTATTAGAATTTTGTGGAATATATTTACTATGTATAAGAGGTGAAAAAACTATATTTCCTAGCATAATTTAGCTTAGATTGATTTTTTCTTGAAGTTGTTTGAATTGACATACCAAAATCTCAACAATCTCAGTGATCCTTAACTTAATTTAGTATTAGTAATATTGCAGTCAAGTGATAACAATTGAAGCATGTTGAACGATCATTATTATTTATAAAACGATGAAGCTAAAGTTTTCTGAAAATAATAAATTAAATAATTAATTATTCCTAAAAGTCCACTTAAAGTACAAATTACTTTTGAGGCCCCCTTTTATTAGTAAATGTTGCACGAACCCAAGTACTTTGACATCTTTTTCCTACTTTCAAAATAATTTCCATACTATTTTTTTTCTCTTATTTCAGGATTTAATTTATATATATTTATAGCGTAAACTTTTTAATATTATCGGTGTAATTTAACATGTTATAGCGAGTTGCCTCACTTGATTTTTAGGCTGATAGTCTTGAAGCGAAAAATAATTCTTTAACTATTTGGTGTCAACATCTTTTCCTACTTTAAATAATTCTTCTAATCGGGCAAGGTAATCGGCTAACCGGGAATTCATCTGCAGAGCTATGTTTCAAGGAGCCAGATTGTAATGTAACGATATCAAAAAAATTATAGGACGAGACGCTAATCTACGCCATTATTGTATCTTCCTATGGATACCTATTTTATCTCATTGCTAAAAAGAAGCGAATTTTAGACGACATCCTTTAGAAATTGGCTGGTCGTAAATGTGTTTGATAGAGTTTCCTTCGAAAATTCATTAACGACGAGGCAGTTTTTAACGTGATGTGCATCAAAGATTCGTATTTTTTTAGTAATATCTTAAGTGATTTGATGGTGAAAAAATTATTTATTTTGTGTCATTGCATATATAAATGTTAACTTATTGTTTCTATTTTTTTATAATTTTTTTTATATAGATAGAAACAAAGATGATGATGTAAAGGAAGATGTCACATGCTTATGGAAAATACTACTATTAATTTCTTATTGGTAATTAAAGAGTCAACGTGTCAAAATTAACAAAGGTCAAATTTAATCCCGGCCGTCCAATTGAGGTTAGGCCACCAATCCGATTAGCCACAGCACCCCCCCCCCCCATATAATAACGCTTTGTTTGGAACCGTCCTAAAAAGATAAATTTTAAAATTTGAAGTTTTGTCTTATAATAAATCTGATTTAATCAGAATCAACTTAATTAAAGCTTTGTTATAGGAAAATGCATTTTACTTTGAGTTCGAATACAAAAAATGGAGAACTTTTCGATGGAGAGCGCTTTGATCCTTTATTTATTTATTTATTTTATTTTATTTTCAATATGAATTTGAAGCACTTTTGCATGATCTTGTAATAGAAACATAGTTGTCCTTTTGCATCTTAATTGTTATAGATATCACCAAGAATTGTGTTTAGATGTACATAGTCCATCCGATTTTAATTAGAGGTTTTGTGTTTGAGCATTGCGTATGAAAAAAACATTAATAGGAGTGTTTCTCCCTTTTAATAGAAATTTATATGGCATAAATTTATATTAGTCGGGGCCTTGATATTGATACCAATATTGGATTAGAACCAAAAAAATATATCATACTTCATTAATAACCTTAAAGATCAACTTCATATCAAACGGATCACAACTATGAAATTAAAAAGTAGCCATTTGATCATAGTTGGCCAATACATTGTATATTAATGATCTGATCATATAATAAGAGACGTATTTGTTTGTGTCGTCCGTAAGTATGGCATGAATATCTAGCACTTCGATTGAATTAAACACACATATAAATAAAAATATATTTTATTTAAATAAAAACATATCTTGCACTTCAAATAATAATGAGTATGGTGATATTCAAGAGAATTTGACCATTTTCATTAATCAATGAGAGCTAGCTAAGTAGAACTAACTAATTATTTTCAAGCATACGTACGCCTTCTTTGCTTTGCTAATCACCGTCTAAAAGATGGAAGAAATTACTAACTATTGTCAAGCTGTTTTTCAATATTTAATTAGACATCTCGAATTTAAACCTAGAAAATAACGTCCCTTTTGATATGGAACGTTAAAACCTCTCAATCCGTCTTAGAGATTAAACAGTATTCAAAGATAATAAGTTTAGTAAATGTTCAATCCAATACAACGCTCAATAGATTTTAAATATTTACTAAAGTTTGAAATACTTAAAACAGTGACAACAAAAAGTCATTTGCTTGTTGTCAAACTCCCGTCTTTCTCCTGAATCAAAGTAGGCCGCTATTGTACTATGGGTTGGAAATTTATCTTTGGCGGGGAGGTGCGTCCACCCATGTTTAATGAATTAAACATTAGTATTTCGCATGTTGGAGATTTTGTCTCTTCACACATGCATAATCTACTAAGTGAGTAGATGACCGTAGAGCCAAGAATCGTCAAATTTCGTTGAGAAATGAAAGAGATATTGGTCTACGAAGTAAGGTGTTTGATGCATGAAAATATGGTGCGGGACAAATCTACCACATCGGTGGGAATATGAAGAATTGCATTCTATATAAGTCTTTAATGTGGTAAAAGGTTTGGGACCCCAAGGGGTATCCCATGTGTTTAAAGGAGAGAAGACCTAGATGTGCTTGGGTTCAAGGCTAAGCCCACACGCGCGCGCCGCCCGCCCGTGTGGGCTGTGGGGACTTTCTGATATTATCTTTTTGGATCCCAAATTATTTAATATTTACAGTTTGATCCCTACAATTTGCCTACCGTTGGACTGTTTTTTGGAGCATTAACCAGCCATTACTTGGCTGATTAACTCCTCCATAAACACCCTCATTCAATGGCCATGAACAGCCTCACTTATAACCTTTAACATGCCACACTAATGGCCTTAAACCATCCATTACCAGCCCTCCTAATGACTATTTACAGCAGTGTTTTGGGCAGTTGAACATCCTTCTTGTGATGCTATATATTGAGCTGTTTTGGCTCAATTGTGGAGACACATACGTGAAAGAAAATAGCACAAACAGACACGAAAAATCACCGCAAAATAGTGACGAAAACGGTTGACAAAAACAGTGAGCAAACACTCATATATACATAAGATATACACAACAGAGACACAATATATACACAGAGACAAAACAGAAGAGTAAACAGAAACTCTTCCTTCATTTTTCATATCTTCAGCAAGTTGATTCATATTTGTTTTCTTCGTCAGGCTCAACCTATTGGCTTTGTAGCGTTGAGATTAAAGTGTTGTTTTATCTTGGGAGACTATTGCCCGCTAACGTAAAAACATATATATACGGGGCAATCTTGTCTTAAGGATAGAGGGCAATCACTCGACTCAACACACAACGTTGTAACCATCCAGATTTAGTTGTTTCTTGATTTCAGGTTATCAAGATTCAAGACACAACGAGCTTGCGACAGTTTTGAAGATTGACCATTTATTTATCATTTCGAACACTTGTAATAGTTATTTACTTCACGTACTGCTTTATAAAGTATAATAGAGTACCAACACTATGTTGTATTCTTGTCGTCGTTGGGCGATGTAGCTTCGTGCTCCCATCACTACAAAAATAAATCAAAATTAGCTACAAATTATCTCGATAATCTATCGCTAATAGATTTTATTGATAATCTGATGCTAATTTATCTCTAAATAAAATTAGTGATGAATTTTGCTATTTAACTATAGAATTTGTCGGTAGCCAAATTATGTTTTTTTAATAGTCGGTCTCCACTTGTCTCACGCTTGGTTGGGGTTGGCTTTCTACACGACTTAGTTGGACCAGACTTTAGATACCATACCGTCCATTCTTCATTGAAGAGCCATTCTATCAGAATCACGCTTAAGAAAATTACCATCAAAACAACGGCTGCACGTGTAATCTTTAATCATGCTCTGCAGGACCACTATATCATCACCCTTTCTTATCCCTTAATTAAAAAAAATTAAGAAAATTTTGTATATAGATAGGAGCAACAATCATTTCACAAACAGCACAAACCTCCATAGTTTCTCCTTTATTTTTTAGCCACCTTCAGAACACTCATCATCACCCTGTCCCCTTTTCTTTCTCCTCAATTCTAAAAAATATTCTTCATTTTTTATACTATTAACAACTAAAAATCCCCTATACTTTCCACTTTGCCTTTTTCATAGCAAAATTGCCCCATTACACATAATAAGTGTGAATTCAATTCTGGGTGTTATGTCCTTCCATTATTCTTAGTGTAACCAAAAAAGGGAAAAAAGGGAAAGAATCACTCACCTAACCCTTAAAAACATCATTTCTTTTTTGGCACTTTTCTTGGTAATTTGGCTTTTGATCATAGCTAAAATACATGCCCACAATTATCTCTTTTTCACCAGCTCAAATACCTCACTTCTTTTCTTGATAGTTGAGTACTTACCCTTCTCCTCCCCCCCCTCCCCAACCACCTAACCCACCCCCCCCCACCCCACCCCACCCCACACACCATTTTGGATTTGTAGTAGTAGTAGAAAACAAGTTACTACTACCATAATCAAAATCTTTTTTTTTCACAACCCACAAAGCCTATTGAGTATTCTAATTTTGTCTCATTTTTATTTGTTTGTTTGTTTGTTCTTTCATACAATGAGACAAACACAGCAACAACCTCTTCCAAGAACAAGTAGCTGCAAACACTCCAAAAAAATCATACCTGCTAATAATAGTTATCCAAGAACAAATTCCTCGATCAACCATGAATATTCCGAGCAAAAATTTTCAGATAAATCGCTCGTGCCTAAAGATAGAAGTTTGTTGACGTCGAGCAATAATTACAATCGATTAACCAAAACTCGATTCGGAGTTTCAGCTCTAATTAAATCACTAATCAGCATTATCTCATTTCCGAGTGTGCTTCCTACTTGCAAGTGGCTAAATCTCCCGACTCAATTTTCAGTCACGCCGTCGCTCGGCCGGAAAGTCACCGGAACTTTGTTCGGTCACCGGAGAGGCCACGTCAGCTTCGCCGTACAAGACGATCCGAAATCGGAACCGGTGTTGTTAATCGAGCTCGCAATTTCCACTTCGTCTTTAGTTAAGGAGATGTCGTCTGGTCTCGTGAGGATCGCGTTAGAATGCGAGAAGACGGTGGCGGCGCCGTATACGGCGGCGCGTGGAGTAGGAACCCGGCGGCGCATGGGGCTGTTTCAGGAGCCGATGTGGACGATGTACTGTAACGGGAGGAAGTGCGGGTATGCTCTGTCGAGAGCGTGTACGGATTCAGATTGGCATGTGCTGAGTACAGTGCAGAGTGTTTCCGTCGGCGCCGGAGTGATTCCGGTGGTTGACGACGGCCGGAAAATTAGTGCGACGGAAGGTGAGTTACTGTATATGAGAGCTAAATTTGAACGAGTTGTAGGGAGTCGTGACTCGGAAGCTTTTTATATGATGAATCCGGATGGTAATGGAGGACCTGAACTCAGTATATTTCTTCTTAGGATATAAAAAAGACACCTCAATGCACCCAAGGTCCGATAAAGAGTGAGATAAGAAAGTCTATAAGCAGTCTTATAATTAAAAAAATGATATAAAAATTGAAGAGGAAAAAAGAAAAATGATATTTATCTATAATGTTTTTGAGTTTTATTTGGATTTATAGTGTGTTTAATTAGGTATATGTAATGTTGTTTAGTGATTTTTGTATTTTGTGTAACTTCTCTATGTATATTGCATGCTTTCTTCTTCATTCTTTTTCTTCCTTTCCTCCCTTTATTTTTGTTTATTTTGTATGTTGGATGTAGATCCATTTTGATGTTTGAAAACCATGCATGAAGGTGTTCGATTTAACTTATACACATCACAAATCACAATTAATTAATTAATTTGAAACATATTACTTAGTCGAAGCATCTTGAAATTTTAACCAGAGAGGCATAGCTACCTTTAGGGCTGTTTTAGTTATCGAGATTAAAATACTTCAAAATTATAAGTTTACGTGAATTCAATAATTTTTGCTCTAACTAATGCTGGATCGCCTTAGCATAAATGGTCCATAATTGTGAAAATACTACTAGTATTACTTTAATGTAGAAAGTGTTGTGTTACAACTAGATGGCCGATCTTAAAGCATACATCTAACTGAACAAGCACTTTAATTTGGATGGATTCTACTCAAAGTTATAATTATACAAACCTTTTTTTAAACCTATGTTTTAAGTGAAGAAAACGCGGAAGATTAATGATCATTATCTGTGGGGTTTATACCTATTACAAGCCAAGAAAATGCATATTTGTAATGATTAGAGGCAAAATAAAGTTACTAGCTATATAGTTGATGCTAAGTAGCCATCAAGCTTAGTAATTTAAAAAAAAAACATTTCCCATCTGTTATACGATATTTGGTATCGCTTTGAAGCCCGACTAATATATAAATTCACGTTGGAACATCCTATTTAGGGATAAAATGTTCTAGCCATCAAGCTTAGAACACATATATATAGTTAGTTTTAATCAGGTGAATTTCCAACAACGCCTCGGCATCTTGATCTGTATCGGGCTAGGACATATATAATTAGCTGTACGAGAATAAAACACTTAAAACATCAAAATAACCTTACTTTTCATCTTTATATTTTTATTTACTATAAAAATCAGGATACAATTATAAACTTTGATAATTACATATCTAATGATCATTAATTCTATTATTACGATCCATGCATTAAGATCTTTGCATAATATTTCTGTGAATCAAAAGAGACCTCTATGTGTTATTTTAGGTTAAACGCACCTATTTATCTGATTAATCACTCTCCTATATGAGGCCTTAGAAAATAAAAGCATTCAAATCTTAACTAGCAGTGGTGGATGTTACTGGGTACAATAGAGCTAAATAATGTAGTAGTAGTAAATATTTTAATTTGACAGAAAACGTCTATAAATAAAAATTGCTTAATTTTCGAACTCATAATTCAAAGGTGTATAAGGGTTTAGTGATAAATATGGGAAGGAACAACAAAGCCAACTCTTCTTTCCTTTCTCCTCAACTCGATGGGCAGGCTTACGGAAAGACCAGATGTAGAATAACGGATATTGATTAAAAAAATCCTCAATCGCAACCATAACGCTCTAACGCACGTCGTTATGGCGCTTTGGAACACTGCCGATCGCCACCTCTTGCAAGCAACCGTCGGTCACAAATGGGAATAATCATACGCTATCATAAACTCCCAAATTTCTCCGCGTTATGGAATTTTACTGAGTATGTTGTTATTGTTGTTGTTGTTGAACTCTCAAATTTAAATCTTGAATTCGCCTATGTTACTTAGCCTGAAAAGTATTACAGAACCGTATTGCTTATCCACATAGGGTACTGGTGTTACCTTTTTTTCTTTTTACTGTTTTACATCATCAACGACAATACTAAGAGGGTATTTAGATTGACTTTTTAAAAGGAGCTTATAAGCTAAAATGTTAAAAGTCATAAGTTGATCCTACTCAACTTTAGGTTTATTTTTGTACCTTTTTAGCATAAAAATAAATGCTTAAAAATATTTTTTATCTCATCCAAATACTTCAAAAAATAGAAAAAAGCTTTAAAATAAAAAACATTTAAAATAAGCCAATCCAAACACCCTCTGAACACTTTTGCTGATAATTAAACTAAGACAAACATGTTTATTAGTGTATACATTATTAATGTGTCCTTTTTATTAGGATGTACAAAGATAATTTATGTGACATCATTTAATTTGACATAAAATTTAAGAAAGAAAAGAAGACTTTTGAAATGTGTGATTCAAAATAGGTCTTATATAAATGTATAATTATAAATCATTTTATAATGTTAAATTATTTTTAAATATAGAAAGATAACACTTTTTAGGACAGATCAAAAAGAAAATGATGTCAAATAAATTGAGACATATGGAGTAATATATTATCATTAATACCAAAGAATTCAACGTTAATTAATATGAGTGGTTAAAATCAGAAAAGAGTTGATATGACGTTTTCTTTTTCTTGTTAATTTGATAAGACCAATTGAAGGTTAAAAAATAAAGTGCTGCAACTGTGGACTTTTTCTTGGTAATTAATTAGTATCTATTCTTAAATATTGGACGTTTCCCCTCAAAGTATGACTTAAAAGCCGTAAAATACTGCTTTTAGTTGCAGCTAACAAACATATAATGATGATTTTTTGTCAACAATGAATAATATACATTGTGGAATATCCTCTCACCAAAGAAAAAAACACAATAAAATTTGTTGTCCTCCATAACCAATTTGTTAGTGATATTTCTAGTGCAAAACCACAGTTCAGAAGTACAATTTATCCAGCCATTTTGTCAAGATCAAAATTTAAAAAAAATCATAATTTGATACACCATCCAGATGTAGATACAGTTTTAAAACATTAATGAGTGCAACGACAAAGGTGGATCCAAAATTTAATTTTATGAATTTAGTATGTCGTAGCACACATTAAACATTTAAGTAATTACTGGATTTGAAGTTAAATATTTATATATAATACAATACTACATAGTAAAAAATTTAATCGCACTAAACAGTGCATTTTAATTTTAATTTTAATTTTAATTTTAATTTTAATTTTTAACTATTAAACTTAAAGTATTCGACTCGATATAAAGTATAAACACAGAATGTGTATACATATTTATAAATATACGATCTCTGAAAAGAACTATTATTTCAACCATACATATTCATCGTGTCAAAGAAGTGGGAAATGGTTGGGTGGCAACTAGCAAGCCATACATATTGTAGAGCAAGTGAAGAAGCCACATGGGAAAGGAGATCTTTGTCATAGAGTATTAATTATAATAATATTTCCACGATATGCGCTGCATGCATATATGCCTTTTGAAGATAATACCAAAGAAATATTCAACCTTAATATGTTAATGAGATTCTTTGGAGAAAAAAAAGATAAGAAGAGGAGGAACTAATTTCACAATTATTCGTTAGGTCTTTTGAACCGATGGTCTATTGAAAATAATTTTTCTGTATCACAAATATAAGAATAACATCCGCATATATTCTATCATTTTCAAGTTTTCCTTATGAAATTACACCGAGCTTGTTGTTGTTGTAGTGGTGTTGGGACCAACTCGTGTGTACCTCCATATTTCACTTGACACATGATCATAACTCCCACCAACTTGCTTACATGCATTTTGCCTATTTTATCTGATACCTGCTATCTCCCATCAATATGATGCTTGCACTTTATTTATTACACCTGACATAACCTACTATCTAGCACTAGTACATTTATGTAAGTTACAATATAATCAAGACTTAGACATGATAAGGAATCATATATCTTCTTTGTCTCTGATTGGGAATTCTAGTCTCATAATTTTTTTTACGTGGTCATTGACCACTATACACCATTACAAGTTCATTTTAATTTCCTGATGATACGATATCGGGGATCACATCTATCTCAAGACCTTTCACTTGAAGTCAAGTCAAAGAACTCCAAGCCTTGCAAGTTATGTTCATGCATAAAGGAATCTTGGAGGCCCTTGAGAAGCTGCACACACAAGTATACAACATTTGAAGGATCACTTGGAGTGAAGAAGAGTTCGGAGATGCACAAAACGGCAAGTTGCAAAACTGCGGCTTGCACTGATGGTTCTGCGCCGCACCTGTGATCTGTGACGCAGAAAGGGATGCGGATGACATTTTCCCTTTATCGTTATTTTTGCAATTTGAAGGCTTGGACCACTTTTGGACCTAGCTTGTAATAAGCAATATTATAAATAGTTGCCTTAGTCATTTTGAAAACTTAGCTTAAATATTGATGATGAACTCATATGAGTGTTTATGTTAGTGTTAGCATAATCTAGTGATTATTGTAGCTTAGTAGTGTAATTTCTTGGTTATGTTGAACCTTGCTCTTGATTCACACATGAGCATGCTCACTTGTGGAATCAAACTCTTATAGGTTAGGTGCTTTGTTTGGTTAATCCATTTGAGGTCTTTGTTTTAATATATCATTTGTTGCTTGTGGATTTCTTACCTTTTGTCTACCTTCTATCCTTTATTTTCAGCAATTTCAATTTCGATTCGAATTCTAGAGTTTCCGCTTTAGGAATCGTATTACCTGATATGGCCAGGTGTGAAATAACTTCACGATTCAATAAATTTCTTAAATCTACACAAGGCAAACTAGAATAGGCTGATTGATTTAGATATCAACAGAGTATCCCAATCTAAAAAATCATCATGTACACTAGAAAGACGTATATATAAGGACACATTTCGATCTTTACGATTATGTGGATCATTTTTCGTGACTTTTCATTACATAGGCATTATTACAAATTAAAGAAACAAAAGAGTAATTGAATTAAAAGAAAAATAAACAAGATACTAATTCAGATATTATTATAAAGAAAAGAAAAAGAATTAGAAGGCATGATTGGTGGTTTTGTATGAGATGATTGTTCTTATGCAAACCAGAGATATTTTTAGTTATTTACACAAATCTCCAAGACAACTGTCTCTTTAATTAAATACTTTTAATATAAATAAAATATTGGTTTAAAAAGGTTGAGAAAAAATATCCACGACATGGAATTAATTTATATATTCCCAGCAACTTTTAGGTGTTCAGTCCTTAAAAAAATCCCCTTCAGTTTCTTCCAATGCTAATCCAATTTAATTAGTCAAATAGCAAAGAGATCTAACCTGCAACATTTCACATGCCTAAGGACTAAGGTACACTTTTAGGCTGGTAACTATAAAATCCATATGAATGAAAATAAAAGAACAAGAAGTTATTAAAACAAGGACTAATTGAGCTAATGATAGGGACAAAATCATTGACAAAGCCTCATTAAAATAATTGATCATAGTGAAATTGTGAATAATACTAGAGGAACCATACATAGAGGTAACAAAAAGAAGTAATCACTTTGATATTAAACTAGATTCATAGGCTAATCCACGATTTACACGCGATGGATTCAACTTTTAAGTTTCTTAACATCGAAGTAATTGTACTTTTAAAATTATGGGTTGAGATCTAATATTTATTTAAGTTTTAATGAACTTTTACATATATATTTATATTTTGTGTCGAAATACAATTCAGATGAATCTTCCTTCGCTCATTTGACTTGAGACATTGTAAATAACTCCCTCTTATAGTTGGTGCATTTTCTTGATTGTCTTGTAAAAGAACCATCACAATGACTAAGGAGACTTGTTCTGTGATAAACAAATTAAATGACTTCACACCAAGTGCCAATAACAAAACATTGGGCTATTTGATACCATTAGCTGGGCTTAGTAGTTATTATACAGTGCCAAATTCTCATTGTCAAATGCAAGTAATAGGCCCATTGGACCTTAACTCCAGACATTGAATTGGGCTTTAAGCCCACAAAATAAGCCAGAGTCACCTGGAAACATAAGAATGAAACAGTGCTTATGATGGGAAAAAACAGGACGGTTGCTTATCACATTTTTGCGAGAAAATGACAAACACAGTTGCTTATATTTAAGGATAAATTTAAAATAGTTCATTAAGTATGCACTGAACTATTTTGGTTCTTTATATTTGCGAAAAAGATATTTTTAATTTTCGTTAAATATTATCGAATTATATCTATTAGTCTTTGATGAAAGATATAAAAAAAGGAACTTAGCGAAAACCCACATTTGAAGGTATAATTTTTACATTTTTGATATTTCTAGAGTTTGGTGCAGTTTCTGAGGTATAATTTTTGTGTCTAATACCATTTTTTGTGTTGCAAAGATTTAACAAGTCTTTCTAGGTATTTACGGTTGAATCTTTTTTGTTGTTGTTTTCATAAATTTAACGAACGTAAATTGTTAAATATTTAGTTAAGATAAGAAATATTACTTCTCCCGTTTCAATTTATATAACACAATTTGACTTGATACACAGTTTAAGAAAAAAAGATTTTTTAAATGTGTAATCTAAAATAAGTTTTACGTAAATATGTGGCCGTAAATCATATATTTTTTTTTGTGGTAAACTAAAAAAGAAATGATGCCCAATAAATTGAAAGGACATACTATTTTTTTTTAGCTAATTTAAACGACTAAAACATATATTAGTGACTATTTTGAACTCAAATTCATAATCTCCAGAAGCATAGTGAAGATGAAAATGGGATTGAACAAAAGTGGTGGAAACATAAATTGGTTCCCTGGTCATATGGCCGCTGCAACTCGTGCCATTCGCCGGCGGCTCAAACTCTCCGACCTCGTCATCGAAGTTCGTGATGCCCGTGTAAGTTAGTATAATTTAATTCGATACTAGTAGTAACACTTCTCTTGTATAATAATGTACATTTTAGCGAAAAAGAAGTGATTTTCAAATTTTCACGAGTGTTAATTTCTCACAACGTCATTGTAACATAAAAGTCACTTAACTTTATTTTGTAACTAGAAAATTACTTAACTTTCATCTTTATAACACAAAAGTCATTCAACTCATTTTAGTCAAACTTCTTTTGACGTGTCATCTTTTTAAAAGTTAAATCCTTCGTTAATATAAACTCACCCATTTTAACTATCAAATGAATTTAGTGCAGGACTTGATGAGGATGTTTGAGAACTGATCAGTAATGTAAATTTTGTTGGTACTCTATTGTACTTTATAAAGCAGTACGAGAAGTAAATAACTATTATAAGTATTCGAAAGGATAAACAAATATTCAATATTCAGAAATTGAATCTTGTTGAAGAAATAGGCCAATCTTCAAAACTGCCGCAAGCTTGTTGTGTCTTGAATCTTGATAACCTGAAATCAAGAAACAACTAAATATGGATGGTTACAACGTTGTGTGTTGAGTCAAGGAATTGCCCTCTGTCCTTGAGACAAGATTGCCCCGTATATATGCTTTTACGTTAGCGGGCAATAGTCTCCCAAGATAAAACAACACTTTAATCTCAATGCTACAAAACCAATAGGTTGAGCCTGCCGAATAAAACAAATATGAATCAATTTGCTGAAGATATGGAAAAGGAAGGAAGAGTTTCTATCTTCTCTTCTGATTTGTCTCTGTGTATATACTGTGTCTCTGTTGTGTATATCTTGTGTATATAATGAGGGTTTGCTCACAGTTTTTCAGTCACGAATTGCACTGACTTTCGCAACTGTTTTGCACTGGTTTTGGCCACTGTTTTGTGGCGTTTTTCTGTCTGTTTATGTGTGCTATATTGCTGTTTTTCTGTTCTGTTATGCAGTCCAGAATTGAGCCAAAGGAGGCTCAATATATAGCAAGGAGGAGGGGCTGATCAACTGCCCAACATGGCTGTAAATAGCCATTAGGAGGGCTGTAAATGGCATTAGAGAGGCTGTTTAATGGCCATCAAGAGAGGCTGAATAATGGACATGAAGGAGGGTGATAATGGAGGAGTTAATCAGCCAAATAATAACTGATTAATGCCCCAAAAACAATCCAACGGTAGGCAGAAAGACTCTGGGGACCAAACTGTAAATATTAAGCAATTTGGGGTCCAAAAAGATAATATCAGAAAGTCCCCACAGCCCACGACCGGACCGGACCGGACGGGCGGGCGGCGGCGCGCGTGTGGGCTTAGCCTTGAACCCAAGCACATCTAGGTCCTCCCTCCTTTAAACACATGGGATACCCCTTGGGGTCCCAAACCCTTTACCACATTAGAGACATATATAGAGAGCAATTCTTCCTATTCCCACCGATGTGGTAGATTTGTCCCATACCACATTTCCATGCCTCAAACACCTTACTTCGTGGACCAATATCTCTTTCATTTCTCAACGAAATTTGACGATTCTTGGCCCTACGGTCATCTACTCACTTCGTAGATCATGCATGTGCGAAGAGACAAAGCCTCCAACATGCGAAACACTAGTGTTTAATTCATCAAAGATGGGTGGACGCATCTCCCCGCCAAAGACAAATTTCCAACAAATTTTATAGAGCAGAGGATTAATATAGTAGTTTTGAACAAAATCACTACTTCCGGGCACGTTGATTATCGATATGGCATTTGCTTTCCCTGCAATCACTGTCAACTTCTTATGGTATTCTTTGTAAAATTCAAGCTGCTTGCTCAAGGGAATTGTATGCTGAATACATCATAAATGAAAAGAAAGAACAAAGGTTCAACTAGACTCAGTTGATTTGCATAATATTTTGTGAATAGAATGAATAAATTTCCTTGAAGAACTGTTACTACTTGCAAATAGCTTAACAGTAGTGTCATACTAGCTAGATGAACTTGAGTCAAAATTTTAAGGCCTGAGTAGTGAGGAGAATCCAGCCATGTTACCAGTAAATAATACTAGTAAAATTTCAGTCCTTAGTCTTTTGTTATAAAAATTTGGATAGCGGGTCGGATCACTAAATGATAAAAATTGGTGGGTTTATATTAAATAAGAATTTAACTTTTAAAAAGATATCACGTAAGCAAAAGTTGACTAGAATGACTTTTGTGTCACAAAGATGAAAGTTGAGTGACTTTCTAGTTACAAAACAAAGTTAATTGACTTTTATGTTACAATGACGATAGTTGAGTGACCTTATGAGAAATCAACTCTGATAACTAGATAATGCTTGTACTTATTCAATAATTTAGTCTAAAGGCCGCTTAATACTAAATTTTGAAACTAAACTGATCTTGAACACTAAATAAGTAATTTTGAATTGTAATTTTCAAGCTTTGATGGACAGAGTTACCTGTGGTGGTGGGAATTGCAGGTATCGTGGAATTAGTCGAGATTTACACAAACTAGCTCGGACACCACGGTTACAAGAAACAACACATATATAAGCAATTTGAATATTGATTCTACACTAATCACTTGAAAATATATGTGGGTTTTAGCTAAAGAAGTGATCTTATGCCTGATAACCAGACACTGATTGGAATTACTCAAAATTCAGACCAAACAGGGCATATTACGAAATAGGAGTACTAAATAAGCGATTGTTGAATTATCAACTTCATGTTGATCACTTTGCTTAGAGAAAGTTAGAAGTTCTTTTAGAACTTTTACTTTTCTTTACAAGATAAATTATTTAGTGTTGAAATGAAATGGACCAAATAGAGCAGAATAGCTATAGCTGACTCGGGACTAGTTTGAAATGAAGCTCAGTGGACAGAGTTGTTAATGGATTGGGCTGTGGTTTCAATTAAATTATAGGGAAAGAAAAAGCAACAAGCTTTTGTTCTTAATTTGAATGATTCCTGATCTAATTAGACGTTAAACATATATTAGTGCCTGATAGGGAAGAGTTTCTCGTCTCATGAGTGTATTTTCGATTTTTTTAAATGAATCCTAACTGTTACTTTAGCTGAGGGTCTATCGGAAACAACCTCTCTACCCCACAAAGGTGGAGATAAGGTCTGCCTACATCTTACCCTCTCCATACCCCACTGTGTGGGATTACACTGTATATGTTGTTGTAATCCTAACTATTACTATTTTCTATTATGGAGATGTGTGTGTAGAAAAAACAGTATATTGATAAAGAAAGGCTTTTTGTGGCTTTATACAGATACCATTGTCCTCAGCGAACGAAGAATTGCAGTCTATGCTTTGTGGGAAAAGGCGGGTGATTGCCCTCAATAAGAAAGATTTGGCCAACCCCAACATCATGCATGTACCTATTCTTTCTTTTGTATCTCTTATCTCTTCATGTTTACGTGTAAATGCTAATCCTGTTTCGATTCTCTTTTCTATAAGTTTCTTGGCAGTTTAACTTCAGTAGAAGAGTAGCAACCTAATCCAACCTTTTAGTGTCCCTTGTTGTATAAGTTAAAAGTGATTCTGTTGAGTTGAAAAAAAAATGAAGGTTCTTTTGTCCTCAAATACAGGTTCTTAACAGGATTTGCGTGCATAAAGTTTACTAGGAATTATTCAGCAAAGTCAGTTATGAAATGAATAATGATAAATGGTTGTATATTCTATTTTAGGACAGTTGGGATGATGAGAAACACTTGAGAAAAAACCATGGCTTTCATTTATGATTTTAGTATTGTCTTTCTTAAATTCTTCTCCTTTCTCCATTATCACCCTTCTTTTTTGGTGTTTCTGAGAGTGTAGCCACACATTTGATCTAAGGAGGGTCTAAATGGAAAGGATAACATTGTCTTAATTGTTGACTTTCTTCAACCGACAAGCAAACATGATTTATAGCTTGTTTGGCCAAGCTTCTCCAAGGCCAAAAGTGTTCTTTTTCAAAGTTGAGGTGTTTGACCAAGCTTTTAAGAGAAGAGTAAGTGCTTCTGAGTAGAAGCAGAAGTTGCTTTTGAGAAGCTGAAAAAATAGCTTCTCCCTAAAAGTACTTTTTGAAAAGCACTTCTAATAAAATACACGTAGAAGCACTTTTTAATAGCTTGGCCAAACACTTATTGTTGCTAAAAAGTGTTTTTCAAATTAATTAGCTAGATACAAACTGTTTCTCACCCAAAGTTTTTTTTGAAAAGCACTTTTGAAAAAAAATACTTCTCAAAATAATCTGCTCTTAGAAGCTTGGCTAACTTAAGCTCATTGCATATCATCATCATACTAAGAAAAAAGGGCAGCTCGGTGCACAAAGTATCCCGCGTTAGCAGAGTGCGAGGAAGGGCCGCACCCCATCATCATACTAAATAAAATAAAACTAAATAATCTAGAAATTAGTTATCCAAGCCTTATGTATGCTAGTTTCATTAATCTAACGAAACTGATTAGTGTTTGGTGGAGTGCTTTGTCTTTCATGTGACACAAGTAGCATGATGTCTTTTGCCTAGTCCGACATTCTCCTTTTCCCCCCTTAACAAATTTTGCTTGTTGAAGGAATTCTAATTAAATTAGGACTGGTTCAATGGTGATTACAATTGTAACAGTGAAACTTACTTTTTTAATTCTATGCAGAGGTGGATCCGATATTTCAATTCATGTAAACAAGAGTGCCTCCCAATAAATGCACACAGTAGAAGTTCTGTGCAAAAGGTTGGCTAGCATTTTATCCATGCTATTTAGCTGGAAGCTTGTGGTTTCATGGCTTTGTATTATGTTTTATATGTCAAAGATGCAGCAACATTTATCCTTGAGTACTTTATCACTGTTATCAATTGTAATGAGTACTTCTAGAACTTCTGTTAGTATTCTCAGAGTGATTTCGTCAACTATAGATTCAATTTCCAAGCACATTTTAGCCTGAAATGATCTATGACTTTTTACATTTTAGAACTATTTGGTTCCCACTTAGTGAAAAACAAAAGAGTGGTGCATCACACAATCTGTGCTGATGATTAGTATAAATAATTTTTTTCTGCTTTGGAATGGGGAGGCATACTTTGCCCACTGAACATATTGCCCATTATATAGCGCCTGGAAGCCAAAAATATCAATTCTGTACAGGAAGAATCTTACAAAAAAGTAACTGTTCGAGCCGCTTCTTAGGATATCAATGGCGTTATTGGCTTAATATGGTTGTTGTGCTGTAATTTGTGGCCCTATCCAGCAAAATATTCTCCGGAGGCTAAATTTGCAATACGGTTTTCTGAAGTGTTCTTTATTATTTATGTATTGAAGCTTCTCGATCTTGTGGAGTTTAAATTGAAGGAAGTTATTACAAGGGAACCTACTCTTCTTGTCATGGTGGTTGGTGTTCCTAATGTCGGAAAATCAGCTTTATTCAATTCCATCCATCAAATTGCATCATCACGATTTCCGGGTGAGACAATTGTTTTTGGTAGTGATTCTGTTTTGTGCTTCTGTATGATGTACATGGTTCTTTTGGGATGTTGGCATATTACGTCAAGCGCTGATGGTTTTAACCTTTGTCTTAGTGCAGGAGAAGGTGAAGAGGCCTACAGTGGGGCCATTGCCTGGTGTTACTCAAGATATTGCTGGATATAAGGTAAGAAATTTGTAATAACTTGGATATCACATTATACTTTGTTAGTTTCTCAGTGATGGCTAAAATTCTTTTACTCCATGCTGTTGAACTGTAGAGGGAGTAAATATATGTTGCAATGTTTCATTTTCCAAATTATACATTACCGTTGCTCTACTCCTTCAGGAAAAAGAATTTCTTTAGTGTTGACCATATTCTGCTTCACATCACAGATTTTTGTCCGGTTTAGGTATTCTACCTGGCTTATAGATATGTTAAGACTTAAGAGAAGTGTAATGCAAATATGAAGCCTAAGAGATTATCTCAGATTTTTGGCCGGGTTACACATAAATGGGTTAGAATTGCCACCCCTACTTTTAACTGCTAAAAAAGTCCATGATGTGGGTACATCTTATAGAAATTCCCCTTTAGATGTAAAAGCCATATTTTCCAATTCTTCTTGATGATCAGGAACCAATAGCTGCTTTTCATGGCCATAATTTCCATGAGTTGAGCACTTTGAAGTCCTTGGAACAGACATTTTTTTTATTGCATGTTCTATTGAATTGTCTGCTGTTGCCTATTAATGTTTCTGATGCTAACAGATTGCACATCAACCTAGCATATACGTGTTGGACACTCCAGGCGTTTTGGTTCCAAGTATTCCAGATATTGAAACAGGGTTAAAGCTGGCTCTAGCAGGTTTATTCTTTTTCCAAGTTTACATTTTATTTGTCTATAGAGTTCTTTTATCTTTTATAAAAAACCGTGATTTGGGGTTAAATATCGTGTGTGGTAAGAGGCGACAAATCTTCAAGCGACTGACTAACAAATTGTATTTGCTTGTATAGAAAAAATTTCACGAGATATTGTGTTTACACTTTCCTTAAACCAGCCCCGTTCAGTATGTTCATACTATGCCATAGGCTTCTTCATTTCCTTTTTTACTTCTAATAGCAAGCCTTAGGCAATTTGGTTATATTAAACCTAAGGTTGTCTTTTTGCTGTAAAGTATTGTAGGGAAGGGTAAAGGTTAAACGATAAGCCCAACATAAATGAGACAAGAACACGCCTTATTGAAGCAGGGCCCATAAGAAATTATAGTGATTCTTTTATGATTCAACTTCATTTAGTTTCCTACGGTACCTGTATGATTGTGCAGGGTCCATCAAAGATTCAGTAGTTGGTGAAGAGCGAATTGTTCAATACCTGTTGGCAGTTCTAAACACTCGAGGAACTCCTCTTCATTGGAGACACTTGATTGGCAGGGAATCTGAGGGCCTTCATCATGAATTGGATGACAAACCTGAATATAATCTCAAGGATCTTCTACCAAAAAGAAGGAAGCCGCCCAACAAATCTGATATCTACTACATTGAGGTAATATATTATTTTTTGTATAAGGTCAAAGATTTATTGATAAAGCACCGACAAGGTGTATACATGCGTATACAATTTGGGAAGTGTATGATTACACAATCAAATCTAACCAACTATTAATCAAATCAACCATAAAAGTATTATTCTTGACAAACGAAGTTAACTAAAGCTACTTTAAATTTATTTATTTGGCATGTCTTGAAATCTAAAAAAAACTAAGGTAAGCCGTGCCATTTGGGTCAACAAGAAGCTCATTGTCGTCGTCTTTCTCTTCGTTGGTGGTTAATCATGTTTTTTTGTTGTGTATAGGATATGGTCAGTGAAGTCCAACGCACACTTTGCACCACACTTTCGGAGTTTAATGGTAATTTGGAAGATGAAGGTGAGTTGGAGACTTTGATAGATCAGCAGTTTGAAGCATTGCAGACGCCTCTGAAGATACCTTACAAGGCACCCGAGACTCGCACAATGGTGTCAAAAAGATTTCTAACTCTATTTAGAACAGGCAAACTAGGTCCTTTCATCCTGGATGATGTTCCTGATGCATCTGAATCTGCATCTTGATGAATCACCATTTGAAAGGTATCAGTGCTTAATATGATAATTTTGTACCATATTTTTTTTTGAATACTTCAACCTTATCAACACCAGCTCAGGTTTGTCAATCTAGTACTAGTTTGGAAGTCCTCTTAATAAACATATCTGCATTATTCTTCATGTTGTATTATTCAGGCTGCTATTATTTTTTTGATAATCGAGAAATTCCCGAGGACCAGAAGTGCACAGTTCAAAATTTGGTTGATAATGGGTTCTACCTCTACCTTCTCTACTAAATATAAGGCTTTTGTCTACGACATTATTTGAACCTGTGACGGCCGCCTAAATCATAAATCATGTGTTGTGCTTCTACCACCAGACTAATGCCTTGGGCAGGTTGCGATTATTTAGTCATGCTAATGCATTTTCTAAGCAAGAAAAGATCTCAATGGGTGGCTTGAACTCTGTTAATTGATCTTGGAAGGTCATATGAGTATATTATTGCAATATTCAATATGAAGTATACTTGTGTATCAGATATTATCATATTTCATTTATAAGCTTCCGTGACAAGAATGTCTATCAAACAACATATCTAGTTTATTTATCTTTGCAAAGGAAACATGTTAGAAACAGATTGCAGAAAATGTAGAAAATCGACTTCACAAGCGAGTACGGACTCTCCTCTTAAGACTATTTCACCCCATAGAGTGCACCGGGAAGGATTGAATGTCTTAGAGATACTAAGAAGTCTAATCAAATATCGTTTGCACTAAAACAACGTTTGATTCCTACTGTATTGAGAATTTTTCTAATTTTGATTGATTATTTTTTTATGGGAATATGACAATCTATTTATAGATAAATGGTGTCTTTTCATGGTACCTCTTGAGATTAAACCAATGGTTATGAATTGTGTCTTTTCATGAGACTAAACCAATGGTTAAGAATGGTGTTTTTTCATAATTTTCTGAATTAATTAATTAATTAATTCTGTCCAAATATATATTAACCCATAAGGAAGAACTTTCCCTTATAAACACAATAATATAGTGTTTCATCACCAATGTGAGACATTGCTTAGAAATCTCCAACAAATCATTAGTGAGAAGAACGATTCTCATGGTCAACAACATACTGTACAAGTGAAGATTGCCTAATTGATACTAATATTTTGCCAATTATAAGAAAGTAACTTCACATATTCCACAAGAAGAGTTCAGGATTATTATGTATATATATAAGATAGTTGCAATGACGCTCATTTTGTATAATGTAATTACTATCGTTTATTGCAAACTTAATGACAGATTTCTTACAACTTAAGACAGCATATTGAATTTAATCATACTCAATATATATTGAAATTTCTGAACATTGTCCTCCTGTGTTCGAGTCATTAGAAGTTTAGTTTATAATATGTAGCAACATAACAACGATGATAACAGAAAGGGGAAAAAATACGATTACAACCAAAAAGGTAAAGAGATACACTAACACCCATTACGAATAATAGTGTAAAGCTTAAGAATAGTCCACCTTCAAACATTTCATCAAAAAGAAAATCGTCCAAACAAAACGATTTCTGATCTCCCGGCCAAATATTACTCTTTGCACTTTTGAAGTTTGTGACAAATTCAGGACATTTGGCGTACAATTTCAAGTAAATTCAGGTAATACATGGTATTAAGCTCTTAAAAAATCGTCCTGGTAGGGAAAAAATGATTCGCAAACCATGTGCTCACTAAGACGTGCACCTTTATGACTATGTCGTCCTAAAGACGGATGTGACGGGAAGAAGTGGCATTTGGAAGTGTTCCCACTTAACATTTAGGTTTCACCATAATAGAGCTGGAAGAATTATCTTAGGATTTGTTTGCTTCAATTAACTCTCTATACTCTTTCTTCATTTTAACACCAGCTACGGTCCTGCACATATTCAAGCAGCCAATATTAGAAATTTTGAGGCACTGCACCAACCTGAGCATTTCTTTATTCTTGAAAAATTGTACACATGGAGTAGCCATAATTTCAGCTGCGTCGGCAATCTCTGGAACAAAGTGGACATGTTGGTCAAATTCATCTATAACCTCTGTTGCACAACCACAGATTGAGTAGTCAGTATCATGGCCAAAGAAGTCAGTGAGCAGAAATTATGCAACTTGCATTAAAATAAAAAATGTTCATACCAAGTACAACAAAGCCCACATCCAATTCTTTCTTTCTTTCTTTCATTATCATATAAGTAACTATATTAAATATCAATTACTACTATGTTGTTGTTTAAGCTGATAAATTTAATTTTTTTTCTGTTAATTTGCAGGACTGTGATTATAAATCCACATTTGTGTATACATACATTATATATACAGTAATACAGAGTTATGGCGAACGAGCTTGTACTTGTTCGCCGGTAGATTCTGCGGCGATGGCTCGAATTTCCGAAGACGAGAAACGGCAATGAGTACGGCAAGAACTATATTCATTTATTTCATTTTCTTGCAATGGAGGGATACGTTCATATGTTACCAAAATTTTCATCCCAAAATAAAAATGCGTGTTTAAAAATAATAATTGAAGTCAATACATTTGACTCTCTCTCGCCAATATTGTTACTTTTATAAGAAATATTATATTATCAAATGGATATGACATGCATTAATGGCCAGTAGTTTGACTCTAATATTTTCAGAAGCAAATATAAACTTGAACTCTTGAAATATGATACTCTTATTGTTGTTCTTTGCTGAAAACGACGATATTATCATTCTTTTCTTAAATATAAAAATCTTAATACTTCTACGGAGACAATTGAATTGCTTTTCTTTACAAATAACAGAGAGAAAGTTAGAAATATTGATTGACTAATTTTCGTCCTTCTTAACATGAATTCAACATGCTAAAAGGAAATAAAAGAAATAAAAAGCAGTCGTTTAGTATATTTTGTTAATTAATCAACTTTATTTTCGTCTTTCTTTTTATAATCTTGAAATTTTCAAGGACCAGTGACGTAGTAAAAAATAATAAGGATCGGTAATGTCGATTTGTGACTCGGTGGATAATGAGTTCATTCATCTACCTTCACGTTAATTTAAAAGGAAAATCAACAACAACAATAACATACTCAGTATATTCCCATAAGTGGAGTCTCTAGGGAGGTGTATTTTGTTTGTCTTATTTATTTGCATTAGTTATTGCTTCTATTTTGCTTCTTTCTTTTCATAATTCGCTATCATGACTTACTCACTTTGTTTGTCGTACTTTGCTTGAGCTTGTGCCTTGTCTTGAGCCGAGGGTCTCTCAGAAACAGTCGCTCTACCTACCAAGGTAAAGGTAAGTTCTGTGTACACTCTACCCTCCCCAGACCCCACATTGTGAGATTTCACTAGGTATGTTGTTGTTGTTGGAGTCTGGGGAGGATAAAATTTATGCAGACCTTACCTCTACCCTGGGAGGTAGAGAGGTTGTTTTCGATAAATCCTCGGCTCAAAAAAAGACATTTTAAATAAGATTAGACAAGCATGTTAAAGAAGTCATCGCAAAATATAAAAAAAAGCATAACAAAGCATTGTGTAGAAAGGAAACAGTAACTACAACAACTAATATGATAATCAAAGTACAAGAGACATCAGATAGTAGCAAAAATAGAAAGGCACTGAGCTACAGGATAATCCTACCTCTACTAGTATGGGAAATCCATGAGACAACACTCTACTACCTACTAACCTTCTGCCCTAATTTGTGTCCTCCACAACCCCCTATCTAAGTTCGGTAAGCTGCAACTGCGTCATGTCATGTCTAATCACTTCTCCCCAATACTTCTTCGGCCTACCTCTAAATCATCCATAGCCAACATCTCCCACATCCGCACTGGGGCCTCCGTGCATCTCCTCTACACATGTCCGAACCATCTCAGCCTCGCTTCCCGCATCTTGTCCTCCACCGAGGCTACTACCACCTTATCCTGAATAACTTCCTTTCGTATAATATCCTTCCTATTATGCTCATACATCCATCACAATATCCTCATTTCCGCAACCTTCATCTTCTGGACGTGAGATTTCTTGACTTGCCAACATTCTGCATCATACAACATAGTTGGTCTAACCACCACTTTGTAGAACTTACCTTTAAGTTTTGAGGACACCTTCTTATCGCACAGCACGCCGGAAGAAAGCCTTAATTTCATCCACCCTGCCCCAATGCAGTGTGTGACATCATCATCAATCTCTCCATTCCCATGGATAATGGACCCAAGATACTTAAAACTTTCTCGTTTTTGGATGGCTTGTGTCTCAAGCCTCACCTCCACGCCCTCCTCATGCGCTATGTCACTGAACTTGTACTCCAAGTATTCTGTCTTAGTCCTGCTCAACTTGAACTCTTTGAATTTCAGGGTTTGTCTCCAAACCTCCAACATAGCGTTAACTCCACCACGAGTCCCTTAAATCAACACTATGTTGTCCGCAAATAACATACATCATGACACCTCACCTTGGATTTTTCGCGTCAATTCAATCCATCACCAAGAAAAATAGAAAAGGGCTAAGATTTGATCCATGGTGCACGAGTCACCTCCCGCTGTCCTTACCCGAGTCTTGGCTCCATCGTACATGTCCTTGATCGTCCTAGTATACGCCACCGATACATCTTTAGCCTCCAAACATCTCCATAGCACATCCCTCGGAACTTTGTCGTAAGCCTTTTCTAGGTCGATGAACATCATGTGGAGGTCCTTCTTCCTCTCCATGTACTGCTCAAATTTCCTCTCCCTATACTGCTCAAATTGGTCTATTTATTACTTATTGTTTTTTTGTTTCAAGAATATATTTTTTTACGAAGAAAACGCCCAATTTTTTACTGTTAAATATGCAAGTTCTTTAACTAATGTAATAAAAAACAAAAAATATCCTTAAAATAGTCATATGCATATTTTTCATGAATATTTGTTAATGATTACCGAATATCTAATGAAACCTTCCAAAGTTGTTAAGATAAGTGCGGTTCAATAATTCAAGGTCACTTTTACTCTTAAAAATAGTTTAAACTGTTAAATTGTCTACCTAACCAAAGGTTAATTAATTACTTAAGAATCAACAGTGCACTTTACCTAATTAATTAAATATATTCGAATAAGTAATATACTAGTATCATATTCAAAATTCTTGACAAAATCAAGTAGTTCTACCTACCAAGGTAACTGTAAGTTCTGTATACACTCTATCCTCTCTAGATCTCATGTCGTGAGATTTCACTTTGTTGTTGTTGTTGACGAAATCAAGTAAGCAATCACGAGTAGGGTGCGTAGCCTATTATACATAAAGTGATGGGACAAAAAAAAAAAGAAGATCTAACAATAGATTTGACTATCTAGCAAAATTGAGCGTTTTGAGGTAGGTCGAATACTATATACATATGTGCAAAAAGTAAGTATATATACACATACATCATTTCAGATTATTTAAAAAAAAAAAATAGAATCCATAACGTCTACGTTCTGATCCATCACTAGTGCAAAACGACCTCTTTTTGTTATATAAATATTCGATATCCGGTACCCACTAGTCTGATTAATTTAGACTTGGATCAAATAGGACCAATTAGAGAGCGACACGCTCCCTGTCAGGAGTTCCGGGTAGGACCAATTAGAGCGAAAAGCGCTTATTCTCAAGAATTTTTCTATTTTCAGAGTTCAAACCTAGACCTTTTATTAAGAGTGGAGAAAATGACTCTTTTTCATATAATCATTTGAAATTCAGAATCCACTAGTCCGATTAATTTAGATCACCACAAATTAAAAATATAAATTAGCTATAAAATTCGCATGTAGCTAACATGTTGATTTGGTAATCTATCACTTATTATTAAATATGATTAGCAATAGATTTTTATTGTTTAGCATAAAAGTTATCCACCGTTAATTTATTTTTATAATAAATTTGAATTGCGTCAGACCATTTGGAGAGGGCAATGCTCCCTACTAGAAATTTCTTCATTTCATATGATTCAAACCCGAGTCTTCTATAAAAAATGCGGAGATCTCATTCATTCCACCGTATTTCTTCGTCATGAATACTTATGTTCTAGTAGATAAGAAGCCACCGTCCAAGAGATCAAACTCCTTTTCACACCTTTCCTTCCATGAAAGAAGGCATTCATTCAAGTGGGAAAAGAGGAAAACGATTGTGTGGTTGGTGAAAGAAAGGAAAGCTACTAAGACAGAGAAATTAAACAACAAACATGTAGATAAGTAGTAATAAAGAAAGAATAATTATAGAAAACAAATGAGTATAGAACTAAATAAAGAGATAGGGTAGGATGGTGGGGTGGGGTGTGGGGGTCAATAAAATTCAGCTACCCAACCAAACTTTAGAAACTTCGAATACGTCCAAGTGCCATGAATCAATTTTTCAACATCTTGTTTTTCTCGGTTCTTGTGAATAATCACTACTTCAATAAAATGCGAATTTTCGAGAGACGTTCATGTCGTGATTGAGATTTCCGGCAAAATATTAAAGGAGATTCGACAAAAAATGGAATAAGAAGAAGTGTTTCCCGAACGAACAAAATACGGATTGAGAAGGACAAGTTAGAAAAGTTAGACAAGGTTGGAATGGACATAGGACCAGATCGGTAATACTACTAAAATAGTCTGCCTAATCTTCGGTTTCCGTAATTGGACTAGTGGCAGAATCAAAGTGTAATCCATGGGTTGATAGGGATTTAGTAGCTTTTGCCAAAATTCTATATACATGTTAAAAATTTATTACATATTTATAAATATTTGATTGTGAACTAAGTTATTATAGTATACTAACTCGATGTCGTTATAGACTTCATAGCTTCAAATTCCGAATCTGTCTCTGCCTCGAAAAAGCTTCTAACAAGCCAATTTCCGACGGACTACCTCAAAAATTTCGGTACGTCATTAGTATCTGTTTTTAATAGTGTTTAAAATGTATTGATTGATATAATTGAGGACATTGGTACGTAAACACGTGATCATTATTCTTTTAGAGTAATTTAAATAAGTTCCTTAAATTATATAGACATGCAAATTTAGTATAATATAGACTTCTTATTTAATATTTGTTGATTTGACGTTTTATAATTAAAGTACACATAAGCTTATTTGCGAAGTTTGGCCAAACAGGAGAGTACATGAAAAAACAAAGTTAGATTATACCCTCTTTAATTTGAGATAGATCATATGATAAAAAAAGGACAATCTAGTGCACGAGTACGAACAAAGGAATAAATTATACATGAATTGATATTCAAAGTAAACAAGATGAGATAATCCGTCAAGGGACGTGATGAGATGTAGAATCACAACACTTTTAACTAAAAAAAATTGAATTCGAGCCTTGAAAATGGATAATTTCTTTGTGATATTTGGCACAAATATCGTTATTTCGTGTCACTTTGCCTCTAGTTCTTAGTACTTTAATCGCTTTATCTATGGTAAAATTATTGTATTCAGGCTTATATTGGTACTTGTGTGTGTTTAGGTACGACGATAACAAATGAATGGAAATCGAGCAAGTTTGGATGATTTTTGAGGCATATTACACACTTGGACAACCTGACGAGAAACGAGTCCAACACTTAAGAAGAGAAATGAATAACTGAAAGATCTCAGGCTTTGGGCATGCATTGCGCAGCCATCGCGCGTGGAACTGCTCTCTGGTCAAGAAATTCTGAAACCTGATTTTTGAGCGATGGGCAGGCATCGCCCAAGCAAAGCACAAACACCTTTGGGCTTTGGTCACACGACGCACTAGCAAGGCACAAGACGATCCAGTTTTTCCAATCCGTTTGAAATTTGGCCAACTTATTTTAGTTTTTTTTCTACACTAAATTGTATTTTGTTTGACTCATTTATGACCCACTTGGCATTGTTGATATATATGTTGCTTGATTTGAGGGACGTTATGGATCCCTCTTGCGTTGATTATGTGTCATATGTGTGTGAGGATATAGGTTGTTTAATCCATGCCTTGTATTGATGTCTAGAACTTGCCTTGTGTGTTCGTGAAGCGAAATGAAGTTTGTTAACTTAGAAAGTGATAGAGGCATTTCTTTGTTAGCCTAAATTGTCTTATCCTACCAATATGTAAATATTATCCTAGTTAACCCTGTTGAGCCTTTATCTTTTTCTTTGATAGCAGTCGATGAGTCATACCCTTTCGTTCTAATTAGCTTGATTATTGACTCCATGTACTCCGTGAGCACTTTAATTAATTATGTGATGGGAGTTGGGATGTGAATAAAAAGGGGGATTGATTGTTGGTTGAGATCTAGTGAAGTCTATTGGAGCACCAAATAAAAAGAAAAAGTACACTTATTAATTGGGAATTGAGAAGAAAAAAGAGGTTAAAATCTAAAAATCTGAAGAAGAAAAAAAAGAAGAAAAGAAGAAAAAAAATCAAAAAAATATTTTGTAATTATTCATCAAGAAAAAGTTTCCTTCTAACGTGTGTTGTCAACAAGGTGATGTTTAAATAAAAAGAAACATTGGGGTGTGATTTGAGAAATTTTTTGTGTTGGTTGGTGTTGTTAGTGATTGGTAAAGAAAATGTGAAAAATGCTAAATGTGGTGTGTATTAAATTATTTAGGGAGTTTAGTCACTATTATTCAAATATGTCCTACCCGTTCCTTATCCTACATTACAACTCATTAAGTCCTACTTGATCCTAGGTTCAACATACTTGTATTAGTGACGCGGTTACACTACGACAAGCTTATGATTCATCGTATTTGGCATGTGATGTTCTTTGTGAGAGTGAGCGTATTTATTGAATTTATGTTCGTTGATATATATAATATTTGATTCTTGTGAGATATGGATAACTTTTTTTTCGGTGAGGGCACATAGTTGGCAATAGAGTAGTGAAATGTTGGATTCTTGGTTAAGTAGCATGATTGCATTGTTCTAAGTGGTGTCGTTTAGTCATATGTTCCTAAAAGCAAAGTGTTTTTGAGATGGTTGGTCGGTGGTAATGAAAATTGGAATTTTGAACTTTGCATGACTTTCATAAGTTTTGGCTCATTACATAATTGTTGAAATATTTTGAAATTGTCTTATTAGCTGAAGCTTGAGTAGACCTGTTTGAGTGGTATGGTTGAAACTGTGATAGGTTCATCATAAGTGTTTGCTTGAGGGAGAGCAAAGTCTAAGTGGGGGTGGTGATATTTGGCACAAATATCGTTATTTCGTGTCACTGTACCTCTAGCTCATAGTACTTTAATCTCTTTATCTATTGTGAAATCATTGTATTCGGGCTTATGTTGGTACTTTTGTGTGTTTAGGTACGACGATAACAAATGAATGGAACCGAGCAAGTTTGGATGATTGTCGAGGCATATTGCACTTAGGCAACTTGACAAGAAATGAGTCCAACACTTAAGAAGAAAAATGAAGAACTGAAAGATCTCAGACTTTGGGCATGCATCGCGCGTGGAACTTCTCTCTGATCAAGAAATTCTAATATCTTATATTTGAGTGATAGGCCGGCATCTCCCAAGCAAAGCACAAACACCTTTGGGCTTTGGTCGCGATGCGCTAGCAAGGCACAAGAAGACCCAGTTTTTCCAATCCATTTGAGATATTGTCAACTTATTCTAATTTTTTCATACACTATAAATAGACTTCTTTAATCATTATAAATGTGTGTCGAGATACTTTTGAGACTTGTAAGCCGCCCTTATTGCTTTTCCTTTAGTTTTCTTATTTTCTATCCGTAAACCGTAGATTATTTCATGAATTCTAGTTCTTCTTCTCGAATCATGAGTAGCTAATCTTCTTATTTTCTGGGGTTATGGCAAAGACATGAATATTGATTTGATGATAGTTTTTGCGTATTAGATTTTTATTATTGGGTTGCTTATTTATTTTTTAGCTTAATTGTTTGATTATTTGACGAAATAGTTGAACACTATCTGTGGCGTGTGAATTGGACTAGGGATAGGGAATTTGCATGCGTAATAAGAATAAATAGGGCTTGTTCGTATTTATATATTTTGCTATTGATGATAGGAATATACCCTTTAGTCTTGCTTAGTTGAATACGGAGATATAAATGTGTTCTTGTTACCGCTGACGACCATAGGGATATAGGCGTAATAGTATCATCTGCAGGCTTGTGAGCAACTCGGAAGATACTCATAAAGTTAAAATCAATTCGTCAACCAGTAACCTAGGAAATCAAAATAGGTAGAACTATCGGAAGACTAACTAGATTGTCAAAAGTCATGACTCTGGATTCCATCATCATCTGATAAATTTTACAGTCTTAGTCTCAATTGTCTCAGTCACAAAGTTACTCAATCTTACTTATTTCTTTCAGTCATGTTAGTTTCACAAAACACCTTAATTTTTACTCTCTCGAATAGTATAAACGAATTTGAATTAATTAAACAGTAGAAAAGTACAAGTCCATGTGGGTACGATATCTGGACTTCAAAATTCTATATTACTTGTCGACCGTGTATACTTGCGTGTGCATTTGGGAGCAACACTTTGTAGGAAGCTCTTTTCTGTTTAGTGGATTTTATGCAACGCGAATCAGAATTAATCAGATCAGTGACTATGCGATACTAGAGTTTTTCTAATAGGACCATTTTGTCGGAACTTCTCCCCTTTACTTAGAAGTCTAGGGTTTGAGTTAAGAGAATGAAAAAAAAACTTGGTAGAAAATGTTTTTCCTCTTATGACCTTGCATAACACAAATTTGAATCAATTGAACTAGTGGGTATCAAATACTGGATGGTTATACTAAATACGTGAGAAAAGTGAAAGTACCCTTGTTCAAATGCAAGGCACTTTGTTGGTACAATAGCTCTCCTCACAGTGGCGGATTATGGTAGGGGCTGGGGGATGTGGCCCCCCTAAAAAAACTCAATTTTTTTTATATATACCTCTCTCTCTTACATGTCACTCTATTTTCACATTCTAAACAAGACATCAGCTCCCATTTTGCTCTTACCCAACAGTGGTAATCTCTCTCTTTCTCTCCTCTTTGTTGTTCTGTGAGTTCTTAATGGCTTTTAATTTTTATACTATTGAATGTATTGAGGACGAAAAACAATGTATCCCATTGGTTGAGAATCAAATATTTTCGAAAAGAAACAAAAAATCGATGAAATCACTTGTAGTTGTCCCATATCGATTTCAAGAAGAACTTATGAGGTTTTGGAGTTCTATATTTTCTACTAATTCAAGAACCTTTACAAGTCTCATTTTCGAGCATAGAAACCTTAGATTTTAAAATTACGATCTGGAATTTGTCTTTTGCCAAAATCCTAACTATTTTTTTTTATTTTTCCAAGGTTTCTCATAGTCTAAAATTTTATTTTTCTGTGTGGATGAGTTCGTGAGATTGGGGGAACTTTATGTTTGTTTCATCATATACGAGGTTGTTTTGGGCTTATGGGAGTGGAATTAACAGATTAAGGCTTTAAAAGCCGAATTTCTCTGACTTAGTTCTGTTTTCAGATTTAGATATTATCTTTGATAATTGATTTATGTATTTTTTAGGAGTGGTACGATGGTCCAACTTAAGAAAATTGATGCATTTTTCAAGAGAAAAGCTTCCAACAAAGATGAAAATTGTGTAGCTTCAACATCGACACTTGAAAAGCACCATTCAGATGATCAAACGGTTCAACTGGATGAGCAACCTTGCAAGATTCAAAAAGTCACCATGGATGAATTTGACGTCAATTGTTTAGAACGTGATCCCGAAAAGCGTCCCCAAATTTGGGAATATCCAGTAAATCGAAGAGATGAAGTTCGAAGAGCTTATCTGAATTGGGGTCCCTATCAATGTCAAGTTGAAAAGTATCCCCTCAATAGAGATAAGCATCCAAGGCGATTTCAAGCATCTTGGTTCAAAATGTTCCCTTCATGGCTAGAGTACTCACCGACTAATGATGTTGCTTATTATTTGTTTTGTTACTTGTTTAGTAAAAAGCCAAGTGGACATCATGGAGCTGATGTCTTTACTAGAAAAGGATGCACTCTGATTCAATTATTAATGATTTCAAGTCTTTAAAAGAACGAATGACATCACTTTAATTCTAGGTACGTCTTTCCTTTTATATATTATATTTTTGTTGTGTTGATGTTATTTTAAATCTTTGATAAAATTATATTTGTTCTTATAAATTTCAATTATAATATTTTTATTAGTAGTAATCGCCCCCTTAATATTTTGGGCAAGTTCCGTCATTTTCTCCTCAAGTTGTAAGATGTAATAATGCAAAATCTTAATATGACAACAATAAATAAAAAAATAAATTATTCAAGAGTCAAACTAAGGTATACTGTAATAGTAAAACGGCAGCAATTATTGTAGTTATTATGGATAAGTTATTATAGTAGACTTCTTTTTTGTAGCGGGGATATTTAGGATTAATTATTGTGCGTCCCTTTGATTATTTTATCAGATATCTTTCCTTTCATCAGCATATGTTCCAGCCTAGCTAGGACTTAAGGAGATGAGAAAATCACTTTATATTATTCTATTTATATTGAAATTTAAATTTTGATCTCCCTTAATTTGTATCCCACTTTTATTAATTATCGTAGAATTGTATTAATTTTTTTGGGAGTCTTTCTCATTAATACAATTATATATTAATTGTAGAATTATATATATATATATATATATATATATATATATATATATATATATATATATATATATATATATATATATATATAGTTGTACAATGTGAAATCCTGATACAATAAGGATCTTAAATCTATCATAATTATACAACACTAAATATTACAAAATATATGGGAAATATTTTACAATATTCGCTAACACACACCCCCAGTCGGAGCGGGAGGTGGCCGGACGCTAAGACTGGATCTGAAGTAGAGGAATAGCTGTCTAGGAAGACATTTCGTGAAGATATCCGCATATTGATACGAAGAAGGCACATGTAACACCTTAACATGACCGAGAGCAACCTTCTCACAAACAAAATGTATATTCATCTCAATGTGCTTGGTTCGCTGATGTTGAACCAGATTATGAGATAAATATATGGCGGATATATTATCACAGTAAACGAAAAAAGCTTTACGCAAGGGACACTAAAGCTCCAAAAAAAGGTTTCGGAGCCAACAGATCTCAACAACAACATTTGCAACTCCTCTATACTCTGCTTCTGCACTCGAACGGGATAAGGTAGCTTGCCTCTTGGCAGACCAAGAAATGAGATTATCCCCTAAGAACACACAGTAGCCGGAGGTGGAGCGTCGCATGTCCGGACAGCCAACCCAATATGATAACAACCTAGTTGGGGCAGAGGAGTATAGATGCAATCCATAATTAAGTGTGCCCTTAACGTATCGAATGATACGCTTAAGAGCAGTAAAATGAGGCTCCCTAGGGGCATGCATGAATAAGCACACCTGCTGAACATCATAAGCAATATCAAGATTGGTGAAAGTGAGATACTGAAGTGCACCTGCAAGACTCCTATAAAGAGTGGGATCGGACACCGGATCACCATCAACACCAGAAAGTTTTGATTTAGAGTCAACCGGAGTGGACATGATCTTGCAATTCGTCATTTTAGCCTTGTTACACAATCTCCTCTGCATACTTACACTGACACAGAAACATAGTATCTGCAGATCTAGTCACTGATATCCCTAAAAAATAACTCAACTTTTCCAAGTCAGTCATAGCAAATTCGGTCTTAAGCAGTGCAATGATCTCATTTTTCAACATATCAGAAGAGGCAGTAAGAACAATATCATCTACATATAATAACAAATAAGCATTGTTACTACTTCGATGAAAAATAAAGAGAGAATTATCACACTTATTGCAGACAAACCCAATCTGCGTAATATAGCGATCAAAGTGTTCATACCACGCTCTGAGAGCCTGTTTCAAACCATAAAGTGACTTACGGATATGACATACATAATTAGGGGCTTGCGGATGGACAAAATCTGGCGGCTGGTGCATGTAAACAGTTTCTTTCAAGTCCCTATGTAGAAATGCATTTTTCACATCAAGCTGATGAATCGGCCAATGCTTACCCATATCGATGCTCAGAACTGTGCGAATGATAGCCGGTTTAACAACCGGACTGAATGTCTAGCCGCAATCAATACCCTTCTGCTGATTAGTACCATTAGCCACTAGTCGCGCCTTATATCTCTCTAGGTCACCAATGTATATGTATTTGTGATGAAAAAACCACATGCATCGGATCACATTCACCCTCTCTGGTCGAGGAACCAAATCCCAAGTGCGTTGTTTCGTTAAAGCATTAAATTCCTCACGCATGGCTACATTCCAATTTGGGTCCAGTTTGGCTAATTTTAGGTTTTTAGGAATAGGGGATATGGTTTGTGTGGATAGGCTAAATTGGACTTTGGGTTTGAAAATTCTTTGTTGGGCACGAGTTTCCATACGGTGCATGGGGGCAGGGGCATGGGCAGGTTTGGTAATTGTGTGGGTGTCGGGTCAAGGATCTGTTAGGTGGGTGGTGTCACGGGAGAGGGTATCGGTTGGTATTGGGGATGACTGTGGGTTCGAAAATCCGAGCATAGTGGGTGGTTGTGGGGTTGTCGACTGTAATGGTGATGGGTTAGTGGAGGTCTGGTTGCAGAGACGTGACGGGACTGTTGCGGGAAGGGGTTGAGTAACCAGGAAGTCGACGTTGGGTGGTGGCGGCATAATGGGTTTGACTTGCAGATGTAGGAGCCTAGAAGTCGCAGCGACGGGTTGTGATAGAGACATATGGAACCGATTTCCGGTGATGGGAGAGACAACCGGCGGTGACTTGGGTCGGGTAGCCACTGCCGGTGAAGGGCTTGACAACGCGTTGTTGGTGGCAACGTGGTTAGATGGCGACATGACAGTGGCAATGACGACGTGACTGTCGGATGTGGCAGTGGCCTGACCGAGAGGTGTCTGGGCAGTGGTGGCGGCGGGTGTGTCGGGTGCTGCCGGAACAGTGGCAGCACGAAGGAGAATATGGTGAACAAGCGGTGATGTGTCCGAATCATCGAGAAATTAGTAATCAGTGACTCGGAATTTTGAATATTGTCGAACGGGAAAACGTATTCAACGAAGGTGACGTGGCGTGAGATTATAATTTTGTCGGTAGATAGATCATAGCACAAATACCCCTATGGTTTGACGGAAAACCTAGGAATGCACAAGGAGTGGATCGTGGTGCTAGTTTGCGGGGGGCTGTGGATGTCAGATTTGGGTAACACAAACAACCGAAAATTCTAAGGTGATCATAGGTAGGGATCTGGCGGTAGAGAATTTCGGTAGGTGTCTTATTTTGAATCGCACGGGTAGGTAAGATGTTAAGAATATATCCTACCATTTTTAATGCATATACCCAAAACGTGGGGGAGGGGGGAGAGACGCATGAAAAAGAAGGGTACGTACCATATTATTAATGGTACGAAGAATTCTTTCAGTTTTAGCATTTTGAGTGGAGGTATAGGGGCACGAGAAACGAAAGGCCGTGCCATTAGCCGCACAAAATTTATGAAATAGGTAACTATTGAACTCATGACCATTATCACATTGAAACGTTTTGATAGCTTTTTCAAATTGCGTTTTAACCATTGTACGAAATTCAACAAATTTGGAGAACACCTGAGATTTGAGTTTAAGCGGATAGACCCAAAGTAAGTGAAAGAAATCATTCAAAAATACCAAATAATATTTGTGGCCTATGTTGCTAGTTATAGGGGAAGTCCATAAATCGGCATGAATAATATCGAAGGGAGAGAAAGTAATACTAAGAGAAGGCGTAAAGGGTAGTCGGACATGTTTCCCTAAATGACATGAGGAGCAACTATGGGGAAGGTTCTCTTTATTACAGTGAATTAAATTTCGGTTACAGAAGGAATAAAAACATAAGCACCCGGATGACCAAGTCTACTATGCCACGTGGATGAAGATATTGTTGCGAGAGCAGTGGGAGGAGTGACGAGGGCAACTAGAGATATGAGAGGGTTAGTACTGACAGCGGACGTGGATATGAAAGGATAGAGGTCCCCCTCACTATTGCACCTCGTAAGGAGTTTCCTGGTACGGAGGTCCGTTACAGAAAACCCGAACGGGTCAAAATTAATTGAGATGAAATTATCAGTGGCAAATTTTCTAATAGAGATTAAGTTTTTGATAATGTTCGTGGCATAAAAGACGCATTATCGGGCTGTTGACGGGTCAAAGTGCCAAAAACCTGGCCCAAATTGGTTTATGCGAGGCCTGGAGCGAACTGATGGGCTCCAGGATGTTGGGCCTGATGGTTGTGGCCCGGTGGTGTTGATCCCAGACTGTTGGGCAATTGCTGGGCTACAGGTAACTGAGCCTGAGAACTGAGGCCTGTTGGTAGAGCTCCCAGACCGCTGGGCCACTGCTGGGCTGCATGGACGTGGGCCGGATAACTGTGGCCCTGCCTGTGGCCCGTCGGTACTACCTGTGGACGTGGGATGTGGGCCGATGACAGGTTGTTGGACCGCTGATGGTGCCATTTGGCTGCAGGGTCTAGGGGTTGGCTGAAATCCCAGTCCCCTGTATCGCTCCTGCCGCTGCCAGAAAATTCATCGTGATTAATCTCCGCCATGAGGGCTTGCCGAAAAAATACGTTGAGGTTTTGAGCGTATCTGTGGGGCAGTAGCAACCGTATACGAGGTGTATATCGGCTGGTTTGAGAAATAAGAAAGCTGGGGAGGCTGTATATTAATGGTATAGCCATGTATACCAGTGGTATACAACCGAATTTGGCGCCGAAAAAAGAAGAGGGACGACCGAATTGAGGGGATTAGGGTAGGGAGAAAGTTTTGACTTCTGATAAAATAGCGAATATTTTATAATATTCGCTAACAATTACTATGTCAAGAGAGGGATCTAGACACTCGAGCCATTCACATAAACTTAATAGTAGTTTTTTTTCAAACTATGTATTTGTATTAACAAATTTACTAAATATATAAATCAATTCATTAATTCATTTATTATTATATATTAACTTGAAACCGTTATAAACTTCAAATCTTTAATCCGTCTCTTACTATGACACACCCTATTTGTTCTTATTTAAAGAACTTTGCATATCATTTGAACTACATTACTGTAGGTATTACGTCCCCAACTTGAAGTGTAGTTTATGAACCAATAGAATATTTTTTAGACAGAAAAACAGAAGAAGTCAATAAAGTCATTTGTTTCCGACGAGAAAACCAAATGGAAAAGCAATTTGCACATTAGTTATTATTTTTATTAATTTTAAAATTTTTAAAATAAGAAAGAAAGTATATTTGAGCTCCTCTAAGTTGAAGGAAAATATAAAAAATAAACGTGCCAAGAAAATATTTTAGAAGAAGACAAATTATTTCGAGTCTTTATCCACATGAACACAACTCATTATATTATCTTACTCATTAAATTATTTCCTACTATAATTGACTGGTCAATATATATATTGTTGTAAAAATATTATTTACTGTACTAAATTGAACAAAACAAAAAATTCTTTAGTCAATACCTTTGATATTCTTGTTTCCTCCTTTTGTAAAGAAAAATGGGCAATGCAGAGACCCTACAAATAATTACTAAATTATCAATATAATGATGTCCACTTGTACTGCTGATTTTCTCCAACAAATCTAATGATGGTTCCTTAAATGGACCGTTTTGATCGATTTGGTCTTGGTTTAATTTTCAAATTAGTTTTTGGAAATTAAATAATATAGGTGAAAATTAAAGTTATGTGTCTTGATTAACTTTTTGAGAATATACATATTTTTTATAATAACAGTGTTCGGATCGGCTTACGCGTGTCTTGACCATTCCACTAAATATATGCTAACTCATCAATACGTATATCGGCTAACTAAGCCTGACTTGACAATTTCATGTTGCGTAACATGTAATTGGGCGTGATTATTTAGAATATCATACTTCCTCCTCTCCCCTCCTCCAAAATATAAAACTAAAAAAATATTATGACAAAATAAAAATTCAATTCTTGTACCGTCCCAATTTGAAACCTTCTATTCCTAATTTGAGAATTTGAGTCTTAAAATAATATTCTCAACCTAAGTGGGACCAGTTTTGAAGAACTAAGTTTTGTAAGTAACTACTTTGTTTCTCCATTAATATGTTGAATTGAGTAATACACAATTAACATATATGTTTCTGTTCACACGTTTGTATTGACAAAAATATACACGTAGCAATGATGTATTTTACCCAAAGAATACAATATATTATCCAGATTCAAACAAAGAGTGTAACAATTTGAAAATATTTTCCTCAATTGTATTTCTCCATTAAGGGAATAATATATACAGATAAATGTGAAGAGGAAATCAAGCCTCTAATCTTCCTTATTAATAATTATCCCTAATAATTTTCTTCCTAATTATCATTTTACTACTTACCATACATAAAATGATACCATCATTAATTATAATAAATAATTATTCTAATTATTGTATTCTAATATTCTAACACTCCCCCGCAGTCGAAACTGGAGTGCGGCGAATGCTGAGACTGTTCCGAAAATCTTTAAATAATACCAACGGAAGTCCTTTTATGAAAATATCTGTGATTTGATGACGTGTCGGGACATGTAGCACTCACACTTGTCCGCGAGCCACCTTCTCACGAATAAAATGGATATCTAACTCAATATGTTTAGTGCGTTGATGATTGATCGAATTTCCTGAGAGATAGATTGCACTAACATTATCACAGTATACCAGTGTGGCTTTTGGAATTGGGCAATGAAGTTCAAGTAACATATTTCTAATCCAATATGAGTCGGACACAACATTGAAAACAACACGGTAATCTGCTTCAGCACTTGAACGTGATACTGTGGCTTGTCTTTTTGAAGATCATGAGATCAACTTGTCACTGAGGAAGACACGATAACCTGAGGTGGTGCGTCTGGTGTCCGGACAACCTGCCCAGTCTGCATTCGTGTAAGTGACAAATTTGGAAATAGAGGATGAGTATAGATTTAATCCATACTCCAGAGTGCCCTGAATATATCGCACAATGCGTTTTAGAGCATGCATATGTTCCTCCATCGAATTATGCATGAATAAGCACACTTGTTGCACTGTATAAGTTATATATGTCCTGGTGAACGCGAGATATTGCAAAGCTCATGCTAGGCTGCGGTATAATATTGGATCGGCAAATGGTTTGCTTGAGGTGGCACTCAATTTAGACTTAGTATCTACCGGAGTTGCCGAAGGTTTGCAAGATGACATTCCAGCTCGTTCAACAATCTCAGATGCATACTTCTTTTGGGAGAGTGAGAGAGGGTGACTGGGGCAAATGTGTGACACGAAATCCGCAAACCACTTATATCATGCCCTAGGGCCTGCTTCAGTCCATATAATGATTTGTTGAGCAAACACACATGATTGGGATATTTGAGATCTTTGTATCCCAGCAGTTGGTGCATGTAGACAATTTCATTGAGTTGTCCATGGAGTAAGGCATTTTTGACATCCAATTGATGAAGGGGTCATCTTTTTTAGAGAGACATGCTTAGAACTACTCTGATAGTTGCCGATTTGACCACTGGACTGAACGTCTCCCCGCAATCTACACCAACCTGCTGTGTCTTCCCATCACCTACAAGACGGGCCTTATGTCCCTCAAAAGTTCCATCAGATTTTTCTTTATGACTGAAAATCTACATAGACCGAATTATATTAGCATTAGATGGATGAGGTACTAAATCCCACGTCCTATTTTTAGTTAGAGCGTGATATTCATCATCCATGGCCATTTTCCAATTCGGGTCCTTTAGAGTAGACACTGGGATACGAGGCAAAGGTGATTTCGAGACCTGGGTGTGTAGGCTATATTTGATATTGGATTTGACAATTCCATGTTGACTACGGGTGACCAGACGATTTGCAGGGCCAGTGGACTGGACGCCACTGGATGAGAATAAGGAATTCAAATTGTTAGGCGGCCAGTAGCAGTGGGCTAAGCGGCCCTGCTTGAGAGTGTGACCAATGGGTTCGGGATTGGTCCTGGAACCAAGAGGTGGCCCAAGCTTCCTGTAGGCTTTCCTGTGTGGATTGTGAGAGTGAGAGAGGGTGACTGGGCCTCAGAACCGAAGCCCCAAGCTGCTGGACTGAATCGTCAAGCGGTTGGGCCATCGTTCTTTGGTCCAGTGGGCCCAAACTCGTATTTCCAACTCAAACAGTAGGTACCGAGCTATGAAAAAAATGTGTTAGTTACGGAAGCTTATCATTATCTAAAAAAACCTAGGTGTGAGTCCCGATTTCATGTATCTTGACAAACGGAAAACTTGTTTCATCAAAAATTACGTGACGACTTATAATTATTCTTTTGGAAGAAATGTCGTAACATTTGTAACCGCAATGATTAGTAGGATATCCCAAGAAGACACATGGAGTAGACCGGGGTTGGAGTTTTGTGATTGGGGTGGATGGAAAAAGGGGGTAGCAAAGGCAACCAAACACTCTTAAATGAAGATGTGAGGGCTCTCGTAAATAAAACATCTTTAGTGGAGCTTGGTAAGACATGTTTTTATGAGGAAGAATATTCAACATGTAAGTGACCATTTGGAGTGCATGATGCCAAAATATGGGGGTAGTGAAGCATGATCAAGAGATATTCTAACAATATTATTTATGGTTCTAATTTTACGTTCCGCCTTCCCATTTTATGATAATGTGAGGACAAGACAGACGAAAATTTAGACCATTTGTTTTGAAAAAAATCCCCAAACTGATTATTGTCAAACTCCCTCCCATTATCACATTGAATATTTTTTATATCCCGTTCAAATTTAGTTCGGATGAATGCTCTAAATGTGAGAAAAGTGGAAAACACTTGTGATTTTTTTGACAAAGGGAATGTCCACAAATAATTAGAGTAGTCATCTAGTATGAACAAATAATATCAATGACCAGAAGAAATCGAAACGGGTGATGTCCAAATATCACAATGTAAAATATCAAATGGCATAAGGGTGCACGAAGTAGAAGAAATAAATGGCAATTTAACATGTTTACCAAGTGCACAAGAATTACACTTATTTAGAGTCTGTGTTTGGGTACACGAAATAAATTTATTTTGTTTAAGAGAGGCCAAAACGGACTCTCCCGGATGTCCCAAACGTTCGTGCCATAAAGATGGTGCCAAGGCTACAAAAGTAGATGGAAACTTGGACTGTTGATTGGGTAAATTTATTGGATAGAGCTCCCCCTTGCTATCACATCTCATGAGACGCTTCCCTGTCTGAAAATCATGCACGGAAAATCCAAAAGGGTCAAAACGAACATATACTCAATTATCAGTAGTAAACTTTCTAACAGAGATCAAGTTTTTGATTAATTTAGGAGCATGAATGACATTCTTTAAAATTAGTGGTGGGTTTGGTGGTGATAATTTGCTAGAACCATACCCTTTTATTAGAATTGAATGGCCATTTTCGATAATTATATCATTATCATTGCTTAAATTAAAATAGGATGAGAGATTACCTTGGGAGGACGTCATATGGGACGCTCCGAAGTCCATATACCAATTTGAATCTGGTGGGTTGAGTCCAAGGGTGTGCATGGCGGACTCAATATCCGTGGGGTGGGCCACTGCTGAATGGGCCTCCTGCCACTTGATCGGCAGTGGCCCAATATTGATGTCTGCCGAAACAGACCCAACGAAATGGGCCTGCTGGGCCTATCTGTGATTCTGCCCATTATTTGGATATTTAGGAAAATAATTGGTGGGCTGGGACTGGCCAGTGGGCCGTTAGCGGCTCGATCCACCCCTGTTGGGACTTGGTGGCGGTCTGACCAAGGCCACCGCAAGGCCCGCTTCTGCTTCCACCGTGTTCTCGCCAACGCCCGCCACCAGTGTTAGTGATGCTGTTATTTTCGCCGCCATCGGAATTTTAGTGGTCTCCACCTTTGTTATTTCCGCGATTTCCACCCTTATTCTTATTATTATTACGTCATTTTTGTCCGTTATTTTGTTGAGAAGGGTAAAAAAAATTACCATCATTTAAGGAAGTGGCAATCATGGCGGAATTTGAAATAGTTGAAACCTTTTTTACAAAGCCCGACTCTTCAAACACAAGCATGGACCATGCTTGATAAAATAAAGGTAGAGGGTTACTTTGACGGATTAGTGTTCCCACGCCGTTATACGCATCGGTAAGACCGACAATCAGTTGTAAGACTAACCGATTATTAGTAACTGGTGAACCAACATTTCTTGATTGATCTGCCAGCACTTTGAGGCGTTGACAATATGCAGAAACATTAGGAAAATCCGTCATGTCAATGGTTAAGAACTCCTGCTCCAGTGTAACAACGCGAGAGTTTTGATTATCTTGAAAGATATCTCGCAAGCATTCCCAAGCCGCCATGGTTGTTGAATCCGGTTCCATTATTGTATGCAACAAGTCAGTGGAAATTGTTGCATAAATCCAACCAAGGACTGTGGTATCAAGTGTATCCCACAGTTCCTTATCTGCATCGAATGTTAATTCCTTCTCTTTTCCATCTTTTGGAGGAATTTCATGATGAAGAACTTTGTGAGCACGACAACATATTTTGAATAATTCCGTCCAAGTTGCATAATGAACGTTTTCCATTTTTAGTTTGACGGAAACATGTGTTTTGATGTTTGAGACAGTAAGGGCAGGATGAAAAGATGATTTGGACTCAGACATAGTTGGTTGTGATGGATGATGACCACTAATGGAGAAACGAAAATAAAAAAATGGAAGAAAATTTCGGCCAAGCTAGGGTTTCTGGGAGGAAGATAACCGAAATTGGTAGTAAAAATATTTTGGATCTTTTTCCTTAAACTTCTGATACCATGTAATAATTTGAAAATATTTTCCTCAATTGTATTCCTCCATTAAGGGAATAATATATACACAATATACAAATAAATGTGAAGAGAAAATCAAGCCTCTAATCTTCCTAATCAATAATTAATTCCTAATAATCTTCTTCCTAATTAACATATTCCTAATTATCATTTTACTACTTACCATACATAGAATGATACCATCATTAATTATAATAAATAATTATTCTAAGTATTGTATTCTAATATTCTAACAAAGAGTTCAAGTTAAACAACTAATTAAATAAATAATAATTTAGATTATATATAATGATAAAGTCTCAATAATTAATTTTTATACGACCAGTACAATTTAATTGATTATGACATGCTACTATACTCTAGCTTCTAGGTTATCATATTAAAATTGTTACGAGGAGCTTGTTGTTATGTATCAATTTAACTTGATCCATAGTGGAACTTAAGGAAGGAGATTCGATTAAATTCCTTTCATTCGAAAATCACACTATATATGCCAGCAAAGCGAAAATAAATTTTGTTTTAGATATATATAAATTATTGAATTCCTTTATTAATATAAGAGAAACTTCTGAGTATAGTATTGCTTTTGAAATTTTTTGAATTTCCTTGTTAGAATTCATGACCCTATCATTAAATGATAATGCAAAATTTTATATTTTTTCAATGTACAGAACGTAAACTATTAAATAAATAATTGTATATATATATGACCACCAAAGATTGTCACCGGTAAGATAATAAGTATCCCTTTATTCTTAATAAAAAATCTCGAGTTCGCGAAATAAAGTTGTTAGTAGAGGGTTCTTGCATTACAAAGTGGGATTTCCGATATACAAATTCGAATTAGTCGGGCTTTAAAGTAGATATCAGACACACCGAATAAAAAATTCAAAAGCTCTATATATTATCTGTGTACGAAATGTAAACTCTTAAATAAATAACTACATATATATGACCACCAAAGATTGTGAGCAAATAATAATTGAGTATCCCTTCATCCTGAATAATAAAGCCTCAGTAATTTCAGGTTCAAATCCGATGAGTAGTAAGGAGAGCTGGAGATCCTTGATGCAAATCCAAACAAGTCAACCCCGGCACATATCGAATATCAAGTGGAAAACCTCAAAAGAACTACATATATATACATATTTTTATATTTATATATAGAGAATAAAATATAATTTTCTCTTTCTTATTTTTCTTCTTCTATTACTAGTATATAGGGGTGGCAGATGAGCCGTTTGGACTGAAGTTGGGCGGATCAAGATGGGTTGAATTAATAGATGAGTCAATGCCCAACCCGTCCAAAACTTACATGGGCTAAAATGGGCGGGTCAAAATCTGCTAAATGATGGGTCATAACCCAACTTGTCCAACTTAACTCATTACTTTTACAAATTTCAAACTTACCTTCTATGATTTTTTAATATTTTGTATGATATTTTGATTTTTTCATATCTTTATTTTTAAAATAAGAACAATATTTTTAAGAATTTTTTTTTTATACAAGCAAAATAAATATATAAAATAGTGGGTGGGAGGGCGGGGCGAAGGGGTGAGAGGGTGGGGGCTAGGTAGTGGGATAAGAAAAGTTTCTCATTTTTTATAAAAGTTTTGTATAAATAAATATATATATATATATATATATATATATATATATATATATAAAGTAAAAAATTCGGGTTGGGGAAGGGGGATGTGGTAAGCAAAATTTTCTCATTTTTTATAAAAAATTTATAAAAGTAAAATAATTTCACATTTTTTATAATTTGAGGATGGGGTAGGGGAGGGGGGTGGAGGGGGAGGTAAGAAAAAAATTCATATTTTTTATAATTTATTTTCAAAAAGTAAAAGAATATGAAATAGAAATTTGAGGATGGGGAATTGGGGTGGGGGTTGAGGGGTAGGGGAGGTAAGAAAAAATTTCATATTTTTAATATTTCTTTATAAAAGTAACAAAAATATGAAATAGATATTTGAGGATGGGGTGGGGGTGGAGGGGTTAGGGCGGTAGGGGAGGTAAGAAAAAAATTTATATTTTTATAAAAGTAAAAAAATATATGAAATTGAATTTTGAGGATGGGTGTAGGGAAAATGGGGGTGGGGGTGGTGGTGTGGGTGGGCGGGAAGGGGAGGGAGGGGGTAAGAAACAATTTCATATATTTTTATAAATTATTTATAAAAGTAAAAGAAATATGAAATAGAAATTTGAGAATGGGGTAGTGGCATGGGGGGGGATAAGAAAAATTTAATATTTTTAATATTTTTAATATTTTTATAAAAGTAACAAAAAATATGAAATAGAAATTTGAGGATGGAGTGGGGTGGAGGGGGTAGGTGGGGTTAGGGCTGGGAGGTAAGAAAATATTTCAGATTTTTGTAATAGTAAAAAAATATGAAATAGAAATTTGAGGATGGGGGTAGGGCAAAATGGGGTGGGGTGGAAGGGGGGTGGGAGGTAAGAATAATTTTCATATTTTTATAAAAATAAAAAAATGAAATAGTAATTTGAGGATGGGGGTAAGACAATGGGTGAGGGTGGAGGGGGTAGGTGTGTGTAGGGCGGGAGAGGAGGGAGGTAAGAAAAATTCATATTTTTTATAAAATGTTTATAAAAGTAAAAAAATATGAAATAGAAATTAGAGGATGGGGTAAGGCAGTGGGGTGGGGTGGAGGGTTAAGTTGTGGGTAGGGCGAAGGTGGAGGGGGTAGGTGTAGGTAGGGCGGGGTGGAGGTAAGAAAAATTTCATATTCTTAATAATTTTTTTATAAAAGTAACAAAAAATATAAAATAAAAATTTGAGAATGGGGGGTAGGGCACGGGGAGGGGCAGGGGGAGGAGGTAATATTTTTTTTATATTTTTTATAATTTGTTTTATAAAAGTAAAAAAAATATGAATTAAAAATTTGAGGATGGGGGTAGGGCATGGAGTGAGGGGTAGGGAGAGGTAAGAAAAAAAATTATATTTTTAATAATTGTTTTATAAATATAACAAAAAATATGAAATAGAAAAGTGAGGGGAGGGGGGGGGGGTGGGGGGGGGGGAGTAGGAGGGGGGTTAGGGCGGTGGGGGAGGTAAAAAAAATTCATATTTTTTATAAAAGAAAGAAATATGAAATAGAATTTTAAGGATGGGGTAGGGCAATGGGGAATCTATGATGAATCACCATTTGACAGGGCTACTAGGGCTTGGGTCTCTCTATTGGGCGGGACATCAAGTACATGTATCTTTACCGATTAACCAATTTCTGGGGGTGGAGGGGTAGGTGTTGGTAGGGCGGAGGTGGAGGTAAGAAAAAATTCATATTTTTTTATAAATTATTTATAAAAGTAAAAAAAATATGAAATAGAAATTTAAGAATGGGGTAAGGTAAGTGGGGGTGGGGGTAGGGCGGAAGGTGAGGGTAGATGGGGTAGGTGGAGGTGGGTAGGGGGTAAGGTGGAATAGGCAAGGTAGGGGTAGAGATGTGAGGGTGGTTCAGTAGCGTGGATGGCAACATAAGCTAATATACTAGTATTATATAAGAAGAGGTAAGCATATAAAGTTGCAAAAATTTCTTTGAAAGAAAGAGAGAGGAGTACAAAATTTGCAAAAAAAAAAAGCTCTCTTGCATTTCTTATGAACTTCGGAGTCGTGTTGGGTTTCTACTGTTGGGGTTGGGAGTTCTTAACTGCCCTTCTTCTTTTCTCCACCCCCTCTTCTATCTAGCTAACAACAATTTTAATAATTTTCTAGGAATTATTTTTTCAAATACCCAAAAAAGGGTTGATTCATTTTGTGTTTCTCTACTCATTTTACAAATTTTCTTGAAATAAAAATTCCCTTTTTATTATTATTATTATGGAAGTATTAGAAGAAGTTCAAATAAGTGATGAAAAAAGTAGTTTGTTGTTACAACATGTTGTGAGGAAGTCATCACCATCACCTTTCTTGTTGAAAACCTACACGTTGGTGGAAGATCCGGCGACCGACGACGTCGTTTCTTGGAATTCCGATGGGTCGGCGTTTGTTGTATGGCAGCCGGCGGAATTTGCAAGGGATTTGCTTCCTACTCTCTTCAAGCATAGCAACTTCTCTAGCTTTGTTCGGCAGCTCAATACCTATGTAAGTTTAGTTTACCCTTTTGACGCTGTCGTTAAAAATTTACTCACACCTGATGATTCCATCAGAATCGATGAATACAATATGAGTGTTTAAACATTCTTAGAACATATACTACAAGGAAAACACGTTTTGTTTTTCGACGGATCAAGTCCGTTGGAATGCACTAGTCCAAAACTATTTTAACGTGAATGTCCGTCCGAAAAAACGCGAATAGCTACCGACAAAAATGTCTAAAACACATCATATTTTCTTGACGGAAGCTCGTTGGAAATGTGCTTGTCGGAATTTTCCGACAAAATACGTGATTTTAATTGTGTTATGAGTTAAATCGCTTTCTCGCTTTAATTTGTAATTTCTTAAAAATCAAATTCATTGATTTAGTATTTTAGTGTAAATCAAATTTAAATAAATATTATAATATGAATTCATAATTTTAGCAGTAGAATAATTCAATATCGAGAATTAAGAAAAAAACTATTAAATTTAAATTTTAAATTCGCATATGTTGGTATCTTAAAGTAAAAATGTAGAAAAAAACTTAATTCTCGTTGGTGACACAAATAGATCACAAAGGATCTTTTGGGCTCAACTAACAGAGAAACTATATATCATGATTTTGGAGTAGCCATTAAAATAATCATTATATTGTTGATATAAATACTATCTAGAGCTTAGGTTATAATAATTATAGGTTATCAAGATAAAATGTATTGCTAATTGTCAAAGCACTCATAAAATGGTTAATCACTTTGGATTAAGTTTGTCTTATTTGTACACTTTTCAATTAACATGCGTAATAATAATATTATCACTATTCATTACCTTTTAATTATTCATGTTTTCAGTAATTAAGTGGAGAGATAGTGCCCTGTACACTCATCTTATCTCATACTAATGGAGATTAAAAAGTACACTATTTATCATGGATTAAAAAGTCTCTTATCTATTAAACTTGTGAAAAAAAATTACTTTTAGTCAATTATCGATTTATAAATTGTTACTATTTAAGTTCTAGACAAGTTACATATGATATCATTTGATTGTCGATTTTGTATGATACTAGGGTTTTCGTAAAATTGCAACTAGTCGGTGGGAGTTCAGCAACAACAAATTCAGAAAGAGCGAAAGGGATTTACTATGTGACATCCGTCGAAGAAAAACATGGACGAACAGGCAACATCCAAACAACAACAACAATAATAACGGACAAAGTCAGGATGCGAACAGTAACAAAAAAGAAACAGAAGAAGATCAAAGATCATCATCAACAACTTCATCATCATCTGAATATATAAATCTCGTCGACGAGAATAAAAGGTTGAAAATGGAAAATGGAGTCCTTAGCTCTGAGCTTTCACTCGTGAAAAACAAGTGCAAAGAATTAATTGATATTGTTAGTATATTTGCTAAAAATCCAGAGAAAGAAGAAGGAAAAAAGCAACAAAGGCCAATGCTATTTGGAGTAAGATTGGAAGTTCAAGAAGAGATGGAGAGGAAGAGAAAAAGAGTTGAACTTAATGAAATAGCTAGTGTTTTTCTCTCTCAATTATGCAAATAAAATAGAAATTTTAGAGAGAAAATCAAGTGGTTCATTAATATATGTAATTGTACTATGTTATTCATATCATTTCATGCAAATTTGCAGTATTATAATTAGAATTTAGTGACTACTTAAATTTACAAGTGTTATTCATGTGTGTAATGTTAACATTGCATATAATGGAAAGTTTCATTAATCTTTTTCCTTTTCAACGTTACCATACATTCCTTACCCCCCCCCCCCGGTCATAGTTAAGTATCGTAGACCCCATCCCAACACTATCTTCTTTTAGTTCGAAAATACTTTTTTAAAGTGGCGAATCGGCTTTTTCCTAACAGGACATTCTATGCATCTTCAGCTAGCTTTCCCCCGCAATCGGTCACTGAACTGGATTACTGAACTCCACCTTCTCAGAATCTCATTTCAGAAAGTCAGGTCGAAGGCCCAAATGTGCATCTCTGAGTGGTCTTCGATCTCCTAGTATAAATATTTCAACTGCTACAATTAACATTTTGTAACAACATCAATCAGTAATAGAGCCAGAAAAGTTGCGAAAGGCGTTCAAGATATACTATGTATGAATTTTCATGACCCTTCGCCGCCTATAGCTCCACCCCCTCTCGTTGATATTCTGTAATTTTTTGCTATAAACATTCAAACTTCTCCAAAACTTCAAAATAAACGTGGCATGAATATATGGAAATATAGAGATGGTCAAAATCTTAGAGATTTTATATTATCATTGATTAGAGGTTCAATATTCGACCTTATGTGGGACATGAGAAGAGGAAACTGACAAGACAATGTTCAATGAAATTGAAATACAGAACAAACATGATGTTAAGAATTACTTTAAGGCATTGTATATATTAGAGTCCAAATTCGATTTCAAGACTTGACTATTTTGATCATACCAAAAAGAAGGAAATTAAGAAAAAAGGTGATTTGTAGCCATCAAATACGTAGGCCAATATAAGATAAAACTTTGAAGAATTTGAAAGTCATGACAAGAATTTTCAAAGCTGGCCGAAAAGTAAAAGCTAAGTATTATTCAATGGTGGAGCCGGGATTTTGAAGTTTTCATCGAACTCATAGCTCGTTTCAGTTACTGAGTTTGCAATTAGATATTTATACATATTTGATAAAAATTTTAACACAAATATGGAATTTAAGCAAAAATATTCAGTTCATCCGAAAAGTAACCTAATATTGTAGCTTAGCCCTATCATAATGATCTCTCAAATCATAACAAAATGATCTTACTTTATCGCGCTTTCCTTCATGTGCAGGTTTAATTTGATTCATTTTTACGGATCAAACACATGATTTTCTAAATGAGTGATGGCCAGACTCAAGCCTCGAACCTCCCTGATACCATATCGCGAAGTAATCATCTAATCTAAAAGTTTAAATTGTTAGCAATATCATAATTTTATTTATTTAATTATACTTTCACAATAATTTTAAAGAAAAAATGTTTGTTATAAGTAACAAGTCGATCATTCGTAACATTTTGTATTATTATTATTCATTACATAACAATTTTTATATTATTCTTCGCAATAAAAACAACCTCTGTACTATATATTCATATTGCTAGTATGTGAGCCAAACGTCCCCTTATAAAATTATCATTATACGCGAAAAAATTATCATAAATCTATCGCAAAATCGAGCTTGTAACAGAGTTATGACAGATTTTCCCATCAAGTTGAAATTGGCAGTATATATATTGATGAGGTGTGTGTATATATGTGCCATCGGTCATCAATTTGAAAGCGTGAAAATATTACAACAATTTGTGTTGACAACTTATAACAAGTCTCTAATACCAGGCTTCTGTCTTCTCATATAGTCATATGAACAGCTCAAGTATTAGACAGATAGGATATTTAATTACATCTTTAAAAAGTAAAATGCAATAAATATTTGTTTAATTTTCGTATGTGAGAAGAGGTAGTGGGTGGTGAAATTAAGATTATTACAGTGATAGGTAGCTTTAGATTCAATTAATATTGAAGCAACTAAACTTACAAAAAAAGTTATAAATGTTATATCTTAAATAACGATCTTTAAATAGACTATCCGTTCAATTCCCTGTGAACCACAGGTTTCATTATAATGCTCCGACCAAACTATACAACTATATATATACAAATGAAAAAACACGTTTTGGCTCTAAATAAATTACATGTGCATTTAATATGTTAGATACTGCATGTGAATACAGAAATTCTACTCTCTTTTAATCTCTGTTTTAAATTAATTTATTTTCCAATCTTTCAATAGGTATAAGGATCATTGTGAAATATAACAAACTCTACGTTGGCCTCGCTATCTTTCTCCTTTATTTAGGCTTGAAATTCATAATGTAAGCAAATTCACACCGATGAAATTGACTTTTTTTAATAGTTAAATGAGGTTATATCATTCCTGGTTTAACATTAATGACATACTCTCAAAAGAATAATAATGATATTTTGACAGACTGCAAAATTCCAAGAGTACTTTTGGTATATTATACTTGTTTACCTCATGTTATTTTTTTCTTATAAACTAATCAAATAACGTCATATAAAATTACGGGCAATGTTTTTTATATTGGAGTTGGACCTTCATTTGAAGTGTCCATACAATAATGTAGAATAAAAGCAAGGTAGCTTGAGGAGAATGTAAACTTAATTAACTCCACTTTTCTCTGAGGTGCAGCAAGAACTCAAAATAATACTTAATTCTTTTTTTTTCTTCATAATGATGGTGTCTCGTCAAATTTGTCTGCACCTCAACTACTCACCGAATATCTACTACTTTCCAGCAACACATAGAGAATGCACTATCCACCAAGACTTTAGCAATTGAAGAAAAAATAACCTAATATTTTTTGCTTGTGCATTTGACTACTCCATTGATAGCTTAATCACACCCTACACCCTTGGATGCATGGCAGGGGATACTTAAATCATTCCAAGGGTTGTGGTGGGATGCATAAGATTCCACCACTTTAACCAGAGCTCAATCCTTGGTAAGGGAAAAATTCCTAATAGATGCACTTCCCCTATTTAATGGCCTTACACGTTGCGGATTAATCGGGCTCCCACGCTTGTACTGAACACCGGGTGGAAATCCAAAAAAAAAAAATACTTCTAAGTGATTTTTCTTAGATTGCATTTGAGTATACCTAGTAACTAGTAAGGACATGAAAGGTGGCACTCACAAATCATAATGGACATACCACTAGCGGGTTACAAGAGAGAGCAAAGAAAACCACTACTGCTGCTACACTTGAGTACAATAACATGATCTTAGATGCTTTTAGGATAAATGTGATCATATTTACTGTACAGAGCGAAAGAACCGTTACATATAGGGAATGACCAGAAGAACCCATTTTAGACCATTGGCAGTCTGTTATTCGGGGCATATTTACACCTTTTATGTCCATGTTAATGGACATAGTACTGGAAAAAATGTCGATCTTTCAGAATAAGCAGACCCTCTTCGACTGAAAAAAATAAGAGGGGAACAATGCCATCGGATGTGGTAGTATTCAGGAGCTTGCTGCTAAATGATTAAATATCGATTCAAGTGTAGATTGGCTGACATTGTACTCTGATATCCCGAGTTGGTTTCTGTCGATTCCAAAAATTTGCAACTCGATGAGCATTAGGTAAGCAAGAACGTACCTAGTAAAAGAACTAATATGAATGATAGCTTACCTGTTCCTCTCTATGTACCCGAAAACATCAGCAAGTGAAAGGTCTTCTCCACAAGGCAACTGAAATCAATTTTAAGAATTCATCAGTTGCTGAAGAGGATGTCCACAATCGACATGTTAAAGTTAGGTAATACAGTCAAACCTCTCTATAACAACATTTCACTATAACAACCATGTTTTCTATGAAACCGATCTTTCGTGTTATGTTATACGTTATATGCTCTCTATAACAACAATTCAATATAGCCAAAACGTATCGGACAAACGAACCGTTATAGCGAGGTTTGACTGTAGTTGTCTGCAAACTCTATTGGTTAGAAAGTGCACATCAACATTTTTGTACGATGGTGAAACAGCATCATCTTATATATCAACCAACGAGGAGTTACGGATGGAAAGGAGCTGCGACATGTTCAAATGGCATTACCTGATACTTAACACTCAATCCATTGCAACCTTGAAATGTTGCGTCAGGAAACGAAGACTGAATGAATGAATGAATTTTGGTAAACTTCTCCTTAGCCAACCACCACTCGCAGAATATCGGCAACGGGAGTCCACCTGGCATGATTCCAGAAAGAGGCAAGCAAGCAAATAATAAAAATATTAATTGTCATAAGATGCACTTATCTCTAAAGACCATTTAAAGAGAAGCAGCAGAAGATTTCATTGCCAAGGCAGAGAATCAAATTATGGTGTAGAAGAGTAGAGTTCCAAAATCCAAGAAAGAGAATAGACGGGACAATTAAGTAACTGTTACAAGAATGTTTAGTCTTTCAACAATGTAAGAGCTCGCCAAGTTTGTGCACCGTGAAATAGTCAAAAGATGTGATCCAAGTTAGTTAATTTCCTAATTATAAACAGTTTCAGATCAGAAAAATCTATTGATTAGTAAGAGTAGTTGTATTGTTTCCTAGCATACTGGCATCGATGAATATAGATGATCATAAAGGATTTTCCTTAACTGAACATATGCATACAACAACAACAACATACCCAGTGAAATCCCACAACGTGGGGTCTGGGGAGGGTAGAGTGTACGCAGACCTTACATCTACCTTAGTAGGTAGAGCGGCTGTTTCCGAGAGACCCCCGGCTCAAGATAGAGCATAAGCAATGCAAAACCAAAGCAAGAGTAAAACAAGAGCAACGGTTAGGAAAAATTTAAAGCAGTATGAAAATTGATGGTATCAAAAGCGAATAAGGCATGATAGCGCATTCTGCAAAAGTATGCATTAATTAGCGCAGGTAAATAAGCTAAACAAGGTATACTAAAGGACACATATCAGCAGAAAACCAGCTAAACTGAACATATGCATATACTGAATATTGATATAAGCATATAACAAAACACCGAACATTTCAACAAATAACAACCTTAAATATTACATGCATGCTCAAGAGAGTCATGTTTAGAATGAAAAAAGAATATATGCAAGTTTCCTCTCTAATAGGTGTTATCTTCAAAAATTTATCAGAGGGTATTTGAGAAATCAATTATTGAACTACTCTGAAAGATTACTAACTGAAGATTCTTCCTTTAGCATTGGACTCATTGCTTAACATTCCCGTGACCCCAATAATTGAAGGTACTCCCTCCGTTTCAATTTGTTTGTCTTAGTTTGACTGGGCACGGAGTTTAAGAAAGTAAAGAAGATTTTTGAATCTTGTGGTCTTAAACGAAAGATATGTATAATGTACCAAAATGCACTTTAATCTTGTGGTCTTAAAGATACCATGTCGGATGTTGAAATTAAAGAGTTGCCAAATTAGGAAAGAGGCATTCTTTTTGACACAGAGTAACAAGGAAAGTAAGACAAATAAATTGAAACGGAGTGATTAATATTTAATTTCTTCTCGAGTATAGAGGAAGAAAAAAAAGATCCAAAAGGCATGCATTGGAGGCAACTTAAGGATAGGTTGACGTACCATCACGAGCCAACTGCTCTGACAACTGGTCACCAAAAATCTTACGAGAGTCGTCAGTTGCAGATACTAATGCTTTCACCCTTTCTTCATTGCCAAACCACTGTCCAACAGCCATGATCATTTCTCCTGACAAGCTTATTTCTGCCGCCGATGCGTCTTCTGAGACTATAGAGTTAGTACCTCCAATGCAAACTTCAATGTCATTTAGTATACTCCTAGAGTGAGGACGAATATCGAATAGCTTTTCTTGAATTATTAGGCAGAGATTTTCCAGATCCATAGAGCTGACTTCAACTGGTTTGACCTGAAGAAAAAAATACAGAAAGAATGTACAGTTACAGATTATGATGTTTGAGAATGAATGCAAAAAACAAGGGTCACAAGTAACAAGTACCTCTAGTTCAAGATGATTCCCGAAGCGAGTTTTCAAGTGCTGAGAGCTACCAAGACACCTCAGCCTGCCTCCAACCTTGGGATGCATAAGGAATAAGAGAAAAAAAAACATTGAATTAGGCATTTGGAACATGGGATATATATAGTCAATTGTAAGCACGGTGCTCAGATACCATTATCCCAATCCTTGTGCACAGAGCTTGAGCCTCATTCATGCTGTGAGTAGTTAAAATTACGGCTGTCTTTCCTCGCCTAGTTGACAGACGAGATATAACTTCCCACATGAAACGTTTGGCAATAGGATCCATACCTGGAAAAATGACAAATATAGATCAAGATTTTGTAAAAGTATCTAGACAAAGCTTATCACTTGAATCAACTAAGTGGTAAGAGAGCGAAAATGTGAAAGAAAAATAGAGAGATAGATAGATAGATAAAATCTTCCTCAGTATGTGAGATTTCAATACTTTGAAGGGTGTTTAATCGTGTGTGTATATATATACAGACACACACATGTGAACATATGTACATGCGCGAACATTACGAATATATCTATATTTACTAATGCAAAGATATTATTAGGTTTAATTTGGAGTCCAGAGTATGAATGAGATCCAAAAAGGGAAAAGAAATACAGGATTAAGGATAGCAATTTAGAGGTAACTAACAACCTGTGGATGGCTCATCGAGAATGATGATAGGAGGATCTCCAATCATTGCAATTGCAACAGATAACTTGCGCTTGTTTCCTCCGCTTAAGGCAAAGGATGGTTTATTTGCATGCTTCATCAGGTCAAACTCGAGCAACTTTTGCATAACAACCTGTCAAGATCTACTAGTGTTAAAAACCATTTGATGGTCAACAAAGACCATTTCAGCTAACAGACATAAGAAGATTTTCACTATCATTGAAATACTAAATTCACGGCAGAAACTTTTTTCTGTGACTAGTTTGCAGTCATGAAAGTTTAGCTGAATTATGATAGCATCAAATTCGAGTACACTTTGTGGACATATAAAATTAAGAGAGACATACATCTTCCAGATCATACTCTGGTACTCCTTTAATTCTTGCATAGAGCTCAAGATGCTCTTGGACAGTCAGAAATTCTAGTAAAGCATCAAACTGAGGACAATATCCAATCTGCATGGAGAAGACATAGAAAGTATATTAGCTATAGAGCTGACATTTTACTTTGAAGATACCCTAGATCTAATTTTTTTAATCCTATTTTTTTATTAAGTAAATCATTTATATAGCAAAATGGAACTGGGTTAATTTTACAAGAAGAACGATACATACATGTCTACGAGCAACCTTGGGATCTGAACATATATCTTTACCAAAAATGAATGCCGTTCCATCACTAGGGTATTCTTCTCCTGCAATAGTAAATTTTAAGAGAATATCTGACCCAATGTAGGTTTATTTTTCAAAAGAAATGAAGAAAAGTAGAAGCACAGTCGGATGTAAGCACAACATTTGCAGGTAGGAACAAAATAAGTAGTTTAAAGCACAGATGTAACTTGTTAGAATGAAATACCCTTCATGTTTTGCATCGTAAAAACATGAAATGTTTGAAAGGAGCATAATTAAAGTACCTGAGAAACTTTACGAAATTTAAACCAACCAGTCAATATCCAGACTGTTTTCCAGCAATTGATGATATACTCCCTCCCTTTCAATTTGTTTGTCTTAGTTTGACTTGGTACGGGGTTTAAGAAAGTAAAGAAAACTTTGAATCTTGTGGTCTTAAACTAAAGATATGTATAATGTACCACAATGCCCTCTAATCTTGAGGTCTTAAACATGCCATGTGGGGTGTTGAAATTAAAGAGTTATCAAATAAGGAAAGAGACCTTCTTTTTGGAATACATTAAAAAGGAAAGTAAGACAAATAAATTGAAACAGAGGGAGTAATACAAAATGGTTTTCTGTACATCCTCTATTATAAAAAACGTGCATATTCTCACAGTTGGACGCAAGACCACCTCACAGATATAGCATTATGTAATGCCCCAGAACAAAATTTTACCAGATAGCATTGACAGTGTTGTTGTCTTCCCTGCTCCATTAGTTCCTAAGAACCCAAAACACTCTCCTTCTTGGACAGAGAAAGTCAGTGAATGGACAGCAGCTTTTGAAACTTGGGACTTCCCTCCAGGATAGACCTGAAAAAGATGCATACGTAATTGAACAGAATCAACACTCAAATATTTTAAACTACAGAAAAGAGAAAATTCATAAGATGCATACGTAATTGAACAGAATCAACACTCAAATATTTTAAACTACAGAAAAGAGAAAATTCATACCTTGCGAAGATTACAGAGGTAGATAACTGCATTATCAGTTGAGCCAGATAAAACCCTGTCCCTCTCAGTTTTAACATCTACGTCCTCGTCGAGTTCTGGAGCAGCATCCCCTATGGATGGTTGCATAAGAGGTTCTGAAAAGCCAACAGAAGTAGCACGCCTAGCTTTTCTCAAGCTTTTCCACCACTCATTCACTCTGGAAAGACTCCTTTTTTGTTGAGGCAAGAATTCAAGCCCCAATGTTAAAAGGAAATACACAATGGCCTGCATTGTCGAATATCCAACATCAAAAGGTTATCTTAAAACCTAAGAGATCTTAGCAAAGGCTATAAATGAGGGAAGATGACTAACAAAGACACAACAGGGAGTAGTAATGCTAAGAGAAAAAGAATTGTTCCTTACACTACACAATACATGTGAATAAGTGTAAATTACAAAACTTGCATCAAAGACTAAAAAACCAAGAAGAAATATGAATACCAAATGAAGATCTCGACCTGCAAAACTGCTTGTGCAAAATTTGAGGTCAGCCAACGGAATTATTCTATTGTTAGCATGCGCAAGCTCAGAGTAGCAGTGGTAAAGTAGTCCATGAAGATGGTGGAAATGATGGCTGTATAGAGTAACTTTTTTTTTCTTAATGTGGTGATAAGTGATAACTAAATAGCTGAGGACCAGAAGCACAGGGTTCCAAACTCGGCGAATAATGGGCCTATCCCTCTACTCTTCTCTATTGAAATATGACGCTTTTTTCAGCGTCTGGGTTCCAACTCGCAACCAGCAGGGTAACTATTTATGTCAGCGGACATAGAAATTGCACCTAATTTACCATATCTAAGCATAAATGATACGATCTGGTGGAGGTAAGTGATCATGAATGTCACGTGTTTTCAACAAATGAATTGTGTCTCTTTCCATCACACGAGTACAGAAACAGAGGGGATAATCTAAACAAAAACTCTACCAAATGATATAGCACACATGCACTTCTTTTTTCTTAAGAAAGAAATAGCTGTGATATGATCAAGCTGCAATAAAGTTTATTTAGAGTAAACAGGTCAGATGGCTACCTCAGCAGCCAAGTATGATATCGCAGCACCAGTCACGTTCCAGTCAAGAACGTTATCTCTAGATCCATTCTTCATCCCTTGTCTTAAAAGCGCCAATGAAGCTAATCCATCAGCAAAGCAAAATCCTGGTGACAGTCTAAAGAAGTTCTGGAAAAAAATTGTCTCTTGTTAGTAGGATTATTCATTTTGAGAGAGTTAATCACATATGCGCTACTGAATACAAGAAGAGGCATTACTTAAATGTAATTAGACAGTGAGTCTCCTGAAACGAAACAACATCTTACTTGACAATCCAACTAAAGTACTCCCTCTGTCCCAAAAAGATTGGCCTACTTTCCTTATTAGTTTGTCCTAAAAAGATTGGCTCCTTTAGATATTTAGAAATAATTTAACTTTATTAGATCATTTACAGCCACAAAAATATCTAAGATTTGTTTTGGACCACACATTTCAAAAGTCTTCCTTTATTTCTTAAACTTTGTGCCAAGTCAAACTAGGCCAATCTTTTTGGGACGGAGGGAGTATTTCATTTGTTATTGCCATGAGTGATAACATACTGTACAGTGGTGTAAATAGGAAGTTTTTTATCAAGAAAATGCAGCATGATAGACAAAATGCTCAAATTCTCAAGATCATCTACTTTCACGAGTACTTTTTGGAACATTGACAGTGAAAATGTTCCAGATCATTGATTTAGGTCTTGTAAAATACTCAACTCAATGTTCAGTTGTCACCATAGTAGTCATTCCGTGATCTTACTGTTATCTACGGAAAGCTTCAAGGTGAGCAATAAAGTAAAGCTTGTAGATACAAAAATGCATTTCAATATTTCGAATTTTGACATCAGAGCGTAGAAAGGGAGCTTTGGAGCAAGGGTAGTTGTCTCCGGGTGACCAATCTGTCACAGCCATGGAATCAGCCACTGATGCTTGGGCCAAGGTAGGCTGCTACATCACCACCACCCCTTGGGGTGTGTCTCTTCCCCGGACCCTGCGTGATCGCGGGATGTTTCATGCACCGTGCTGCCCTATTTTACATCAGAGGGTACAAAGACTTTTGGAGAGAGAGATCCTACTATATGCAGTAGCTTAATGCATGGAAAATAACAATTATTAAATAAATTTTAAAAATCACTCTAAAGGATACCCTAGATTTCTAAAGCTGAAACCATAACTACCAAGACATATAACATAATATTGTAATTCAAAAAAAGAAATATTTTAGGCCTTCCAACCTTGAGAAGAGAATTTAAGTGTGACGTAGAATTTATGAGTCCCATTATGAAGGAGAGAACCATAAGAATGAGGCCAGTGAAAAATTGGACGAGGAGGACAACATTCTGCACGTAAAAATGATATCAGGATCAGCAATATGTTTTTTTCCGATTGGTATCAGGATCAATAATATTTAACAGCTCAAATCTTCCGATATCCTGCAAAACAGATACCTGAGCCATGCTGTGCTCGGAAAAGAAGAATGTGAGGCAGTATGTTGATGAAGCAATTGCTAATCCATATTCAAGAAACAACAGAATTGTTGGGATGAGAGAATCCTTTCCAATAAATTGCTCAAGACCTACAGAAGCAGTTCCTTTTAAGATCTTGGATAGCGAAAAACAGTTCTATTAAAAAAATAAGGTAATGTGAACGAACAATCATACAAGTTTATGTGGTATTGAATGGAGAAAAGACAAAAATGCCACAAAGTGGATAGAACTAACGAGATATACTCAAGAATGTTCCAAACAAGTGATAGCCTTCCTCGATAAGGAGGTTGAATCAAGGGATAGGAAAAAGAAGCACGCGATCCATATAACAGTATGACATATGCTAGAAAATGAACATTGGATCCAACTCAACCCAAAAACTAGGCCATCAAGTGTTTCCAATTTTCACCTGAAGTCTTTTATCTAAAAATGATATCTTATAAATGAAATGGCTCTTTGAAATGTTTCCAAAGTGCATGGTAGCAGAAATCTGAAACTTTTCCACAAGATTTACATAAGAAAAAATGCGACATACAACAGAAATACTACAATCTAAGAAGAGCGAAATCGAAGCAGAGTGAAGTTTTTTCAAAGTTCTTTTTAAACTTTTAATGCATTAATTAAGAAGTCTTGACTGTCAGTCATCCAAAGCAAACTCCTTTAAGAATAGACAGATGGAAAAGCTGAAGCATACCAAATATCCAAAAGAGGACTAGTGCGAAAGATGTAGGAAATAAGAAGCTGATGAAATCCCATATATATGTGGAAGCCCAATATGAGAGTACGGACACCTGCACAATTTGCGAGCATTAAAGCATCATTTAGAAAGCAATTCTTAAAATGTGCAATAGATTAAATAGCCTGTTTGGCCAAGCTTCTAGGAGCCAAAAGTGCTTAATTTTTTTTATTTTAAAAAGTGCTTATTTTAGAGAATTGAAGTGTTTGGCCAAGCTTTTAGGAAAAAAGTAAGTGCTTTGAGTAGTGGTAGCAAAAACTGTTTTTCAGAAGCTAAAAAAGTAGCTTTTCCCAAGAAGCACTTTTGGGACCTTGGTCAAGCACAAATTCTGCTCTAATATTGACAAAAGTATTTTTCAAATTGATAAGTCAAATACAAACTACTTCTTTCCAAAAGTACTTTTTCGAAAAGCACTTTTCAAAGTGATCAGATTTTGAAAGCATGGACAAACAGACTATAAATATGTCAAAGAGAGAGCAACTATACCCCACTGATTAGCTGTTGATGCTTAGCTTTCACTTCGCGTTCCTGTAGAAAATAAAAGAAAACATAAATATATACTATTGGTTTCCAGCCAGCAGAGTGGTTATACTTGAAAATTCAAGCAAATTGCAGAAATCACTCTACCAAGGGTGAAATAAATAACATCTAGAACAAATCAACATGCCAATCATGGAGGATCGCCAATGTTATATGTGAGAAGTGTTAGAATATCAAGTGAGTATGTGTTCAGATTCATAAATGTCTAGAATCGTCGTACTTGAATAAAGAAAATCATATAAAATATTCTTTTTTTATATCCGTTGTGTCCGGGCCAACTTGCGCACACCTCGACTAATTCCACGGGTACCTGCTACCTCCCACCAGCACAGGAGATAACTCTGTCCCCCAATGGCAGATGGGAAGAAATCACCTAATGTATTTTTTTCCTCCGCTGGGATTTGAACCTGAGACCTCATGATTCTCCCCCACTTCATTGACCACTAGGCAACGCCCTTGGCTGTAAATCATATAAAATACTCTACATAATACCTTAAGATACTCTCTATTTAATTATAGAATATAAACTTACTTTACTAGAATAAAGACTGATTACTTACTAGCCTAATACTCCTATACAAGGAGCACCTTTTGTACATCATCTTTGTTCAATAAGGTAGCACTTCTAATACTCCATAAGAGATTCTCTTCCTACAAATCCCCACAGTTCAAAGAGCAAGAGAATTATCTGATGCTGAGCTCTTTTAATTTTCAATCTATCAGAGTCAGATCCACCCAACTGGGACCCACCCACAACCTGCAGGCTGATTGGGTGGAAGGATCAAGAACACCTATAAATATCATTTTCACAAATGCAATACAATTTGTTAGGAGAAAGAGCAAATTTACCTTGACAATCGCCACAGCAAATGAGGCAGGAATAAAAGAAAAGGCTATATTGATTACAACCGCAGCAGAGAAGGCGTCGAGATCCTAACACAGAAATGAAGGTTACAACATAACCATCAAAAAAGCAAATTCAAAATTACGTCATTGACTGACGTATCATAAAGCAGTAGACAAAAAGTCAATATTCAAATATTGGGAAATGAAAATTGACAACTTGTTATTTCACCAAACTATTTTTTGGTTAAAAAGAGTATGCATAAGTGGTAAAAGACTTGCTTCACGCATTAGTAATCTGCACAAGATTTAAGTACAGAATCTAAGTATAGAAAAGATATAGTCACAAAACTCCAAGAAATCAAAATGAATTGTTAGATTAGACATGTTATAGATGATATTTAACTAGTTGCATGCAACATCTGTAACTTAAACCCCGCGAAACAATCTGCAACACCAGTAAACCCAAGATTTACTTTGACAGATTATCATGTTAAATCTTATTTACAGGAGGAAAAATAATGTATCGCCCACCAAACATGACATCACAACTGCTTGCTCTTTGAGAAATAATCAGTAAGCGAATGTTGCAGCTGGAACAATTAACCAACAGATTTGCTTTGACAGACGTAAAATGCTACAGTTTCGTCAATGATAAGATGATAGCAAATCATACATGATGCTGCTGATGCTGGCTTTCTGTCTGCGGCAAAGGGTGGTTACGAGTGCGAATTGTCATATTTTCATTATGTGTAGCTAGCCTGAGTATTGCTGAATTCATCAAATTGATAAATGTTGGAGCAGAATGCTGGCAAGAACTGTTGTATAGAACAGTGTACCCAAGGCTCCCATCACCATTCTGATTATCCATGACTATAGCTCCATACCTGCAATAGAATATGCATGAAACTGATTTAAAGCAGAAAATATTAATTTATTTGGCATACCCATTGAGCTAAATAAATAACCATTGCAGGCAAATCAGGAAGAAGTAGACTATAGTACAAACATCACAGTAAATAGAGAAAATACATCTTTTCACCCCTAAACTTGGACCGAAAACTCACTTTAGCAATTAAACTTTACTGGCAATTATTTACCCCCCTAAACAACTTACACGTGAATTAAAAACAACCTTACGTTTCCCAGACCAGTTGAGAGCTGGGTGATGTTTGACCACTCGCTCTCTGATTGGTCCACGCCATTTTTTATTTTTTTTAAATTGTGTCGAAACTAATAACCCGACCCATTCCCTAACTTATTAAAAAAAATTTAAACCCGCCCCAATCAAATAACCCAACCCATTCCCAAACAAATACCCCTAATTCCTAATCAAATCATCATTTCTCTATCATCTCAGAGAATTGCAAGCTCTTAAGCCGCCTCACGATCTTCTCTCACGCTGATATGGAGACAATTTGGGTCAGAAGCGTGTCTCTGGTATTCCAGATGAACATCTTCGCAGAAGAGTTGTGATTTTCTCACCTGTTCGGATGGCTAGTCAACAGGGGTCTGAAAAAGTTTTGGAAGATGGAAAATCAATTTCATGTCAACCCAGAAATGGAAGAATCATTGAAGTGAAATAAACCTCCCAAGACAGCAGAATAATTTATTTTCTACTGCAATTCAAGTGGGTGAGAGGATTGATGAGTTTTGGCGAATTCTACTTCCAAAGGAGGCTTTTTGGGTGTTTTCGCATAAATTTCATTGGAAATGCTTGCATTCTCCTTTTTTCCTTCTTTACCTTTTCTAAGTTCGAAGGGGGGCCTTGGAGTAACTGGTAAAGTTGCTGCCATGTGACCAGGAGGTCATGGGTTCAAGCCGTGGAAATAGCCTCTTGCAGAAATGTGAGGTAAGACTGCGTACAATAGACCCTTGTGGTCCGGCCCTTCCCCGGACCCCGCGCATAGCGGGAGCTTAGTGCACCGGGCTGCTCTTTTTTTACCTTTTCTAAGTTCGGTGTATTTCCTTCTTGAAGGATTTAATAAATCAAACTTATGAAAAATCCACAAGTACATGGAAGTCTTAAAACGTTTATGAAGCAATTTTCGAGTGTGGAGGTGGTGAAAAGGATGAAAGAGAAAGATGGAAGAAGAGAAAAGAAAAAGGAATTTTTAAAAAATAAAAAATCAATACTAAGTGTATTTAATTGTATAATGACCAATTAGAAATTGACATATGGACATGTTAATCAGTTTTAAGCAATATTTTTTTCCTTTCACGCGCTTTCAAGAAAGTGGGTGCACTTTCTTTGCCAAGTCACCTTTTAAGGGGGTATAAATTACATGTTGAAGTTGTTTAGGGGGGTAAATAATTACTCGTAAAGTTAAATTGCTAAAGTGAGTTTTGGAAACAAGTTTACAAGGGAGGTCCAACATTAGAAAAGACAAAAACAGGGAGGAGAATGGGAATGAATCTCTAATACCAAGTTAGGAGAAATGGACATTTGGCTTAACCTCTGAAACTAGCGCAAACAGTGAGGATTGCCAAAGACTTATAAGGAGACAATAGACCATTGCCTCGATAAATGTTGGACACTATTACACCCCCACCCTCCGCAAGGTTAGACTAGACATCGAGTGCGAATAACATGGGGCTACAACATCGGAAAACACAACAGGGATGAGCTATAGATACTTTCCGTTTGGAGCACTAGTAAAATACTAACCCACTCTACAAAATAAAATACAACAAGTGTACAATGATCCTTTGAAGCTGAAGATGACTTCCAGAGTAACTCACCTCGACTGATAAGATTCATTAAAGCTAGACATCAGATATTCACTCATCGAAAGCAGGACAGGGCCCAAAGTTGATCCTGCTACTTCTATGGCGTCGTTCAATGCTTTAGTAGAATCAGGAAACCTATATGTTGTCTCCTGATACTTTTGGATCCAGCCTCCATGGACATGGTCGGCAACCTGCGCAATCAAAGCATTGTAGGTGAAGAACCTTTAAATATTATTAGAAAGAGTAAAGTTGCGACCCCAAAAAGTAAACAGACCTCCTTTGCTATAGGCAATGTAAGGTCAAAAGGAATTGGACCACCTCCTCCACCACCACTTAATAAAGGATTAAAGTATGAAGTTGTCAAGAACACAGACTGCTGATCGGGATGTGGCTTAAGCTTAAGAAACAGCAGACCAAGAAGCAAAAAGAAAGCAGGAATTAACAGCTGGAATACAATTGTTTTCTGATCCCTTTGAGCTGATTTCACTCTCTTAATAAGTAGGGCTTTCGAGTGTTTCCAGAAAATCGACCTTGAGAGTATACAACAGCAACAGCACTGCATCGTTACAAGCCTAATAACACTTGAAACTGCAGCCCAGATTAGACTACAAGCCGAACCAATTAAGGTCACCATAAGCCAAATGACTCCAAAATAGTTTCCACATAATTTGGAAGGGAAAAATGTCTTCGAAGCATTAGTGTGGCACACTTTTAAATCAACAGAATCACATAAATTTGGATCCGCTTTCTCCTCAAGGAGCTCTGCTTGATCGAAGTCACCACCAGCAACCCTCAGAAACACTTCCTCCAGAGTTGTGACAGATATGCCATAACTCTCGATGCCAAAATTGTCTACCTCTCTATAGTCTATTGTTTCAAATTCAGGGTCTGATCTTCTCATGCAGCGCTCTATTTCCCGAAACATGCTCTCAAAGGAAGATGAGGATGCTAGGGGAAGCTTGAAGGAAACCTCTGAAGCAACCTACAATAGTAGAAAATTTTTACTGTTTGATATGATTAACAAAAATTTCTTCTCCTAAGGAAGTTTTTCTTTTCCTCTTTTTTTTTTTGTGATTGCGCTCAACACGCACGTCAGCATCCTAAATCAAACTCTATAGTCAAAACAGACGAAAAGTTAAATACTGAAGAAAGATAAGTACTTCGCTCACGCATGTTGCAGAAGGTACATGACGGTAAACAATATCAGCAGCAACTGAGGCACCTGGCGCAGTCTGAAGAAAGTAGCAATACCGCCAAGAACCTTAGAAATAATTATTTTGAGAAAGAAAGGCCCGAACTTATGAAGCGTATTAATCTAGCTAAGATGAATATACCTTAACCAGAGTAAGAGTGTAACCAACCCCATACTGATGTTTCAAGAAGATTGAACTGTCAAGAAAATGAAAACTCAATTTAAAGATATTCCACAAAGGACATTAAATTATAAAAGTATGAACTTCCTCAGAGTGAACTCATGGTTACGGCGAGGGCCAAGTAATCTCAAAAGATGGCCACTCCTAGTAATGGTAGCAGAGTATATCTTTCCTAGCAACATGTGTTCTATAAGACTATAACCGCCAACTGGAGCTAATTTTTTGTTCTAAAATAAACTGAAGTTCCCAGTCGCAAAGAGAAACACCTCCCACAGCACTTTAGAGAACCATTGGCCATGATAGCAATCCGATCTCCTAGCACATCAGCTTCATCCATGGAATGTGTTGTAAGTAATATGATTCTTCCCTTCTTTTTTCTTTTAATCAGCTGCCAAGTTAACCGCATAGAGTATGGATCCATTCCACTAGTAGGTTCATCGAGAATAATAACCTAAGAAGTAGACTAGATATTTCAGTTGAGTTTCAAGACACAATAAATGAACAAATTTGCTTAACCTGTACTTACCTTACTGTTCCCTATAAGAGCTATCCCAAGGGACAACTTCCTTTTCATACCTCCAGAAAGAGCTTTAACAACAGTATTAAGTTTGTCTGCCAATCCAACCTTATGAAACATAAAGAACAAAATCCTGTCCACGATCAGCTTATTAAGCACAGAAGGATGAGTTCCAAATTAAGCCATTGAAGAAATTATTTAACAAGCAGGACCAAGGAGAAAGGCGAACAGCTACATTTGTCAAAATTATCAAGAAACAGGCGCAGACGCTCATGCAATCAATAATTACTCATCCAATGTGGCTCTATGCAGCAAAGTTCATTCGTATTGCCATAAATTTTGCAAAAGAAATTTTAGATTTAAACTAATTTATTCTAAAACATAGGACCTCTTTCAGCCTTTTTGGTTTCCAGAAGTATGTAGTGCTCTATCAATCAGGTTAAACTCCACTAGTTCATCTTGCTAGAGAAAAGGTGACACCAGAAAATTTTGTCCAGAAATGATTATTTAATCTATATTCAAGATTCAAGAAGATATAGCACCGTAATCCATTTATAGCAAATAGTGCTCCAGGAAACTCACTTCATCAACCATGTCAGTCACAGCCTTTTCCTTAGAGTCTTCTGAAACACCCTTTAAATCAGCGAATATTTCTAAATGTTCCTTCACCTGGGAAAAATCATTAAGCTCATCAAAAGGGGATAGTATGCACTCACAACTAAAAGCATAACCTCTAAGAAGACATAATGAAACAAAAATAAAAACATAGCAGAGGAGTGGAGTGGAGTGGACCAAGCAACACAAGAGTTCCCCGATGTCCCAAAACATTATCATGTATCGAAGGATTGGCTTAGTTATTTGATTGATTCCATACAGCCAGCTGTTCAATATAAGGATAAGGAAACACTTCCTTTTTTACCAGTTTCAAGAAAAAGGAAATACTTCTTTTAAAAGGATATTAGGAGACACTTATTGATGATACTGCATCAATATTAGTGCAAGCCATTAGAAGCACATGCAGCACAAAATGAAGAGAGCATTTCTAAATGACACCACTTCAGAATAAGTCATTAATGCAGTCAGCTAGACACACATGTGCATAACAAGGTAACCGCAATCCTCACAAAGAAGGAAGAGGGAAGTATCAATTATAGTATCTCCCGTGGCACTAAAAATAACTTGCTTACAGTTAATTCTGGAAAAAGAATATCATACTGAGGGCAGACTCCCAGACTCTTCCGTATTTCATCCTGTTAAAGCAATAAACTAAGTCAGAGAACCCCAAGTATCTAAAATTTTGAACAAAAGAGACTCAAAATGAACAATAAGAGAATGGAAACAACCACGATTATTTCATTGAGCTAAATGATCCAATAAACAAGTTCTTCTTAAAGGTTCGATGAACAGGCACAAAAAAAGACGTGTACACGCACGCGCACACATATTCTAGTGGCCGATATCGACATCTCAAGGCTCTTTAGGGTGTGTTCGGTATGGAGGAAAACATTTTCCAGAAAATGTTTCCAAACTTCCCATGTTCGGTTGGTCAAAAATTTTGAAAAACATTTCCTCTAAGAAAACAAGCATCTCAAAAATGAGAAAAATGACTTCCCTAGTAGAAGTAGGGAAAACAAGTTCCATAAGTGGCATTCCACATTGTGTCCTTCCCACCCTCCAACACCTCGTCTTCACCCCCACCGCCCCCATCTTCTTCTCACTAGGGCTGGGGTTGGTCTTTCTAATCAATCAGAAAATTAATCGGTGTGAAGATCTTGAATGCAAGGGTGAGTTTTCCCCATCCCCACCACGCACCACCCCACACCCCTACTCCCCACCCCCACTCCCTGTAATATTTGTCTAGATTTTATACTAATGCTTTTAGGATAATATTTTTTGCTTACATACCAAACACAAGATAATAAGTAAGAAACCCACTTATTTTCCACGAAAACATTTTCCTTCATACCGAACACACCCTAAATCTTGTCAAGATATGAGGATCTCAACGTGTGATTTACCATGTCAGTTAAGATGTTCTTTCCCAACACCAGAGCATCTCCAGAAGTAGGAGAAACAAGACCAACAAGCATGGATATTGTACTGCTTTTACCAGCCCCGTTGTGTCCTTCAAAACAAAGAAGTTACATTCAATCAATAAAATCAAGCGAAATAAATGAGATAAACAATGCAAGAAAAAGATATAAGAAATTCAATAGAACAAGCAAATGGTGCATTTTCTTTGAAGGATTTGTGAAATGAAAAACAGAAGTCTCAACTGAATAAAAGCTAGAGCAGGTTCATAGTAATAAATGTCATTAAGAAAAGGGGGAAAAAGCGCCCGTATACAGGAAGTACAGCAAAAAGTAGAAAACTTTTTCTAGGAATGAAATCATTGTGTGGTCTTATAAACCAAGAGAAAAAAGTGTCATAACATTCAGAAGCTCATTCTAGTTCTACCAACTTTATGGATACTACTGTGTCTCATAATGAGGAAATTAAAAGATGGTGGTAAAAGCAAAAGTTCTACACGTTTTTGCACATCAAATAAGTTTGCACAAAATTAAACTGATCATTGGTCCTGCAAAACTTGTTCTCGACCCTCGTTTGTCATTTAGGACTATTGACCAGCCTGTTGTAGGTAAACTAGAGATTAATGATCCTAAAAGTGGCAGAGACAACCAATCATGGATACCTAAAAGTGCCAGAATCTGATTCTCGTACAAAGTCAGTTGTAAAGAATTAACAGCACAACAGCTTCCCCTGTTTGTAGCATACACCTTTCGCAGATTTCTGATTTGAATACATCTGGAAATATTGTAAAGTACCATTGTAAGACAAACAAACACCTATTGCACATATGCACTAAAAATCTTAGAAATCCAGAAGGCACAAATTTACCTGCCATCTGATTCTTGCTGCTTCATCTCCAAGCTCATTGCTTCTAGAGTTGGTCCTGATACATCTTTTATAAAATCAGTACCACTTGTTTCATCATAATTCTCGGCGAATTTGATTTCTGAGGTGGATGCATAATTATCTCTGGTATTTTTCCTCCTCCCAAAGCACTTCTGAACCAGGGAACGCAATGGGTAGCAAAATCCATTCTCCTTGTGGAGGACCTAATTGGATAAGTAAAACTTCTCAAACTCATCCTAAATGATACCATTATAGCAGCTTATAGAATACTCCAAACAATTAAAATAGGTAAAACCTACAAGAACCTAAAATTAGCAAGCTAATGACCTTTTAAAATTTTAAAAAGAAAAAGTGTTAAGAAAAAACAAAGCAAAAAAGAAAAACCAGTAACTACAGTGAACTGGGAAACTTTTGGGAAATAAAGGGAGAAGAAAGCAGAATCGAGAAGATCTTTTCAAAAAAAACTTAAAGAGTGCAGGAGAGTTACCTTGTCAAGATACAGACCAACTGCAAAATACAACAGACTGTCAAGTAACATCATCAGGAGAGAGACCAAAAAGCACACTCCTGAAGATTCCTGTAGTCTTAATATAAGTAAACAAGACAATGAAGTACAGGAAATGAATAAGAAAAGAAGATAGAGATCTGAAAGAATATACCCGCCACATGTTACTCCACCGGAGTCCAACATGAGCACGCTCATAGTCAGCAAAATTGATGGATCCTAACGCAAAGGCCGTAGGTGAAAGAAAAGAAGCAATCACTTTCACTATCCTACATGAGTAATAAACAAGGAGTTTTACGCACTGCAGAAATCGCTACAACTACAAAATCACATGTAATGTTGACTAACATGGAGACTGTTTCGTCGTTGACAGTATAATAGGGAAAGAATGCCCCGAGGAAAGTAAGAGTCCCGACAGCTACCGCAGTTTTTGCTCTCGTGAAGAATGTGGAAATCATAAATGAGAGCATTATTCCACTGAGGCCAAAGGAAAAGAAGTACACGAACACCAACGTTTTATCACTGTATTGAAACAGGGTACTCATAGTGCATACTGTAAGTAGCACAGAAGAAAGAGCAAACTGCCAAACAAACATAATATTAAACAGACAGTACAGGTGATTATGAGTTAAAAGATCAATATACCAAACAATATTGAAAAGCAGTATAACTCAGACATGATGTGGTTCATGACAAAGGTTTTATGGTTTGGGTCATTATATCAGGGGGGAAAATCAGATGTTAAAATCAGGCAGGAGAAAAGAAATTGTAGTGATTCAATTCATTCATGAACAATAGAAGTAAGGGACACCATGTCTAAAATTTTCAAGGAGCTAATTCGTTTTATTTTCATTTGTTAGCAGAAGATTTAGAAGTAATTACTAAATAGTCATACAACAGAAGAAAGCTTCTCTAAACAGAAGCATACAACAGGAGAAAGCTTCTCTCTTTCTTTCTTACTTTTCCACCTCTTTTGGTTTGGGTGTCGTGTGCGAGCACCTGCAAATATGTCTTATGTTGAGGGAATTATTCTTTATGGAGACAAATGTTGCATTTTTACCTGAATAGCATATGTTATAAACCAAGAGAGATGGAATATCTCGTCTTTCAAACCCATCATATAGAGACCCTCTTTTATCTTGAGCTCCTACAGGTCAAAGATGTCGTCAGGAAAAATACTTCCACAACTACAATTAAGTTAGCAAATGAAGAGCATGTTTTCAAGAGAGAAAAAACAAAGCAATTCTTTTTCATATATGCTATACCTTTTCTAAGACAGAATAACTTATTAGACGAGAAATCGGATAAAGAAACCCCAGCAAGTACCTACAAACCAAGATATTAAAGCATGAGAAAGAATAATGAAAGCACAGAAAAACATAAAATATAAGTGGAGAAACTAAAAATGAACTCAAGAAGAAGAGAAATTATAGAATTCACATACAGCACTCCCATGACTTTCTTGACAATGGACTGGAATTCATTGTCGGTATATTCACGAGTTGGAAAAGGAGCAAGTCTTATGTTTGAAGGACTAAAGTGAGTCCATGGTATCTTGAGCTGGACATCTGAATCAAGAGAGTCGCTAGGCAACCTTAGTGAGTTAGTCATAGTTTCTTGAGCAGCATATATTATGAATGAGTCCATGACTTGTTGGAGCTGTGAAAAGAAAAAAAGATTTTTTTTACACACGTGTCAATCTCACATCATCCAACTACAATGCATATGACACTAACTTCAGGAGTAGCATGCTAGAATATTGTAAGTGGCCTGCACCTAAAAACGAAACAACTCATCCAACTACCTTAACCAATTCATATAGCTTCTCTACCCTAGTAATCTCAATCGAGTCATACTTGTGCAATCGGAAGATTCCAACTATGGTAACTATGTAACGACCATAAGGAAATTCAGAAAGAGAGATATTGAGAATCTCAAAAAAAAAAAGAACTAGAACTATATGTGGCTATTAGGGTGGAAATGAAATCCTAAGCTACAACCTGCCGTCGATTTTGAGAACTTTAGTCACTTTTATCACACACAAATACACAATTGTACCGGGATATCAGCACATGAGGTTGGGAATATGTCCAATCCAAGTGCAACAGTTTTTCTTTCCTTTGAGCTGTAAATACTTCCATTGGTATATATATCTTTAACTTACCAAAAGAAAATGTACCGGGATAAGCAAAGTAGAAGATATCAGCCTACGGTCATATTTAACTCTGTTTCTCCACTTCATCCAAAAGATTAAGCAGCCAAGGAGGATAAATACAACAAGTTTTAGATCTTAATGCAGGTAAGGTATATCTTGTTGAATAAGTCTTTTCCGCCAGATCGCGAGATATTTACTAATTTATAATGTCTTCAATACATCCTCTAGGCGTGGATCGAGTACTTCACTTAGAACTTTCAAGCCAAATATTCCATGGAACTAACAATTAAATGTGAACATAAATAAATTAAAAAGACTAACATGACCATTGGATCAGAAAGGTAGCAGAGAGGTTAACAAACTCTTACTGTTAAAAACCCACTGAGACCATATTGCAAAATTGGTATGGTGTTGACACCTAATGCCAAGTCATTCAGAAATGGACCATTTGTGTCCATTATGGTTTTAATATCAGGAAATCCTGAGAAAGCCCACGTGTGATTTAGCCGTATGCTATAATCAAATAACTGAGGACCTTGCTCATGAAATACTATTGCTCCTTTGATTTTGGGGTTTGTAATGTTCCTACAAAAAAGCAAGAAAAAAGAAAGATAACTCGGCACTTTATCCTTTAATTTAAATATGAAAATATAACATGGATATACCACAAGGAAAGGCACACCGAACCTCCCAAAGCAAATATTTTCCATCAGACAGTATGTATCAAAAACATATTTACACAAATTTAGCAATGAAATGCAAAACAACATCCAGCACGATAGTAAAACGAAAATATTGGAGAATTTTTTTCCTAATTGTGCTTCATGCTACACGGAAGCAGGGTCTATGTTTGTAGTTATGTAAACATGAAGTATTAATACACATAAAATAAATGAAGAGATAATTTCTTAAGATGTTAGATTCTTAAAAAGCTCGTGACTTTGTACATTTGAGGAATAGCCTTGTGTCTAATTTATTTTGGGCGTGTCTAATTTATTTTGGGGGAACCCACGAGATCCCTATTTGAATAGAAATTGGGTGTCTTTTGTAAAGAAAAATATTTTGATGTAGGTTTTCCCAACTTCTTTTTGTGTACTGCTCATATACAGGAACTTTAAAAACATTAATGAAGTAATCTACATAATTAAAAACAATCATCACAACCAACTTTCAAGCCATATCCTCGTATATAGGATATACCAAAATAAAGGGGGGAAGATAACTCACTTATTTTGGTCATACGCAGCATAAAGATCCGAACGTAGATATGATTCAAGTTCTTCTTCATCTTCGTAAACTTTGGTAACTAGCTGCAAAAGAATAAATCCTAAGCATCATCTGAAACAATCTAGAAAACATTCAGCAAACTAAGAGACTGCCAGACAGTAAGTTGAGTTATTCATAATAGAATAATGAAATTGACCTGGAGTAAGATTCCAAAATAATGGTAAAGAATAATACATATGAGATTTTCTGGAAAGCAAGGCATTGGCACCATTGACTTACAATGAAACACTTTTTTTGATAACCCAGTAATTCCTGAGAGCCAGTGGACTTAAAATGAAACACTTTTACACCAGAACAAAAAATATTTTTAAAAAAAACTCCATTTGGAAGCCTATCATTTCCCACATTACAGACACATCAATTGACAAGTTATCAGTACCATCATCATAATACTTCGAAATTTTTCATGAGAAGAGAAAATAAGACCTGTTTTCAACATTTAGAGAAAAATAACGTGAAGAAACATTGGTAAGAGGTAAATCACAGAATTTACCCTCAGTAGTGGAAATTTTAGAGACACAATGTTGATCATCATCCTTGTCTCAGCTGTATTAGGTGCAAATGCCAAATACTCCTTATTGGCCAATAGTAGTTGCATAACTTGGTTAAAAGGGGGAGAAGTATCACCCTTTCCAACTTCAACGAACATCCCTATCCCTTTCCGAATATACCTGCATATTTAGTGTTTACCAATTTCAGAAACAAGAATCTTGACATAAGTACAGGGAACCAACTGAAAATGTGAAGCTTTATTAAGCAGGATATGGTTAACAGACATTAATTACCAGCAGACCAGCTTGGAGAAAATGGAAGACATTTTCAACAACTAGAAGTATATATCTGCTACTCTTCAATCTCCCAGAATGTTTATAGAGGCACATGGCAAATGTAACTAGAAAATAAATCATGTTGCTTCACTTCACTAATAGAGGGGAAAAAGAGCTTCTTGCTTTCCTAAATAAACTTAGTCCTACTCCATTTTCAGCCTTTCCGTACAATGCAAACAAAGAGAGAAACGCCATGAACATAAATCTATTATGAGTAGTTAAAAGCAAGTTAAGGAAAACATACGGCTGAGCTGGATGGATACGGATATCAGATTTACTCCTCACAGCAATCAACAACAGCATTACGAGAGTTGGGAGTAAAATCTGCCATTAAAAGATTTATTTTACAAAGAAATCATTAGCCCCTCTTCTCTCAATAAAAAACTATAGCATCTAAAGAACCCACCGAAGACTGAAAAGGAACATAAAATTTAAGAGAATTTGAAGACAACAACTACTACTATGTCTCAGTCCCAAACAAGTTATAGTTGACAGCCAACTTGTTTGGCTTTGTAATGGTCCAACACTGATTTAAATGGACCATTTACGTTGAATTTCGTGGATCCCCTGTCAAGATGTAGTTTTTCGGTTCCTTAACGGTACTCTTGATTGTCTTCATAGTAGCACGACTGTAAGTAAGATACCAAGCAACTGCTACTTGTAATTCTGTACATAATCCGGTTTCCCTTCCCTTTAGTCCAGCATCCCCAGCCCCTCACCCCCCACCCCCAAAAAAAAGATACTGAGAGGATGATCAACAAAAAAACAGACAATAGTCTCCTCACTCCACCATATAATGAAAATACTTAATTAACAACAAGACATGAACACCAAATATAGAATCTTGGATAATGATATGAACTTTAGTCAACAAACAATCCATGTAAAATTGATTCCAAAATTACAGCCGCTCTACCTACCGGGTAGAGGTAAGTTTTGCGTACATTCTACCCTCCCCAGACCCCACTTTGTGGGATTTCACTTGGTATGTTGTTGTTGTTGTTTCTTTTTCAGTGGACATTATCATTTTCAAGGATTATAACAACTCTTAATAGGAAGATTACCAAACAAAGTAGACTATAATCTCCTCACTCCATCATAGAAAGAAAGTAAGTAACTGACAACAAGACATGAACACCAAAAATAGAGTCTTGAATAAATATATGAACTTTAAGCAACAAACCATCCGTGATAAAAATATACCAAAATTCAACCAAGACCCACAAAAGAAAACTCATTCTTTTTTCCTTCATCAAACGAAAACTTGAATCGTTTTTTTCTGGGGGACATTTCAAATTTCCAGGATTGTAACAACTCCTAAATCCTAATAGGATGATCACCAAATAAAGCAACTATAATCCCCTCACTCCATCATACAAAGAAATTAAGTAATTAACAACAAGTCATGAACACCAAAAATAGAATCTTGGATAAAAATATGAACTTTAGGCAACAAATAATCCATGATAAAAATCTAGCAAAATTCAAGCAAACCCCACAAAAGGAAAATGATTAGTTTTTTCTTAATCAAACGAAAAATGTAATCTTTTTTTTTTGTGTGTGTGTGGGGGGGAGGAGGAGGAGGAGGGACATTACCATTTTTCCAGGATGATCACCAAATAAAGCAATTATAATCTCCTAACTCCATTATAGAAAGAAAATAAGTACTAATTAACAATCCTCATCAAGAAATAAATAAGTACTACTTAATTAACAACAAGACATGAACACCAAAATCTTGGATAAAAATATGAACTTTAGTCAACAAACAATATAACAACAACATACCCATTGTAATCCAATGGGTATGGAGAGGGTAGAGTGTAACCAGACCTACCTTGGGATCCGAAAGACCATCGCTCAAGAGAAAACATGACAATCCATGACATAAATATACCGAAATTCAAGCAATACTCACAAAATAAAAACTCATTCTTTTTCATTAATCAAAAGAAAAATTGAATCTTTTTTTATTTTTTTCCTATTTTTAAACTCTTTATAGTATGAATTTGCATGATCTGACTAACCTCAGCAGAGGTGATAAAAGGGTGTCTAATTTTGAGTAGCCAATTCTTTCTAAGCATAGCTTTAAGCTGTCTTCTAGAATTCCTCATATCTTCCTTCTTCTTCTCCATGATTCTGTTAAACCCTTTCAAATTCAAGAATTTAAACAGAAAAATAAGCAAAACCCAAGTTCACTTAGCTCCTTTTTATTCAGAAAAACAGAGGGGGTGTGTGGCGATGGGGGTGGGAGGTGGGTGGGTGGGGTGGGGGTGCGTGGGTAGCGTGGGCGTATGTGTGAAAAAAGTGGTAATGGAAGAAGAATCACTTTTTTGTAGAGCAAGGACATTTGGAAGTGTAGTTCTCTCTACTGTGTCAACGAAAAAAATTCTCAAACTAACGCTGAGAAAAATGACAAAAATGGTCTCTAATGTTTAAAGGTAGATTCAAAATAGCCCCTTAAGAATTTAATGTACAGTATTGATCCTTCAATTTGTAAAGAGTTAACACTTATAGTCTATCAAATATTTATCAAACTCGATTTGTTAATCTTATATTAGAACAGAAAAAAGTAATTTAACATAGTATCATAAAAGTCCCATCAGATCCTAAACATACAACACAAAAAATTACATCAGACACTCAACTAAAATAAAATAAAATAAAATTAAAATTAAAATTACACTTCAAAAAACTGCGTCACAATCTAGAAATAAACTAAAAGTAGCAAAAATTATAAAAATTGTATCTCTAAATGTAAGTTTCTGCTAATTTTTTTATTCTTTTCATTGTCCTGTCATATTTAACAGATAGAGTTCGATGAATATTTAACAGAGACTAAAAATGTAAATCTTTGGAAAATTTAAGGGACTAATATTATTCAGTTCATACTCATGGGACTATTTTGAACCTAACCTTAAATATAAGGGACAATTTTTGTCATCTTCTCAACTAACGCCTACCAAAATGTCGTTTTATAAGATGACAAAAGCTAAATACACAACAACTGGTTGAACAATATATATTTATGCTAAGTTACTTACTTCAAGAATTAAGAAAAAAATTCATAATTCAAATCACGTGGACATTAAATATGTAGAAATTTCATGTTTAAAACACTTTAATTTTTATTTTATTTTTTGAATGGGATAAGTGAGTGAGGGTCATGGCAAAATGATAAATATCATATTTTTTCGTAATCAAAAGTCTCGATTTAAATAGTTGAACAAATTTACCCTTAATAAGAAGTTATTTACTCCCATAATGAGATCTCGAGCTCGAAGACGTAGTTTTCTGATAAAAAGATCGACATGTCAGATAACTATTGTAATGAAAGATATATCTTTAGATGATGAATATGTCGAGATGAATTCATTAAAAAAATAAGATGGAAAAAAAATCTACAGCTATGACTTTCTACCCGAATCCAATTAGCAAATTCAAAAGAAAATGATGGGTGAATAAATATTAGGAAATCTCATTTTTAGTCCATGTCAACATACTTGACTTTTCTCCTACAATGACTAAATGTCTATTTAATTCTAAAATTCAAACAAAATATTACTACCTTTTATACATATTTTCTTTGACAAATTAAATATTTTCTTGTTTCACGTTTTATTATTTTAGGAACTTTATTTATAGAAATAAGACCAATTAAATTAATAGTTATCTCTAGGTCCAACAAATTGCAATATTAAAAAAATGATAAATGTCACATACATTAAATTGAAAAAGGAGAAGAACAATAATCCAACATAAGGAAAGTGGGAAGAAACCAACCTAATCTATGGCGGCTTTTGAACATCACAATCAGTTTATTGTTTGAGAATGTCCAATAATATTATACAATTATTAAAAGCTACTATATTGTCACGAGCCTTGTTTTTTCCTTTTTCATAGTTCTTTTTAATTTTTTTTATTAGTTGTGTCGGCTAGCTTGTATATATGCATTTCGATTATTTCATTAAGTATATCTACTAAAAATATTAAAATTAGCTTAAAATTTGTTAATGTGTTGCTAAATAACACGTAGTAACTAACAAGAACTTTGATAGTTTATCGCTAATTCATCGTTAGCTGAATAAGAATGAATATTTATTGTTTAGTTTACACCATCGATAATTTCTTCTTTTTATAGTGGGGTTTTTTCCTTTTTCATACTTCTTTTTAGTTTTTTTTATTAGTTGTGTCGGCTAGCTTGTATATATGCATTTCGATTATTTCATTAAGTATATCTACTAAAAATATTAAAATTAGCTTAAAATTTGTTAATGTGTTGCTAAATAACACGTAGTAACTAACAAGAACTTTGATAGTTTATCGCTAATTCATCGTTAGCTGAATAAGAATGAATATTTATTGTTTAGTTTACACCATCGATAATTTCTTCTTTTTATAGTGGGGTTTTTTCCTTTTTCATACTTCTTTTTAGTTTTTTTTATTAGTTGTGTCGGCTAGCTTGTATATATGCATTTCGATTATTTCATTAAGTATATCTACTAAAAATATTAAAATTAGCTTAAAATTTGTTAATGTGTTGCTAAATAACACGTAGTAACTAACAAGAACTTTGATAGTTTATCGCTAATTCATCGTTAGATGAATAAGAATGAATATTTATTGTTTAGTTTACACCATCGATAATTTCTTCTTTTTATAGTGGGGAATTCAAACCTAAAAAGCACGGGACATATTAATTGTTGGATGGTGTACTAGTACATGAACAACTATATGAGCATATAGATTTATCAATTTTAATCATTCTACCGAAGATAATACATATATTCGATAACTATATTCATTAAGACTTGACTAATTATTTTTATTTTATTTTTCGTTCGTTTGTTTGGATAAGGAGAACATCCTATGAACAACTTGTCCCTTGATAGCAACTACCATATGGACCAAGTGTAATCTTGTCCTTTTTTTTTTAGTTTATAACAATATTAATTTGTTAAAAGAAATCGACTGAAACAAGTCATTTTTCAGCTGGTTAGTAGGTAGTTGAGTTTTGTCGAACGGTGTATAAGAGGGATAAGGGGTTAGACTCTCCTTCTACTCTTCTCCCTTTATTTGTAGTATTATTTAGGTTTTGTGTATGTTACTTTATTTGTTTGTTATCGGAAACAACCTTTATATCCCACAAAGATAGAAAAGGTCTGCGTACATCTTACCCTCTCCAGACCCACGTATGAGATTACATGGATAAATTGTTGTTGTTGTAAGTCATTTTCCAGCTATTTCCACATTTATTGAGCTAGTACACTTCAGTTTTTTCTTATATTTGTGGTTAGCCTTTTTAAAATTAAAATAACAAAAATACTCCTTTATTTAATGAATTAGAAATATTTTTGTTATGAAAAAAGATGAATGACGAAAATAGAACGAGAAAGGAGTTAAGAGTTCTATTTCGGAAATTATATTTCGGCTATTACAAAACAAAAGTGCATGCAAGACCTAAAGTATAAATTAGTACTTAATTAGTTCAAACTTATAATATAATTTTCTATTTTTCCTCTTTTGGATGCTAAGTTTATTATATAATTAATCGTCCTAATCTTTAGCTTACAAAACAATAAACTATGATTAGTGCAACCATACTTTATAGATAGGAACGTGCCAAAGGGATAATTAGTTTTTCTTTGTCAAGTGACCGACCAATTTACAAATATTATATTTTTATTAACGTTTGCAGCGATATCAATTAATAATCAATTTAGTACTATTATAATTAGTATGTTAATCATAAGTTTGTTAGTATTAATGGAGTGATATATATTTTCCAATTTATTTAATCATGCTATCAGAAAAATGCTAAATTTGCGCCTCATGGTGTCATTTAATTTATATATCGGCAGATCTCTCTACATCAACATTTTTATATGATAGCACTTATTATAACAACCATATTTATTTGTGGAATCGATTTTTCATGTTATTTTATATTATATATTTTTTATAACAACATTTTACTGTAACAACAAAAAAATATCGAAACAAACAACATTTTTACAAAAAAGTTTGATTGTATAATCTTTTAATAGCATTCATTTCATGAACCCTTTCCGGACCTCATTTTGTGTGATTGCATTGAGGTATGTTATTGTTTGTTTTGTTAAGTTAAAGTGTGAGGATAAATGAAAAACTTAATGATGTTTACATTAATATATTAATTTATCATAGTTAAGTGATAAATTGAAATAAAATATTTTTCTTAAGATTAATGAGCGAAATGCAATAACAGAGAAGGAAAATCCATTGTCTGACCCAATATGAACCTACTGGTTTTTCTTCTTTCAGTTGTGTATCCGTCGGCCTGATTTATCAGTGATTATTAAAAATTAACTCTTTCAAATTTGGTACAAGCCAAAGCATTCCATTTCGGTAGATTGAAAGTATCGACGAGTACATTGAACTATCCATGTGATTGAGAGTCCTCACAACCCAGACAAAATGACACAAACTAATTTACTCTGTCGTATTAGATTAAAATCGTCTTAAATTAAGTGACATAACAGTAAAAATATAAAAATATATGTAATCGGCCTTAAATTTTCCTTTTTATTTTTTATTTTTTATTTTCCTTACAATTTATAATGCATTAAGGAGACAAAGATCGGAAACTCTTCGTTGTACGTGACTCATAACCGAATGATGTATGACCTCAGCAGAAGAAGGGGTTTTTCTCCTCAAATTCAAAGACCGCTCTTAGATGCTTTCTGTATTATTGCCTCCTATGATTTCAACTTCTTGAAACTGAGACCTTATTGTTATAGATTTTCTTAAAGGTAAGCCTTAGAGTTGCAATGAAGAAAAAGCAAATTTTAGCCATTACTTTTCTAGTAAGTGTATTATATTATCAGTTGAAACTTCAAGCAAGAAGTTAATCATGGTGTGCCCCCAGGGTACAGGCGAGTTGGTAAGTGGCAAGGTGATTGGGGTACAACCACTCCGACGTCGTGGGTTCGAATCCGTATGATAATAGTCTTTGCTGAAATATTGCAAGGGTTATTGCTGAGTTCGTGTCCCGTTGGTCCTCTCCCTTGCAGGGCTGTCACTCGCGCATATCCCTCGATTTACATCCCACCTGGCCAAGGAGCCTTTGATACATGTGGGAGGTTTCGCCTTCGGGACTTTCCACTTCACAAAATTAATCATGGTGTGCAGAGTAAGGTAGCAATCACATCAAATCATATTATTTTCATCTACTACCAATTTATTTGGGAAATTATGTTCCATTTGTTTGATTGCAAAAGGAACCTAGTATATGCCCCATCACTTTTAGGTTATTCTAGTGGTCTGTGGCCCCATTGGAGTTCAACATTAATGTTTGAAAGAAAATTCAAACCGACACCCACCAAAAACAAATACTCATATACAATGGAAAGATCAATTTTATGGTCCATTATATATAAGTTTTTAGTTATATCATTTAATTCATATGAGATCAATAAAATATAAAAGGAAATCGATAAATAAAACACAAAAGATGTTTATAACATTAATTTTTTCGATTCAAATTATAATTGGTCACATGAAATGATTTTCTCGTAATATACGCACCTCATAGTAAGGAAGTGTTTGTTTCAAGTTGCACTCATCTTGGGACTAACATACACCGGTTAATGATTTTGGAATTATTATACGGCAAATGATATAAGCATGAATTGTTATATAATGCATACATGGGCGATTATGTCATGATCACCTATTATATGAGCATTTTTTCATCTTTAAATACATGTATTCATGTATCACTAATATACATATTCTTATATGACATTCTATCGTTATAAAAATAGCATATAGGTTTATGAGCTCCACATTAAGTTGTGCAAAATTTAATACCAGAAATCAAAAGTTGTAACTAGTTATGCACTGGTTTAATAATAGTTTGATATATTCTAACTCTATTTTCCATTACCTTTATTTTCCATCCTTCCATTTTCTGGATAAAGCAGTGTTGTCTTATCTTGTGTCAAGCAATAGCAACAACAACAACAACAACATACTCAGTGCAGTCCCACAACGTGGTTACAATAGCAATGGATCAAATAATAAGATGGCAAGCATTTTAGTATGAGAAAATCAATTACTCTCATCATAAACATACTAGAATTTAGTAATTTACAAGCATAGTTTCTTCTGAGCATCATCACAATAGACATTATAAAAGATGATTTACATTCTATCTATAGCATTAGAAAAATTTACTGCTTCTATTAGGAAGTTGAAGAAACCTTGAAAAATAATATAAGCAGGTAAAACATTGAGGTTGTGTCCATGATTTTCGATCACTCGTGTTCAAATGCAAAGGAGGCTTCTGTATTTGCTGTTTCATCTACAATAGTTGGTCTTCAAATTGGTTCATCCAGTTGAATCTTGCTGTAACTAGTCGAGGCAGGACTGTAAGCTTGCACATACGAGTTCAAAAGGCCACGAACAGAAATGAAGATGACTACAAAGCCATGATCATTTCCTATCAGACTAAACAAATCAGCAAATTGAAATGGTTCGATCCAATGAAGGAATTGACTGAAACTGCAGCAGGTCGCTGACAAATGCCCAAGCCGCTCAAGGCATATGTATGATGGGAACAATTATCTCCAAAGCAGCTCGTTTGCTGCTTCCTGTCCTGATTTCTTTCTTAAGGACTCTGTCAAATGGAAGAAAGAAAAATCGTGATCAATTTTGAAGTCCTGAGAGATTTAGTAGGCGTTTGGCCATAGATTTTAAATATTTTTCACTTTCTTTGGAATTCATGAAGTTGGAATTGCAGAAGGAGTTGTGTTTGGTTATATATTTTTTGCAAAGAAGAGACGAACGCACTTCTTTTGGAATTTATGAAGGTGGAGTTGGAAAACAGGTTTGGTACACTTTCCCAAATTTGAAATCGAGTTGGATTTAAAAATGTTATAACCAAACACTGATTAGTGAAAAAATATTCCAGAAAAAAGTGAATAATTAAGACAAACATCTCCTCAATCTTCAAAGATGTTTGGAAATGACTACTCCTTTGTACATAAGCTTTTAGTACTTAACCATGATTAATTAACATGCATGCTCACCTTATTAAATCACTTAACTAGAGTATAAGTCAATAATTTGGTGTAAACAACCGATACAGGTACGTAATTACACCGTCGTTGCCAAATGAACACACCGCCCTGAAAACTTACATATAGCAAGATGACATTTTTTTTTTGACAGGTCATAGCAAGATGACATTTTTCTAAGAAAAAATAAAGCTTTTAAGTTTTGAGAACCAACTAAACTAAACGTTCATGATTTTCCTAAAAATGACATAAATAAATCTGGGTCAGCTATATGCACTTCCCGTTCCATTCTAATCACACCCATTTTTTCCAAGTAATTAATTTATTATTTAAAACATCCAACAACTACACGTTAGCCTCTAACAAGTTGTAGTCAGCTATATGAATCCGGCTTCATCCATTTAAGCTCATCTCATATCAATCTTTAAAGGGAAAAGTGCCAAAAGTACCCCTGAACTATTCCAAATAGGTCAATTTTACCCTCCGTTACGTTTATTTGCTCAAAAATGCCCTTGCCATTAGTCAACTAGCACAAAATACCGTTCGACTAGCCAAATAACCCTACAAATGTTACTCCAAACAAGCAAAAAGGGACCAATTTTGCCCCCAAAAAAATCTTTTTTAAAAAAAATATAAATTAATCACCTTTATAATAATGTGGAAATTCTTTCTTGCAAAACGTCCAGCAAGCTTCATAATCTTATCAACAACTTCAATAATACCCCAATCTTTCTGAAAACTATCGCTTTCGACTCGTAAACGTTGGTGTTTAGGCAAATCAGATTTGTGAAACCCATTGATTCTCACAGTTACTTTGTGTGTCCCTTTGTCATAGTCAACAAAAGCTAACTTTTTCTCTTCAAATGCTTTGTTGTTGTTGGGTTTTTGGTGGTTTTGGGAGAGTGTAATGGAAGTTTTGAATTTGGGATTTGGGTGTTGTGGGAATTTGGAGATATGGGAGTTCTGTATGGTAGCAATGGAACAAGTCTTGGGGTTTTGTTTGAGGATAAACCTTGGTGTGTGAAGTATCATTTCACTATTCTGTATCTTCAACAGTATTTATATTTCACAATTTAAAATATACTTTATTCTATCCGTTTCATAGTAGTGTTTTTAACTTATGAATACCGGAAAAAAAATTATGAGCGTTTTTACTGACTAATATCTAATTAATGCATAAAAGGGGAAAAGTTATCTAATGATTCTTGGTAGTTTCAGAAGAGTAAAAGTCAATTTTTTCTTGAAATCCTAAAATAATACTTATTTTGAAACAAAATGAAAATCCTAAAACACCACTTATTATGAAAGAATGAATATTTGCAAAATCATTTGTCCTTAGTTTAACCATACATCTCCGGTAGAAAAGATATAAAACTAAAAACAAGTTTGAAAATTTAGGAGGCGTTTGGCAATAGAAATTTAAAAAAATCACCTTATTTGAAATTTTTAAAGATGGAGTTGTGTAATTTTTGAAGATGAAGTTCTGTTTGGTTATAGTTTTTGCAGAGATTACTGATTGTTTGAATGTACTGAAAGTGAAAAAAGTGAAAATAATGTCTTAAATGTTTTCTAAATTCAGAAGTTATATTTGGAGTTATCAAGTCAAACGCTAATTTTCAAATAAAGTGAAAAAATGAGTAATTCTCCTAGCCAAAATGGGTTCTTATATTTTGGATTTTAAAAATGTTCTATCATTTACCACCCCCAAATTAATTCGATATTTTTAAATTTGATTTTGATTTGTGTTGTATGGTAAGTTGGTAGCCACGATTTATACTTCGATTTACATACGGTGGAAAATCATAATTTCGATAATGATGAAAACTCTTTCATGTTTGAATTGAATGAAAATTTTATAGCATTGACAGGAAAGAACATACATGTTTGAGTAATTTGTATATTATATGTAATTAAGTATTTAGTTTATATTTAGTGTAAAGACAAGAAATTTCGATATGAAGGATTTCAAGATGTATGTAATTGAGAGAAAGAGATTGTATTATGTAATTTAGCATTTCGGTATGTCGGTACATTTTTCATAAATATTGAATGCCAATTTTTTTTTTTTAAAATGCATACTAAATACTATAATATCTTTTGTTTTTATGTATTTATAGAAAGCACTCATCTCAGGGAAAATACTGTAATATCATTACTGAAGTGCCAATTTTTTTATTTCGATACGGTAATTCGGTGTTTATTATAGTATGCACACCTAGAGGTGGCAAAATTAGCCAATGAAAACATAATCTGCCCAATCTGTTCAAGTAATAACCCATCCATTTATTAGCTTAGCACATTTCAATCCAACCCATTTCAGCCTATCTATGTAGCACAAATTGACTCTTAAGAGATTTTGTGAAAACACTTTTAAAAAATACTTTTTTATTTGATATGTTATATATAATCATAATAAAAAAATTAGAAGACATTAAAATATTATAAAAGAACAAATAAAGCAATTAAAAGTTAGTAAGAGGGAGAGGGGGTTGGATTATGACCCGCATTTTAGCCATTTCGGTGCACCCGTTTCAGCCCAAGTAACTTTTGGACGGGTCAATAATATGTTCATTTATTAACTCAACTCATTTTGACCCATCCAAGACACCTCTATGCACACTCCTACGGTAGATGGACAATATAAGACCTTACTCAAGGGGAAAAGTGCACAAAAAAGATCTTTGCAAACTTGAACATTATTGTAACCATTTTAACTTCTTTTACTTGTGATCCACAAAAAAGGGTACTTCTTTCATTAAGTATGGGTCAAATAAGATGGACTGAAATTAAAATATAGTCATAACACAAAGGTGACAAGTCCAAGAATAACAATTTTTCAAAATAGTATCACCCCATTCAATATCATTTCTAGACAAAATGAAAAGGATTTCTGTCATGTCTTGTATCAACAGGCATTATGTTCCCAACTGCAACTGGGAGATACAAGTGTATATAAGATTGTCATCTTATAAGTTAGTCCAAAGCTGCCTAATAAATACAATCAAAACAAAACAAAACTTGATTGCCACTAAATTCTCAGACCAGAACTTAGGAACAGATGGTATACAAGCAAAAATTGCACCATATTAAGTATGGTTCGTGCTAACACATTGTTGATATCTTCCGACAGCAGCAACTTTTATGATGCCGAGAATCCATGTTCCGAGCAGAAGCCGTGCATCATTTCAATCCACTACATACAAGATTGTTCTTCATCTCAGAGTTCTTTCATTCTCTATCTGAGGAACCTAGATAAGCAATGTTTGCTAACTGTTTGTCTTTTTAGATCAGTATGTTTGTTAGCTATTTTTATTAGCTTTCTGCCTGTTATTCTGACCTCCTTTGTTAGCTGGCCGTTTTGGCCTTTCTGTCTTTCCCTTAGCCGGGAAGCCCCTCTTGAATTTGCCTCTGTTATCTCTCTTCTGCGGTGGTGCTTTATCACCTTCCTGTTTGCGATTACCGAATTCTCTCCTTTTAACTGGCTTCCTGCCAGCACTGCCGCCTGAAGAGAAATGAGGTTCAACAGCAGCATTGCTCTTCCTTTTCATATCTCTTTTCCTTGTTTTACCTCCCATGACACCTTCCTTGGCAAAATTTGTGGATGAATCTTTTTCTTCCTCGTTTTTCTTCTTCCTTTTGTGAGGTCCCCTGGAATCTTTTTCCTTGCGTGAATCACTAGATTCTCTATCCTTTCTTTTATGCTGCCTATAAGGAGATAAGTAGTTTAAATCAAATTTCTTTCTCCACAATGTATCTTAAAAGATCATGTAAGATGAACACAAGGACCGAACCTCGAGTCCGAAGGAGTTGATTCCGTCTCAGGGGTATCATCTTCTCTAGAGCTTGACTTGCCATGGCGATTCTGTAGCAAAAGAAACCAGCAAATCGAAACATTCAGAGCATAAGATGGCATCTCAATAGGATGAAAGGAACACTTGAATAGTTCGGGCACTATACTTTCATACATTTGTAACAAGCATGTGCTCATGCAGTCATACTTGTCCGTCTCACCAAAAGCTGATAGCACTTGCAAAAAGGTCCATATAACTGAATATTTGACTATCCATTGGCCACATGAGAAACATACCTCTGAGACTGTCTTGATGAAATTTTTGTACTTCTCAGCTGCAACTGACTTAACTGCAGCAACTCCACACTTCCTCATCAAGATCTCCACGATGACTATGACCTTTCAGATGGCATAGAAACATTGACTTTTTCAAAACCAGACATAACACATCTTTCAAAAGTATATAAACATCTTATTTAAGTAGAAAGAAGGAAACAGATACTGACAGGGATGTCAGCAAAACCTTACTTCAATCCCTAGGGGATCGGAGCCGACACAAACTCTCTTATATGAGCTAAAACAGACGAGTAAAGTATCTTGGAGGAAAAAAGTATATACAAGAGTAAAAAGAGTTGACCCACTTTGTTTGGATGAGTGAGAACATCATAATGTGAAGTGGCATTTGTAGGAAGTCATTTCAATAGCTTGAAAATGAAAATAGGTTTCTATCGGCATCTTACTCGACACCAATGGTCAACTTCTTTTTTCAATAGAAAACGAGGGTTGCTTCCAAACTAATTTTCTTGTCCAAAAAAAACCATGATGTGACTTCAACATGAAATTGTTTCTCAACAAGTTTTACCTCTTCAATACTTTTCAGGAGACAGGAAGAAACTGCTACAAGACAAAAAATTTAAGTAAATTGCAGATATAAAAGCAAGCTGCTGTATTTCAATCAGTGGGACGACTTTGCAACTAGAAGAATCAATAAGGCATCAAATTATGGTTTGCGTATACTGCCAATAATGCAGATTCTGTCAATTTGAGGTGCCTTTAGCTAATACCGAAAAAAGGGGGCAACATCCTGTGCAAGAACTCAGAAGTATAGCATATTTTGAGCAAGAATATGTGCTGCCATGCTTCATATAAACACAGCTAGTCTCATGAACCAAAGAATCGTCACAAACCTTTGATCTAAAATGATGGCGTGACACAGATGACCAAGGTAGCATTCCGTTGACAATGTCTGAGAGCAAATTATGCAGGTCCTTTGCTTGAATACTAGATACAATTACTTTAACAAATCCCAGAACGGCCTACAAAAGTCAAAATAAAAAGCTCATAAGCATCAAACAATAGAATAGTATCTTGTCGTGGATAAGGCAGGCTTACTTTTGTAATTTCGACATCTTTACTCTGCAGCAGAGTCAGAACCGAAGGGACCAGATCAGGGACAGCGACACAGATATCAGCATCACTATAAACCAGAACAGAAAGTGCAGAGACCGCTCCACTTTTTATATGCGGTGATGCACCAGAAAGGTAAGCTATAATCTGCACATTTCAGCATCTTTTAAATCTCAGAAACATAGATCAGAGAAATTATAAGCAGTCAAAAGTATGTGAACTTAGTTCAAACATTAAGAGCCAACGGGAAAAGAACATATTAAGGCAGGCTCAACCTGTGACAAAAATAAAGCAAATCATACATTAAAATTTTGTCAATAATGAGCAGATGGCAGTTCAGAAGCGCAAAAAACCAAGAGGACTTCTGTATTTCTAACGACATCCATATTTGATGCCAGTAAACAACTAAACATACAAATGCAAAAAAAAAAAAAATAGTTGCAAAGATATTTATTTACTAACCATATCAACGAACTTCTTATAAGATTCGTTCGACTTAGCAGATGATGAGTCTCTCAAGCTAGAACACATACCAATAAGGGCATCATATGCTGTCTTTCTCCCTTCTTCTGTGGACTGCATTAAAAATGTTATTAAGCTTATAAGAAGTAACATCTTACTAGTGCTGAATATTTAAGTGAAAATCCATGGGAAGGAAGAAAATATACAACAACCACAGTAAGGCTTCCAATTTCAATGCTGGTAAATATGAAAACTTGGCTAGAAAGTAGACAGTAAAGAGGAAGGGAAGTCATGAACCAAAATGGGAAGCGAGAAAATATGCTAAACCATGCAGCAACTTAGAGAAAGAATTTATCCAATCAAATTGCACTCCATCAAAGAAGAAACTTGGCTGATAAATGCTTTAAAAGTTCGTGCTTTTGCCAAGGTTGGCTTTTCCACATTTAGATTTTAGATAGGACGAATTGTTTGTGATGAAATCCCATATTCCAGTGTGCTACAAGCAGTAAATCACATGAAATACAAGACTTCTCTATAATACTGCAAAAGCAACTTTTTTTAATTATGAAAACTAAGGGCACTAACAAAAGGAGCATAATATTTCTGACAAGCAATTATGTCAAAAGTCTTTCATTTCAAGAAATATGCTCTTACAAGACAGGTTGGCTAACAGACTGGGTATTATAAGCATGTTAACACGTTTCCCCTCCTTTTCTCATACTAAATCTTGACTAAACTATATAGCTTAATCAGGTAAGTCTTACAGCTTTTAATGCGAGAATAATCTCATTCAGAATGAGAAAGGCCTGTGTGTTTTCCTCGTCCAAATTACCCTGCAAATAGCATGTGTCACAGTTGTGTTAGTTGTTGAATGAATTGTTCGAAGAAGTAATGGCCATAGTGAATAACCTACCTGTATTGCATCAATCAACAAGGTTTTGTAGCAGGCAAAGCGAATCGTAAGTGATTTTGTATCAGTTGGAGGCTTCACGCTAGCTAATAAATCCATCAGCTGCTCAACATGTGAAGAACGAAACCAGGAATGTTTCTGCCACAACATAAGTTCGAGTCAATTAGGCAGTTATACCACCCAAAAAATTGAAAGAAAAAGGTTTAGTACATCGATAGCCCCTTAAACTTGCCAGTAAACTTCAATTAGACACTCGAACTACGGCTTGTTCCAGTGGAGAACCTGAACACATGATAAAAGTGTTCCTATTAGACATTTACAGTTCAAATTCTGGAAAAACTTTTGCGCCTGTCCTCAAGGACCAATTACATAGATAAGTTAATCGCTTAAAATATGGCACCTCCTTTAATTATACGCATTAGCCTCAATGAGCCATAAAACCGCAAGCATGCCCCAATTGAGGCTGATGTGTATGATTAAATGAGATGACATATTTTATGTGGTTAACTTCACTGCTAATAGACGCTTGAGAGTGTAAAAGTTTTTCAAAAATTTGAACCGAAAGTGTCTAATAGGAACACTTTATCATGTGTTCAGGTGTTCAATTGTAACAGACCGTAGTTCGAGCGTCTAAATGAAATCTACGGACAATTTAAGGGGTTGTCGATGTATTAAGCCGAAGAAAAAATTCCAACAGCTACTAAATACAGACCTCTAATATTCTACTTAGAATGTGATACGCTTCAAGATGACCAGCCCCATGAGTAGCCTACAAGCATAAAACTAGCATTACTATGAGGAAAGGCTGTGATAGAAATTACACCATCTGCAGACACTCGAGACTAACTTACATCCAAAACATCCCTAGCAATACCAAAGAGGACTTTAATGAGATCCTCGCTAGATCCTTCAATGAAGCACGATCCCAACTCCAAGATTATGCACCTTTTACCAATATGGAGCAAAAGGTTAAGGTTCCATTTTAAAGTGTCATTATGTCAATAGGCCAGTGTTCATGCAGCAGATGCCATTTTGGATGGTCACTTTAAAGTGAAAGTAAACATTCATTTAGTACTGCCACAAAATTCACATGCTTTCCACTTAAATAGCTACACGCAGGAGATTGTTAGAAAAAAGTGTTCAACTAGTACGGGAAACAAAGGGTAAAATGACAAGCAAACTCATTGAAGATCTCAACAGTCAAATTGTACCTAAAGGTGAAGAAAGTTCAACTGAGTCAGTAGCTAGTATTAAATAGAAAGCAATAAATCAATAAAGTGATTTCCAGAGGGGCAAGAAGCTTGCGCCTTTAGCACCTTTTTACCACTATGTAGAAAAATGTAAAATTGCTAACCGATATACATCAGAATAAATCTACTCTAAACAGGATGGTGTCTTTTTCTGTACAACTTGTACAATCACACAACAGCAGCTAGTGTTAGACAACAAATCATCAGAATAGGAACAACCCACAGAAATTGAAGAAAAAGTGAAGTTGAACAGCTGTTACCTCTTAGCTACTTCCCCAAGAAGAGTGGAGTTATTTTCTTCATTGTCTGTTGAATGAAGTCCAAGCTTTTGGTATTCACCAATATCATTTGTAATCCCGGCTCTCTCCATTGAGGAAGTAAAGATCCTTTGGGTTAACGAAGAATCAGTGATGGACGTCAAGCACTCTATTGCCTCCTGAGAATTTTTTTTTTTTAAAAAAAAATAAGACAATTGAAGCATCTCGGCCATGCAATATTGTTCCACAAACTTGTTACAAGAGAGACAAAAATTGCAGAAGGCGTTCTCAACATTTAACCTAGGAGATATCAGCAATCTCAACCAAGTAAAGAGTTCACTTGTGAGCAAGCTAAAGTCATGATGGACCACACACAAGTCCAATGTATGCCCCCATCACAGGAGGAAGGATAACAGAGAGAAAAATAAATGCCAACACTTGACAGCAGAGAAGACCCTTTCTTGAATAATTAAATCTTGTCCACAAGTTTTTCCTGAAGCATGATAATGAACATGACCTGGAGAGCTTACTCAAATTTATAGGTTAAAATCAACTAATCTTGACACTTGATTAACCAGGTAAAGCTTATAACATGGTGTCTGATGACTTTTTGCCTAATTGATACCAATGCTCAGGATTACATATCAAATCCATATTAAGGATGTTCCATGAATTATGAAAGAAACAAGTCCTAAACTAACATAGCAGTCCGAATGGTGCCTCAACGATACCTGTGGCAATGTCCAAAGTGTGTCGAACTGGGTCAAAATTGAGGAAAACAGAGCACAAAATAATTGTGTTATTCAGGGTGAACAGGGAAAGGTTAGTTTCCCTTTCTCTCTTTCTTTTTTGAGAAGCCGAGACAATTTTTACTCACTATCAACAGCACCAAGATGGAAGTGTCAGTGTACAAAAGCTGAATGGAGACATCCTTTATAACTTTGGATTCCAAGAACTCCAGTACTACATCCACATCATTTACAAAATAAGCCTTGCACCAAATATTTAAGTTTTGAATGCATCTTCATTTAACAAAAGTTACATTTTCTGATTTCCCTCAGAACAAATACGTTTCTTTCTAACTAAACAGTCCAAAATATACACAAAGGAAATGGGAGAGGTCAGTTTTAGATAACACTTCCACTTTTGTCATGTATTAAATTAAACCAACCTTGAGTGTACATAAAACATATTGATTGGGAACGACATTATATATTCTTGCAGCAAATAAAACGGAAATAAAGATTAATGGCAACAAATGACAGGCAGAATAGCACAACGTTGTTTTTCAACTAAAATAAGAAACATACCTTCAACTGCTGGTAATTTGCAGGAGATGACTTAAAAAAGACATTTACTAAAGCCTGGAGCCATTCTTCGGAGCAAGATACCAAAGCCTTAATATTTTTACTAGCTGACTTCTTTGTGTAAGAGCATTTTCGTTTGAACTCCAATGCCAAATCTAGATTTTCGCCCTCCGTTTGGTGAGCTATAAGCTCTCCAGAAACGTTATCAGATGCAAGTACATTTTTATTCTTATTCACCAGTTCCTATGAGAAAAGACACAGCTGACTACTTAAATCCAAACAACGCATGGTTATTCAAGAAGACCTGAAGTAAAACAATAAAAAGGGACAATTGCAATTTTAGTCCCTCAATAAATTTTGAATTCTAATTCTGGTCCTTGTGATATCTGACTTGACATATTCAAACCTTCAATTGACAAAAATGTGTGTTTTTAGTCCTTTATGTAGGTAATTTTTTATATTAGACTATTTTTAGAATTATATTACCCTCAAATATTGAGTAATAATACAAACGTAATATGACACATGGATAATTAAGAAGCATAACAATTGATAATTCGATAATTTCGAGAAGAGTCACAAGCAGAAGAACTAAAAGTGCATCACTTCCATTAATTGAAGGTTCAATATGCTTAGCCAGATATCAAAAGGATCATAATAATGATTTACCAATAATTGAGGGACTAAAAGTGTTATTATCCCATATAAAAAACTTCAAGACTCTGGACTGAACCTGCAAAGCTGCAGAAATAGTCTCAGGCATGAAGGAGTCCTCCTTGAGAAAAGGAATCACAAGTGTAGTCAAAGCTTGGGCATTCTTGTGAAGGTCAGACGGACAACGACAAAAGGCAGGTAATAGTCCCCAACACTCACGGGCATAAGCCTGCAGTTCTTCTCGAATTATTGACTTTTTAACTGGCAAAAAGAGCAGATTTCATTCCAGATGTAGGTAAAGAATCTTTTTCGATGCAACACTAAGTCTAAAACAGGAATCTGTGGTGATCTTGTCTCCACTCTCCACCATCAGAGGAAAGATAATGATATTTTGCTATTTTAATTGTCATAGAAACAGTTGCTACTTCTATAAAACCATGAAAAGTATTAAATTGCATCATTGAGTCAAACATACAAGGGTGAATACTAATCAAATGTACATGCTACAATTCGGAACTGCTATAACTACAAGCAAAAAAAAGTTATGGGTACTGCACTACTGAAGGAATAAAGGAAACCAATTTACACCAAATAAATAAAAAATTAGGAGGAAAAGGAACAATCAAAAGAAAAATGTACTTAAAAAATAAAGGGAGAATCACAATAAACAGAGTGAGTTCGTCAAATAACAAATCAAAAGACTATCGATTTTTTTTTAATTACATAGGGGGAAGGGGTTTACAATGTGGGGATTCAAACCCTCACCAACAAGGTGAAAGTTCAGGTAGTCAACCAACTGAGCTACTAGACCCCTACAGACTATCGAATTCAAATTGCACAACAACAAACTACCATTCCTTAACAGTACTCTAGAAGAATCTCACATGAAAGACTTACTCATCTACAACAACATACCCAGTGAAATCCCACAACGTAGGGTCTGGGAAGGGTAAAGTGTACGCAGACCTTACCTCCACCTTGGTAGGTAGAGCGGCTGTTTCCGGGAGACCCTTGGCTCAAGACAATTCAAGTGCATTTTCTAAAACACCAGAAGCAATAGAGTCGACATTAATATAACTAAATGATTATCGAGTTTTTACTACCTCATGGTAAGGGTAAGGTCTACCCTCCCCAGACCCCACATTGTGTACACTGGGTATGTTGTTGATTATCGTGTTTTCACTTGGGACACAACAAACACAACCATAAACGCTATGCCAAGCTTAATGAAGTATCAAAATATGCCTACCTTTTGATGATGTCTTCTGGAAGGAAACAGCAAGTGGCACCACGTGCTTCATAAAGAACCCTAGTGATGATCCACATATATATTTGTTTAAAAGAGGAATCAACCAAGTGTTTGAAAAAGAGTAATCCTTCGTATTCAGGGAGATCGGTAACAGGGAAAGCAGTTTCTCTGGTCCCATAGCAGTAATAGCTGATCCTATGCACTCTTGAAGCTGCAAGAAAACAAAGAAAGGAAAAGTAATTACAAAAATTTAGGAAAAGAGAAGGGAAGCAAAAGCCGGTATATCATCAAATATAAGGAAGTTTTTAATTCGAGATCCATTTTCCACCTCTAAGTTAATCTTTAAGTTATTATGCAGACGCTAAGGGATAAATTCAATCTGAGATTTTGGGACTTTTGGAAGTTCTTATATTGAAAGTTTTCTGTGATAGGAACTAAAAGTGTAGGAGTTTTTTTATTTTTGACAAGTACTAAAAGTGGAGGAGTTAGTTTATCAACCAAGTTTTTGCTCCTCTAACTTGAACAAGCAGGAGAAAGTATATCTATTTCTCTCTTCCAACCACAAGCAAAATACTAACACTTCATCCAAATAAAGATCGTCGATAAGCTTCTCTCCTTTACCTCCTTCCCTCCTCTTAATTGAACTAACCTACTAACCGGTGTTTTTAGAGGCATTTTCGGGGCTCGCCCCGGGGCGGGGCGTACCAAAAACGCTCCGGGACGCAAATGAAAGGCGTAGATCTATCGGGCGTACGCCCTATAATTTGGGGTGCAAGTCCCGGGCGTAAAAGCGTATGCCCGGGTGTTAAATTTGATTTTTTTTTTAAATTAAAAGTATTTTTGCTATAGATTATAATTTTTATTATTGGTGTAATGATATTTGTACTTTATGTTATCATGTGTTTCATGTTTTAGTAATTTTTCCTAAAATATATAAATAACACTGCCATAAATAAAAAAAATTAATGTTTATGTCTGAAATTGGTAGGATAGAGATTTCATAGCACTGTGTTGCTGAAACAACTTTTTTTCATTTTTTTCGTTGCTACTACACTTTTTATCCTTCTTCTTTGAAATATATAAATAAAAACCAGTGCAAATATTAGTTGAGGGCGCAAAGAACTAATAGATGTGGATATTAATGACGAAGTGAATACAACAACAACAACATACCCAGTGAAATCTCACAACGTGGGGTCTGGGGAGGGTAGAGTGTACGCAGACCTTACTTCTACCTTGGTAGGTAGAGCGGCTGTTTACGAGAGACTATCGACTAAAGACAAAGCATAAGCAAAAGCAAAGTAAGAGAAACGGTCAGACCCGAATAAGAAATTTAAAGCAATATGAAAATGCCGGTATCAAAAGAGAATAGCCAATGCTAGCACATTCTGAAAAAAGAAGCAGTAACTAACGCAGGTAAATAAAATAAACAAAGTACACTAAAGAATACATAGCAGCAGAAATCAAACGATATTATAAAGCAATATTGCGCCTACTAGTATGATAGGCTAAGCGGGCCTATAATAATAACACTACAACTATCAGTTTGTAAGCATAAGTAGGACTACGCTCGACTACCTTCTACCCTAATACGTGTCCTCCACAACCCCCTATCTAAGGTCATGTCCTCAGTAAGTTGCACCTGCGCCATATCCCGCCTAATCACCTCTTCCCAATACTTCTTCGGCCTACTTCTACCCCTCATGAACCCATCAATTGCCAACTACGAAGTGAATGAAGATTTTATTTTAAAGATTGTCTAGGCTATTACGGCGTATCATTTTTTGTGTCGTTACCTTTCTCATATAATAATTATAATAACTTCTTTATATTATTGGTGATTTCCTTGAATTTATTTGTAGAAGTTTAATGAAAATTTTATTTTTGCTTAATTTTTTAGTATTAAAATTATAAAATTGAAGATACATGAGACATATGCCACGTAGATTCATGGAACTTACGCCCCGTGTCTCGGGGCTTACGCCTTCACGGGAGTGTGTCTCGGGGCTTACGCCTAGCCCCGTGCCGCATAAAACGCTTCGCCTCGCGCCCCCGCCTCTTAAAACACTACTACTAACCAGTAACCATAATGTAAAGTTATTGGAACACAAGCAAAATGGAAAGGGAGTTATCAATTAATTTGCTCCTGTAGTAAGAAAATAAAATTGGAGTGAGATACTCTTCCACCACTCAAAAATTAAAAGAGTAGGAGTAAGCAGTTAAGCACATGATAAGCATATATCATCTACTTCTTTTCCAGCCATATCAAACAACCAAAAATAATACTAACATTACAACAAAGAAGGTGAATCAATGAGCTTCTTGTAAGTTTGTAACATAAACAAAGGCCTTTGTAGGACTTACATTTTTTGTATCATAAGCACCACCAGAAGAAACAATCATCCAATCAGCAAGTTTAAGTATTATACCGTCGGCACAGAAGTCCAAGACCTCACCTAGAGACATAGATCCAAATACGGTAAGAACTAATAACTGTGAAAGAAAAAACTGATATAACAACCTATCAACCGATGTGGGAAATTTAACAGTTTTCATTGTCCATAAAGTTAATCCAACAAAATTTCTCTTTACACTTCAAAAGCAATCTTTCGACACAACTCGTCCTCCTCACTTTTGTTTCGCAGAGGTTGAGGACCCCATTCTACATTAAGCTATAAACTCTTGTAAGCTGTTTTAGTCTCTGCCTTCATCCACTATTAACATGGAATTCTATTCATTTTCTAAAAAAATAAAATATCAAAACATCATCCCTACAAAATTTCTTTTGAACACTATCAGGTTTCTAGATTAAATGGCAGCACTCCTCCATTGAACAATTTATTTACTTTTATATGTAAGATCATCTTCTACCTTTCTACCAACCAATAAAAACAACACAAATAATTCACATGCCTTCGATGAAAACATTTCATGTGTCATACAGAATACACCCTAAGGAAGAAAGAACATGCACAAAGAGTGCATGAGAGGACTTCTTGTTGTCCACTATTTCTGAAGCGGAATATTATAAGTGAAGCAGAAGTCACATATCGCGAAATGGCAGATGAGGATAATGTATGCCTGTAAAATTTAAAAAGCGGATTTTTGCGACACTTGGTTGATTCAAAATTATCAAAAGTTTATGTAGACCTCTTCTACTGTTCTACATGAGCGACAAAGAGATGTCAACATTTTTTTGTGTGTGTGTGTAAAAGATTTCACCATATCAGTTCTTAGATAAGACCAGAAGACTTTGCAAGGCAAGTAGTGACTACTGGAAGCTCCATCATGGGTTGTCAGTGTCTACCTACCCAATTTAAGGAACATAACGGACAGGATTGCCAATAAATGGTCGTTTGGGAATCCAGAAGAGCTGAGAAGAACATTTTCAAAGACTAAACAAGTAGATTTCACTGCTTCAAATTCAGAACTACCGAGAGCCTCATCATCCACAGCCTGCTTTTTACCGGTCAAAAACTTTTTCCCATCAATATGGCCAGTGATCAATTCTTTCAAAATATTTGAAGCCGGTAAAGCGATACTTTCTGAATGTGTAAGAAGACCTGAAAACACTGAGAATGTCAGCACCAGCATCACATAATAACAGAAATAAAGTTGTTATCTTAAACAAAACAAAGAACTGTAATGGCCCAGGCCTAACTGTCAAGGCTTTTAGGCCTCAAGGTTTTGTCCACTTTGGCTTTAACTCAAAAGGCGCCTCGGCAGTTGAATCCTGAACTCGCCCTTATATGAACCCTAACTTCCCCCTCCCATTCCAGATATGGAATTTTCCCAAGGCAAGTTTTACAACAAACTCCTTTCAAGTTAAACCGTCAGCGATCTGTAGGCTGCTACAAGAACTAAGGAAACTATATTCAAGAGAACCTTCGCAAATCCGTGGTGAACATAAACTTGGCTGTCCGAAATTATTCACTAATAGAGACATCAATCAGTCTTACTATGTAACTATTTGAGAACCACCCAGAAACTAAAAAGATATCTTCTACCGTTATGTATAGATTAACCTGTCTTCCAAAGATAGTAACAATACAAGGCTTATTCTCACCTTGAAACCCACTGAACTCAAACTTTATGTTCTCTAAATAACAAAGAACAACTATTTCTAATTGACTCAACTATGTAAAATTAACTCGTAGTTTTATCAATTATTGAACGATAAGAAAAAAATGAACCCACATAAATATTGGCAATGGAATGCTGTACCTAGTGATAAAAAAGATCTAGGGAAAGCCATTGTTATAGTCTTATAGAGGTACCCTATCAATACTATAGTTATCAAAGACATGTCTGTCATCTAATAGGTAAAAGCTCGAGTTAGATCCAGAAAAGTATACTCCTACATGGCTTTTTGTTGATTCGGTTTAATAATCAATTACATCAAAATCATTAGATTTCAAGACTGTCAAAAGCAAAAAAAACAGAAAGACAGCCAGCTAAATTTGCTGTACGGTAGACCAAATGGAAAACCACATGCTTTAGTCAAGTAAAAAATGAAATAAGATAACCAGACTGAATGCTGACCAAACGACATGTCCAGCCGATAGGATCAAATCCTTTAATCATAAACTATGAAAGAGTCATATTACCAATGGACCTAGAAGAGGAGCATTCAGATACCACACAACCAAAATGGAGTACAGTTCATCACCATAAAATTACCTGATATGGATCCAACAATCAAAGGCAAATAGGTAATCCAAACACTTATTCCACCATCATGGAGTTTGTCAATAATGCTTTTTGCCAAAGTTGCGGCAAACAATACATTGTCAGTGGGGCTCTCCACAGAGGATATGTATGATATAAGCGCTTTTATAATGTTGTCAGCATCTAGAAGAATGATTTCAACACTTGAAGCATCTAATATCGCCCCAATATTATCAAAAATGTGTCTTGTAAATGCTGAGCTCTGGGAACTCATAAGCTCCACTAGTTGAGCAAGTACCTTCTCCTTGTCTTTGACTGTAAGGTACGGGATAATAGGCTTCAGGATATTCAGGGAGTGAAGCACCTCTTGATGCTCATCTTTAGATCCACTTACTTCCTTTGGAGCACTTAGTTTCCTTGCCAATGTCATGTTATCTTTCATCAAGGAGTAAATTCTTTTACCAGCCTTTTTAGCCACAGAAGATGAACCAAATGACTTGAAAACAGTCAGAATACAATCCTGAGCACATTTCCTCACCTGAAAGAAATTAGACAATTAACATCACATCAGAGCCATATCAATTAGTATTTCTCTATATTTCACTATGGGACAATGAATCCTTTCAAAAAGCGTCAGCCTCTCGTACATAGGTCCTTAATGTACTGACACCCTGTACGAAACTATCAATGTCCAGCCAAAAGGTTACCAAATGAAACGCTTATATGGAAACATATGCAAGCAGGGTTACCCTAATCCTCAACATCCATGCTCTCCTATCTAGGGTCATGTCATGGGTGAGCTGAAGAAGTGTCATGTCATGTCTAATCACCACTCCCCAATTCTTCCTCGGTCTACCTCTACCTCTCCTCAGGCCTATCACCGCCAACCTATCACACCTCCTCACCGGGGCATCTGTGCTCCTCCTCTTCACATGCCCAAACCATCTCAGTCTCGCTTCCCGCATCTTGTCTGCCACGGCGGTTGCTTCCATCTTGCCCCGTATATCTTCATTCCTAATCTTGTCTTTTCTAGTATGTCCTCACATCTATCTAAGCATCTCAATCTTCCTTATTGCAAAACCCCACTAAAATTCCCAAACACTTAATGAAAGCCCTCACAGTAGAAGTCCCCAAAACACTCTCCACTCTCCAATAGTTGTTTCTCAAGAAGACCCACAATAATTCCGTAGCAAATCAAAGTAAAGATTCAATTTTTTTCCAACAAGCATAACTTGAATAAATCACACTCTATATAAAACACAATTTACATATGCATCATAAGCAAAAGTAGGTACATTTTTTTCAAACAAGCATAACTCAAATAACGCGCACACTATATAAACACACAATTTTCACATGCATCGTAATGAAAAGTAGGTACATTTTTTTCCCAACAAGCATAACTCAAATAACGCGAACACTATAGAAACACACAATTTACATATGCAATCATAAGCACAATTAGGTATAGTTGTTTTTCGAACAAGCATAAATCAAATAGCCCATACTCCATATAAACACACAATTTACATATGAATCAAAAGCACAAGTTAGTACAATCTCAAGAGATTAAAGAACAAACCTTTGGACGCTTATCAATGGAGAACTTCACAAATGTCTCAAACATACTTTCACAGACTCCCAATCTTCCCTATCACAAAACCCCACCAAAATTCCCAAACACTTAACAAAAGCTCTTATACTAGAAGTCCCCAAAGTACCCTCACTCTCCACTAACTGCTTTTCAAGAAGACCCACAATAACCTCATAGCAAATCAACACCTAAAGATACAATTTTTTTCCAACAAGCATAACTCAAATAACATACACACTATATATAAACACACAATATACATGCATCACAAGCACAAGTAGGTACAATTTTTTTAAGGGATAAAAGGTACCTTTGGACGCTTATCAATGGAGAACTTTACTAGTGTCTCAAAACCCACTTTCACAGACTCCCAATCTTCCTTATCACAAAACCCCACCAAAATTCCCAATCACTTGACAAAATCCCTCACAATATAAGTCCGCAAAACACTCTCACTCTCCAATGGCTGCTTTTTCAAGAAGACCCACAATAATCCCATAGCAAATCAACACTAAAGATTCAATCTTTTTCCAACAAGCATAATTTCTACATAAACAACAACATACCCAGTGTAATCCCTCAAATGGGGTATGGGGGCAGTAGTGAGTACGCAAACCTTATCCCTAACTTGGAAGGTAGAGAGATTGTTTCCAATAGAAACTCGCTTAAGGAAATTTCTACATAAACACACAATTTATACAATACATATACATCATAAACACAAGTAAGATATAATTTCAAGGGATAAAAAATGTACCTTTGGACGCTTATCGACGGAGAACTTCACAAGAGTCTCAAAACCCACTTTCACAGACTCCCAATCTTCCTTATCACAAAACCCAACTAAAATTCCCAAACACTTAACAAAAGCCCTCACAGTAGAAGTCCCCAAAGTACCCTCACTCTCCAATGGCTCCCTTTCAAGAAGACCCACAAGTACCCCAATAGCTTCAGTAGCTTTATCTGATTTAATATCATAAACTAAGGGAAGAACAATAGATAAAAATGAAGATAAAGCAGATAAAGCTTGTGGGTCAAGTGAATCTTGGTTTGAAATTGTGGAAATTGTGGCGGCGAAGTAAGAAAAAGGGGTTAAAGGTAATGATTCAGATTGAATAATGGAACGAGTGGCGGCGGAGATAGCACAAAGGTGACGGTGTTGAGGTGCTGAGGATTTTCTGTAACGTTGGAGGAGTTGTTGACATATGTCGGAGTTGTCGTTGAATACATTGTTGTTGTTGTCTGGAGCATCCATTGTGTTGAGTGAGAGAGACGATGTTGTTTGTCTTGTTGAGGGTTTAAGGAGGAGGGTTTTAGAAATTTTTAAGGTGTCTTTTTATTCGGAAATAAGTTATTCTATAATTAGTTATTCAACTCGAGAGAGAAAATGACATTATAATTTTGGGATAAGTAATTTTAAAATTAATTATATTATAATTTTATTTTAATTAAATATAAAATAAATTCATCTCAAATTTAATCTCGAATCTCTTATTCTTTATACCAAACGAGTCTTAAGAGATGTACCAATCATGGGGTAAAAATGACAAAAATAGTCTTCTTGTATAGTATTCCTTTCGTCCCAAAAAGATTGATATTTTTTATTTTTCGAGAGTCAAACTTCTTAATTTTAATTGTGTGTTAGTATAGAATCTTTAATTTTTTTGAAATAAAATCCGCATATTTGAAAATTACGTAAAAAGTACTATAAGTCACCAGAATTAATAATTTAAGATATTTAAAAATATTACGATCAAAAACAACTCGACTGACTCTAAAAAAAATGAAAAGTGCTAATCTTTTTGCGATTGAGAAAGTATACTTTTAAGTAATTTTGGTCCTTTTAAAAAAATTAATTTTTTTAAAGTAAGTATTTCTGTAAAAAAAAATCAGGGGGTTACTCACTCAAAAAAATGCATTATAAAAATATTTAGGGGGGTTGTAGGACCCTGTAAAGTATGGTATGTTACTGCAAATTTGGTCATAGTACAGGCGTTATTTTAGTCATTTTTCTTTTTTTTTTAATAAGATGGTGAAGAATTCATGAACTTGGAAGGTGGAGAGGACATAATTGACAATCAACTTGAAATATCACTAGTCATTTTTCTTATTCTTAAAAATTTTATTTTGTAGAGTAAATATTTTTTAGTTTTTTTGACTAATCGAAATAAAAAAATTATATAATACTTTTTGCAAAAAAGTTTTCCTCCTTACCAATCACACCCAAAGTAACACATCTTTTCCATTTCTAAAAGAATGAAGGATTTCATGAATGATGATCAAATCTGAGTGGCGAAGCCAAGTAGGTCATCTCCTTCGGTGAAAAATTACACAGTTTATACATGATTAAAATTATTTTTTATGTATATAATAGATGTTGAACCCCTTTAGTTTTTTCGTATGTTTACTTCTTTATATTTTGAACCCCTTAGTGAATCTTGGCTCCATCACTGATCAAATCTTCTAATTTTCCATGTTGGTGAGAAGAAGCAGATATCTAATAAAATAAATAGTAGAAAATCGCATGTACCACGTGAGATAGTTGAAATGCGCACAAACTAATCATATACAGTCAAATCTTTCTGTAATTGTCATTCGCTATAAGAACATTTCACTATAACGGCCTGATTTTCTCTGGAACTAATTTTTCATGTTATATTTTACTTCTCTATAACAACATTTCTCCTATAAAATGAATGACATTCACTATAGCGGTACACTCTTTATAAAATCATATCTCTATAACAACCGTACTCAAATATTGTGTAATAATATTTGTAAGAAGTATATTATGTATAAAAAGTAAAATATCAAAATATTTATAATAATCATTATTAATGTCGTGCATATAGTAAATTTCAAGTATGAATATCTAAACGGAAAAAATATACTTCTTATAGTGATTTGATTTAGACTTAAAAATTTTTAAAATCATATATTTTCTATCTACCAATTTCGTATAAATTTGATACTTATTTACTTGAACTTGTATTTAAATTCTCAATTAATTTTAAATGTATATGTTCCTTAGATTTTAATTCTTTATCGGTATGGTACAACTAGTCATGGATTTATTTGTAATTTATTAGTCTTTTTAATTGTTAATTAATGAGATATGAAAATCAATTGAGATTTTAAAATTAACAAATATATTATTTTCGTTTATAGCATTAAAAGTACAGAAAAATAATATTTTGCGTACTTTTATTTATAACAGCTAAATGAGATCTAAATATCAAATGTCAGTATACATATATAACACTTCACTATAACTGCCATGAAATCTTCGGACAAACGCTGACATTATAGAGATGTTTGACTGTACTAGTAATGTTGGGGGAAAACAAGGCATAAGAGAGGTGGGTTAGAGGCAGACCTAGTTTGTAGGCTATGAGATCATGCCAATCCAGTAGCTTTTATTTATAAATATCTGATTGTGAATGCATTTATTGTTGTATATATTAACTTACGATTACTGTAAAGAATCAGTAAGTTTCAAATTCTGGACCCACCTCTGAATGTGGTGATTAAACAAAATTTAAGAAAATAAACAAAGAAATTAGAAATATGCAAGTTTGGCGGAGGACATTATTACCATGTTGACTCAATCTATCTCAATCCAAGTAAATGACCCTCTTATTTATAAACTCAACCAATTTTGACATGCTAACATTAACTCAATTCGTTCATTTAACAGCGCTAAGATGAGGTCCAATAAAATTAGATCACCCCTACTTATAAGCTCAATAATTCAAAGGAGGGAAACTTAAAATTCAGCTGGAGTCATGCAGCGTGGGTTCGAACCCTGGTGGGAGCAATTTGCTCTCTTCTGGGGTATGATATTATAGGTGATATCAGTTGCTCTGTTCTCAAACCCTGGTCATTCAGGCACATCCCGCGATTTACGGATAGTAGTGATGAGGGACCGGGACTACTATCTTCAAAAATAGTTTGACATAAGTCGGGAAACTGTATATCAAAAAAAACAATCCAAACACTGTAGCATAAGCTTTTTTTACTTTCCAATCATGGGATCTTTTAAGGTTCACCTTTGAGAGCATTTTGTATTGTTTCACATGTGAAAAAAAAGTCAGAAAATAGTCAAATACTGTGTTAGAAATTTATTCTCGTGGGATGGGCAAATGAAAATGGGGTCTACTGACAAAATTAAATTCTATACTGTAAAAAAAAAAGAAAAAAAAAAGAGGGGTGGTGTGGTGGCACGGATGTCCAAGGCATATTCTAGAGCGAGTCTACGTTTACTTAGTTTATTTATCACTTTCATTCTATTTTGCATTTGACAACTTGTCCAACACATGTGTAGTCGCGCGTGGTGAATCTGGCAGGGCCGGTGTGGCTAATGAGCCCATTGCTGTTGGTGTCGAGGCTAGTTCGAGGAAAGAGATCTCATGAGAAGACGGATCAAGACAAAGACTTCCACCTAGCTCAGTTGTTTGAGCGAATACAACTTAAGCCCTTATCCGGGGTCACTACCGAAGCTAGGTTATTATAACCTCTTTCCTTTAATAGATCGATGGAAGTCTTTGTCTTGATCCGTCTTCTCATGAGATCTCTTTCCTCGAACTAGCCTATCGTGGGGTGGGGTGGGGTGGGGTGGGATCTACTTGAAAAATCAAGTTTAGCACACTTTCCCAGGACTTTAATCTTCCATAGACAGTGAAACAAGTGCACGAGTTCATGTAAAATAAGACTTTAATATATTTGGATAGTTTTATAAGGAAAAGAAACAAAATAAAAAAAAATCATATCACACGGCTCCTAAGTGGTAATCTTTATTGTGTCATGATTTTTCTTCTTATATATATATAAAACCAGATTTATTGATCTAGGACATGACTCCTAAGTTACTAGTCTTAACTTTTAGTGGAATATGGTTGACTTTTTTCAATCTTTCAATATTATTTCATAAGAACAAGTCAGAAAGATTAAAAAATTGAATCATCTAATTTTATTTATTCAATGGTTACCACATAGTGATGGCAATGAAATGAATAAAGAGTCTTGCAAAGTGAAGGTAAATTTGCTTTTTAAAAAACTTAAATTGGGATGTGATGGTAGTGAAGACAATTGTAAATAAGGAGACGAAAAAAGAAAAGAAAAGAATATATTTATATTTTTGAAGCAAAAAGCAAGCAAATCATCATAACATAAAACTCCTAATCTTTTTAAACACTACTCTACAAAAGATAATAGAGGTAAATTTAAAACGAATTACGTGAGTTCAACTAAATTTATTGCTTGCGATTATTGAATTATGTATATTATGTAGAAAACAATAATACCAACAATAATAAATTTAATATAATCTTATTATATGGGTTTGGAGAGGATAGAATGTACGCAAATTTTATCTCAATCTTAAAAAGATAGAGAGATTGTTTCCGATAGTCTCTCAGGTCAAATAAAGATAAAAAGACAACAATAATTTTATTTTATGTAGAATTTTTTTAATATATATCTAATAGTATTGTAATACAATTTAAATTTTAGATATCCTATTAGGAAGTAGGACCATTTAAGTGTAAATTAAATTGCTGGCACGTACAGTACAAATTTGGTACATTTTGAGAGATAGAAATAAATCAATGTAGACATGGTGGGACTTTTTACGTGTGTAAGTCGAGATGTGCCTAAATGATCAGGATTTGAGAACAGAGCAATTGACATCACATATAAGGTCCTATCCCAGAAGAAAGCAAATTGCTCTCATCAGGATTCGAACCCACGTTGCAGACCTCCAACAAGATTTTAAGTCCCCCTCATTTGCCATCCAACTATGCCCTGGGGGACTACTATTTACAATATAATTTTTTTTATATTCAGCTTCCCGGCTTACGCCAGATTATTCCTGAAGATAGTAATCTCGGTCCCTCAGCACTACTATCAGTAAATCGCGGAATGTGCCTGAATGACCAGGGTTTGAGAACATAGCAACTGATATCACCTACAAGGTCCTACTCCAGAAGAGAGCAAATTGCTCCCACCATGATTCGAACCCACGCTGCAGGCCTCCAACTGAATTTTAAGTTTCCCTCCTTTGTAATTCACCTATGACCCGGGGACTACTATTTACAATATAATTGGTTGTACTAGTGGAGTACTTACTGTTTCAACTACCTAGTAATAGTAGCCAAATATTATCTCAAAGAAAAAAAAACTAGCTCCTTGAGTCATAGAAGAATGTCTTATTTCCTTCTAAGTTTTTGGTGTCGAGAATCACTTATCCGACTAATTTAAATTTATACCATAAAAAAACATTTTATAGGGCGAGTGGTTTAGCTCTCACTCTTGAAAAGTGCTTCATGCTAAGAACTTGAACATTGAACCTCTGGTTAAAAGTGGAGTAACATTTACTATTTCACCATATTTTTTTGATAAATTACTATAAGAAAGTTGAACATAAAGAGGTATTACTAGATTATCATTCAATTTCATTTTTTATTCTACTTTATTTGTAAACTTCCATATAACGGAAGCATTCTTTACCGAAATGTCTTTCTGGATATTCTTTAATGTTTCAAATATTCACGGAAAATTGAAAAATTTATTGAAAATCCTATAAGATTCTTTCGTTTTCTCTTTCTCAAATATATGGTCAAAACTTCATTTGGGTTTGAATCATATTGAGAGGTCTATTACAGATCAGAAATTGTTGAAAAAATAAAATATTTTTTTTGTCCTTTCCAAATAAAAAATTATAATGTTAATCAAAGGTCTCCGATTCGAGCTTTGGAAAATGATTTTTTTATAGGGAACACTTCCGTTTTATTGACCTTACACGACACAAATCTATAATAATCAAGCCAGTAAATATCGGATACCAAATGGCTAAAGCAAAAAAGAAAAATTTACATTATGCACCCATTGATCAGATTCAGAAGTGAGTAGACATATGATGGTCAATATTATATCCCCTCCAGCAGGACATTGTCCTCAATTAAAGTTGGCAACATGAGGTCTTTGCAAATTGCAATATATCACTCAATTAAAGTTTGGTATTTGTATATCATAGGAGTATATATAAAGTAAAAAGTAGTTCCAAATATTCACCGGTATTCTTGAATTTAGAATTAGTGAAAATAAGTATGAGTTGAAGGTACAAAACGACTTGTGACAGTAGGTCATTTTTTGTTCTTTTTTGTAAAATAGAAAATTCTCAACCGAATGCTCGATAGCTGTTTTGGAGCTCGATAGTAGGTCATCCCACTAGTGCGTGAACTTTAACAAACATTATGGAACTGTATTCTCATCCGGAACTCTCGAAGTATGAATAAAGCTAACCCTCTTTACCAAAGGCGATTACATCTCTAGGACTCAACATCAAAATACAATTAAATCTAGTTGAAATAAGGAGTGTTTTACCTATGTTAATAGATCTACCTAAAACAAATCTAGTCGAATCAATAAGTTTTTGAAATGTCAGATGTCAAAAGAAAAAAGAGGAGAAAGATCAATTTCATTTTTGTTTTCCCATCTGATATTTGATACACATTTTGAGAACCGATTAATTTAGATTCATTTTGAAAAGTCTCACTTTTAAAGGTAAAGTTGGCTCTCGCTATCAAAGACAACTTTATTTTTTAAAGTTGAAACTCGAAATATCTAATTAAAAGTAAAATGATAATTATCATCTCGATCACGATGAAATTCATGTTAGTATATACATATTGTTATGCTTGTTTAGTTCCAAGAACCAGACAATGAACCTCATATTATGTGCATTGTGCAGTGCAAATTTGCCCAAAGTATTTCCTAGTAATAACTACTTAAACTAGCACATGTTTCATAGAAAGTTCTATGACATTATCACCATAAATAATTCACATTTTGACATATTAAAAAAAACAAATGCTTTATTGAGACAAAGACCATAATGGGAGGTTCAGGTTGACTGTCACAAACAAGACTGACATGGTGGATTTCTTTAAGATCTTTTTTCTCCTTACACTGTCTTTTTATGTTTGGTAGATTTTAAATAATACTCCTTCCATCTTCAAAAAGAAAAAAAAAGAGAGGAGGAGGAAAATGAATGATTTTGGTTTAATAGATTTGATATTCAAAAGTTACTAACTTGACTAATTCAATATTGTGTGAAATAAATTCACTAAGGGAAGTAAAAAGCTCTTTACGGGTGAGTTCGGTACGGAAAATATTTTTCAATTTCTCATGTTCGTTTGGCCAAAATTTTGACAAATATTTTATTTTTTAGAAAAATAAGTTCCTTAAAAATAAGGAAAATAACTTCCTTAATGAAAGTAAGGAAAACAAGTTTCTCACGTGACATTCAACCAATTACTCCACCACCATCCACTCCCACCACCCCTAATACACCCCACCCCACCACCCTTAGATTGTCAGACAAACTATTTTTTAGTATAAATAGAATTTTTTCCTGTAATATTTAACTTATTTATACAGATAATTTCTTAATACAACAAGAAAATTTTAAAGCATCAGAAGTAGAAATAGTATGTACTGAATAAAAATTGAATAACTATAGGCGACAGAGCGAAAAACTATTTTGAAGTTTGAACTTGTCAACAAACTGTAGAGTAGCCCCTCTATTTTAGGATTCACTTACATTAATACACATATTTTCCTCATTTATTAAAATATGCCCCTTCTGCCACCGACGCTTTATAGTAGCCCCACCTTTTGCCTATTATTACATTGTCCTTTCTTAATTTAACACATTAATTTTCAATGAAATATTAATGTGGATTATGAAATAAGAACATGCTTTATATGTCCAATTGTCACCTCAAAAGTCGAATAAAATTTCTTTAGTAACTGTGTTATAAAACATGATTTTTTTCATATCATTCCCATCGAATCGACTTACTGAAAAAACTCATGGTGAGAAACATGTTTTCATTGAAACGCTGTAAAACTTCTTTATTTTTTCTTGTGATAATACTACTATTTAAATTTTTCCTACCGACATTCAGCGCGAAATAGCCACTGAACATTTTTCAGTGAGAAAATATTTTTTTTAGTACAAGTTAAGATTGCGTACAATAGACCCTTGTGATCCAGTCCTTCTCCGAACCCCGCGCATAGCGAGAGTTTAGTGCACTGAGCTGACTTTTTTTTTTAGATAACCGGAAATAAAAATTGAATTCAGAACGTCCGCGTAATTTTTTATCATATCAAATTATGTGAATTGCCTCATTAAGGTTACTCATATTCGGGGGAAAAGGTATATTTACTTACCTCATTTAACCCAGATTACCATCCAAATTAATAGTGTCTACTATAGTTTCTTTGACTGCGCTAAATTGAGTTCAAATCAGGCACAAAATTGGTAAATATTACACCAAACTAAATTTTGTAGTATATCTTAAAGTGGAATAGAGACTTTAAAGGTTGCTCGAAAAAAAGTTCAAACGATGATTTCGGTATTCAAATTATGGTAACAAATAACAACAACTCAATTAAAAAAGAATTATTTTTGTAATAGGCAATATTCTTAATTAAGTAGTAGTGAGGCGTCGGTACGGAGTTACGTCAGCTGTGGATATAGACTAGGCTAAGGGACGGACTTCATTTGTGTATGAGTCAAATTAGAACTTTAGAGAATTTGTTACTTGGTGGAAAGAAATTTGGCAAGCCTAATTCGCCACGGATTTGTGATATAACGACTTGTCCATATAAGATTTTTTGCAATTTTTTCCTGTAACACAACAAAAGATTGCACGAATTGAAAGTTGATTTCCCACCGATAATTCCGAAATGAAAATTAAGAAAATGTATTTAATTTTTAGTAGAATAAGTCTATTAGAAAAAGTTATATTTATAAAAAAAAAGATTGTCTCATGAATTAATTTTGTGATTCCCATTATGTCTGAGACCAAGACTTTAGAATACATGTTATAAGGACAATTCGGTACATTAAACTCCCGTTATTTGTGAAGTTCGTAGAAGGGCCAACACATTAGAACATACGCTCTAGTGAAAAAGAAATTAGTGTCCCCGGGGCATAGCTGGATGGCAAAGGAGGGGAACTTAAAATATAGGCGGAGGCCTGCAACGTGGATTCGAATCCTGATGAGAGAAATTTGCTCTCTTCTGGAGTAGGATCAGTAGCTCTATTCTCAAACCCTAGTCATTCAGGCATATCCCGTGATTTACTGGTAGAAAGATGACACAGATTTTGAGTATATCGATATATATACCTTAATTCAAAAAAAAAAAAAAAAACTTGCCCACGCAAGATTAGACTTCTAGTTTTTTCGGGTAAACATGATAAAAGATTGCGGAATTTAAAGACTAATTTTATAAGTGATTATTTGCGCTTTAAGAAGTATTTTAATTGAAATAATAATAATAATAAAAAAATCTAAACTAATATTTTTTTGCGAGTTTCACATTTTAACTATCAACAATTCCCTTTTGATATTTAAACTATTATTATCTATGAATTAAAACACATATAATCGACAGTTCAAATAGAAAAAAGGAACAAATTATAGTTGATCTAGTCCGTGTTTAAACATGTTATTTAATACATAAATGATAATAGTTTAGACTGAAAAAAGACCGGGTTGACATGTGAAACCCGGGCAAAAGCAGTTGTAATGTGTTTTTGTCAATTACTATCTCATTCTATTTTTATATTTAATTAAAATCCGTTTATATTATTGTTTTTTACTATACATGCAAGTCTGTTCTAATTTATTTCCATCACTAATATTAACACCTTTATAGAAAGAGACAACAGAGAAACTTTATATATATATATGGAGGTGGAAGCTTGAAAGCTACTTAGATAGAGAAACTACAACCACTGTGTGTCTGTGTGAGAGAGAAAGTGATAATATGGGTATGGGATTTACAACAAAAACCAAAGAAAACAACAGCAATAGCAGCCATAGCAGCAGTAGCAGTGAAAGTTGGGGAATGGGTTTTCTCTTCATATTTTTTCCAGAAGAAGACGACGAAAACAACAACAATAATATTCTAAAAAAAAAAAACGATTTCTCATTTTCTTCATCTTCATCTTCATCATCATCATCTTCTCCATCATTTAAATCCATTAACGCGATTCTCAAACGCTTGAATTCATCTCATCTACTCTCTAAAGCCCAATCCACAATTTCAATTTGCGCACTTTTAATCTTCATCACTCTTCTCCTCTTCACTCTCTCCACTTTCGAACCCACAAATTCAATTTCGACCCGGCCCGTTTCGAAAACCCGGAAACTGATTCCCTTCCCACATGCATTGCAAGGAATGGGTTCGTTGTATAGAAGAGGAACGAGAGCAATGAATGACGTCATCATTGCTCACTTAACTGAATCTTTAACGGTAAACGAACTGAAAATCTTCCTTCGGTTGCTGCACAGAACAGGATCCACTTCGAAATCCGACATTATATTTATATTTTCATCGAAAACCAGTATGTTCGATAACGCCATTGTCGAAGAGAACAACTCGTTCTTGAAGCTCATCAATGGCTATGAGAAAAACAATTATTCCTCGAGTTCCGACCCGACCCAGTTCGTGATTTCGAGCAAGAAAGATGAGGAAAGTGGAGAACCAATATGGGGTCGCAAAATTCGGAGCAGTAATGAAGAAAATGGGAACGTGACTGAGTCAACTCGGTTGAGTTATGGCTCGGTGGTGAGTTTCGACGTAGATGAACTCGATCCGGAGAACTCGTTATCCGGGTTCTTAGAACATGTTCCAATGAGTTTGAGAAGATGGGCTTGTTACCCGATGTTACTGGGTCGGGTTCGGAGGAATTACAAGCACGTAATGCTAGTCGACGTAAAGGAATACATTGTACTCGGTGACTCACTGAGTCAACTCAATAATCGTAGTCCAGAATCCGTTATCATAACAACAATGCCTACTAAGAAAAAGAACTCGGAGAAAAAACTCGTTAACTCGGGGATTGTACTCGGTGGTGCCCGAGGAGTACGACGATTGGCGCACGCGATGTTAACAGAAATTGTCCGAGTTATCATGCAGCACAAGAAGAGAAACTCGGTGTCCGAGTCAGTACTGTTTAACCAACTCGTTGGAAATGTGTTCGTATTGAAGAATGTGAATTTGATCGTATCGGGTGAGTCAATTCATGAACTGAGTTCACTCACCGGGTTGAACTCCAATTCATTTTCTATATCAAAATTTTCAATTGTTAGGCGTGGGAATAGTAATTTGGATGTTAGTTATGTTTTTAACAAATATTTGTGTTAGCTTATAGTGATTGTTAGTAGTTAAGAGAGAAAAAAATCACAGGTTTATATATATATTTTTTTGGAGTTTTTGTAGTATTTTGTTCATAATACAATTTGTTCAATAATATTTTGATTTTTTGTGCTTAACTTGTCAATTATTTTACTATTCTTTTGCTCTCCTGTGTTACTTATGGAGAAAGAAAAGGAGAAAAGGAGAAAAGGAAGTAACAAATAGTGTTCAAATTGATATGGGCAGTATAGTTTATATAGTGTAAAGAATTTTTGGCCGCCCTACCTATCAAGATATAGAGATAAAGTCTGCGTACACTTTATTCTTTTCAGATCCTATATTATGAAATTTTACTAGATATGTTGTTGTAGTGTAAAGAATTTTTACATTAATAGTATAATTTAATCGACTAACGCCAACTACTGACATTATAAAGATTTTTTGATCCATCACTTTTGAAAATAATACGTATTTATTCGAAATAATTCTAAGAAATATATACTTACAGACTTGTAGGTAGAGATGGCAGTGGATCTTGGACTCGGTCCGGATCCGGTGGATCCAGATCCGTTTTATAGGATATAAAACTTCAAAATTTGGACCCGATGGATCCGGATCCGTTTCTGACGAATCTGGATCTGGATCTTGTGTTTGAGATCCGTATCTGATCCAGATTCGACCCGTGGATCCGTTCTTTATTAAATATATGCATAACCTAGAATGTAATTTTATAAGTATTTTCTTAAAAAATTTCATAATTTATGTATTTTACATTCAGGTTTGGAGTAATGGATATTGAAAATTTTAGGAAGAATTGGCTTGAACATCAATTTTATTACTCCACTAATCACCCTCAGCTTTCATTCTCACACCTCATAATTTCCTTGAATAAATAAATTAACAGACCTCTTAATTTATTCTATAGATATAAATTAGTGCTTTAATATATTTACTTTTCATGTTTGCTTCAATATGACTTTAATGCCTTTCTACTCCAAAATGGTTAAATGAAACATCTTCTTTAAATACCATGCATTCTTTAACATACTCAAATTATCTCTTGTTACTTATTTAATTTTCTATCTATCATACTGAAAAATGCATTTTGTTACAAGTATATATGTACATGTTTCTCAGATTTAATTAGGTCTTTATCATTTTATGAGGCTTTTTGATTTTTTTTTGTTGTTATAAAATCAAGGAGACATTCATTTGTCTACAGTAATATAGGGAGACCAAAGATGCCATCGTCCAATTCTTCATGTGCAACATGCAAATTATTGCGTCGAAAATGCACTCAAGAACTCAAGAATGTGGATTCAGATACGATCCGTGGATCCGGTGAATCCAATGGATCCGATCCGTTGTCATCCCTACTTGTATGTAGGCTAACAAATTTTCGAAAAGGAACACATATTACGTCTAAGATGAATCCCGCATCCAAATAGGAGAGAAAACGGAAATGCTTTATAAGATATAATATAAATTTACATGTACACTCATTTATGAGCTGGATAATGACGTGGTTCAAATAACAAATTTGTGAGATCAATCGGTTAAAATCAACCGTTGTCTTCATGTAATTTATAAGTTACGAGTTCGAGTCGTAGAATCAGTCATTAATGTTTGCATTAGAATAAAATGTCTACAACACACTCTTTGAGTGCGGCCATTTCCTAGACCCGGCTAATATTAGATGCTTTGTACACTATATTGTCCTTTATATGGTTAAAACAAACTATACGTGCCATTAGCTTAGGTTGTTAAACAAAATGTTAAAACATTGGTCAATTTCACTTTTACGGGGAAAAAAGAAATTTGATTGATCTAATTTAGGGAAAGGCCTTGTCGTAACAATTTTTTTTTTTTTAATTATAGAGGCTGAAATCAATGATCTTTTTAATCAACACCATAATTACCATTCTTTTTCCCGAACACGATTCAATCATGAATTTGTCCTAACTAATTTAACTAACTACTTATTACTGTTTCCGGCCCCTAAAAAAATAATTGTTGCCCTTTCACTATATTTAATTTCAATGGAATTTTATAATGAGCTTCTTTGTCCCGCAAAGGGAGAGGTAAGGTATGTGTAAATTCTACACTAATCATGTTCTACTTATGAAATTGCATTGGGTATGTTGTTGTTGTAAAATTTTACAATGAATACAATTTTTCTTTTCAGATGTAAATTAATACACGATGCCACTCTTTTCATTTTAAATTGTTCCAGAACTTTTTGATATTTATTCTACTAATAAGATATTTTTTACATAAATTTTACATTTTCAAAATATGTTTAATACTTTAGAAAAATAAGAACCATTTATTACTATTACTTTTTTCAGATTTACCATTAATATTTCAATTAGAGGAGTATTTATTAAGTGAGAGATTCAAGAGAGATACTATAAGGTAGTTTAGATAAATATTTTATGATTAAGATTATCTATATTTTTTTAAGGAGCGTGTAAAAACTTTAAAAGGCATAATGTTAGTAAGCTGCAGAGAAGGATCTTATATTTTGAATTTATGAGTTTGAGTTCAGAAAAGACATTAGTGAAATGTGGATAAAATATCTTTAAACGTTTCATGAATTTTTTAACACAAATATATAATTAATTTAACCAAAGTTAAGTGGTTATACCGAATCCATAACTAGAACACTAGCTCTGCCTCTACTGCTAGGAGGTAAAATTAATTAATATTTGACGAATTTAAAATAAATATCGAACAATGGTTTTTGAGTTTTTTTTTTGTGGTTTGGGGGGTGGGGGGGTTGGGAAAGTTGAAGGAAAAGAGTCATGGAAGGAATGTGAGGCAGCTAAGCTCTTTTGGGATTGAGAAATACATTAATTGAAACCATGTGTTATGTAACTCATTCCACCCCTTTATTTATTTTCCTTTCCCCCCTTTTTTGACTAAATTTATTGGAGAGACTCAACAAAAGGTAAACATAGCGGACGAAACGTGATTAATTTAATTTCATGCCTTTTCTTACCTTGGTTGTTCTTAATATTCACCTTTTACAGCTTTTTCCAACTAACCAAACAAGGCTTACTTACACAATCGAGAGATGTAGCGGTCAGATAAATTGTATTTCTCCACCTTTAACAAGAGATTTCGAGTTCGAGTCCTAAGGGAGCAACTCCTTTAATAAGCTTACATGTCGAGATTCTGAATTAGTCGAGTTATTGGATAACAAATACCTATTAATTAGATATAAAAAAAAAGGCGCATCCCTTGATATTATGTAAAACAAAGGGGAAAAGGGGGTTTAGAGAAGTCCCATGATTTCCTAAAATCGATTTTGGTCGATGAAAATACGAAACATAAAGTTAAAAAGAAAAAGAAATTATAATTAAAGTTTAACGACACTCTTAAGAGTGAGATTTTTCTAAAAAATGCACGGACTTGACTTAAAACAGATAATATAACATTATGTTAAGAGTATTTTAGACTTGTAGAATAGGACGTCTTTGTTGTTTTTCAAATTTCCCCGCCATCAAGGGAAAAAAAAAAGAGAGTTTAAAGGAGCTTGCTAGTTATTTAAGAGAATAGATAACTAAATAAAATGCTGATCTCCTCACTTGTCGCTTCCCTGTAGTAGTTTATCATAAGTAAAAAAATCGAGAATTAGTCTTTGATACGCAAAGTTCATTTAAATGCATGTTAATTAAATCAAGCACACAATTTATGTCTGTCCCATTAATTACTCCCTTGGATTCAAAATAAGTGTTTACTTAGCCTTTTCACCCCCTTAAAAAAATATTATCTTCTTATACAAAAATAGATATACTGACTAAACTGTCCGTATTTAATATTTATTTATTGTCTTGAGTAAATAGAGGCAATTCTAAAAAAAATAAAGTTAATTTCTTTTTTACTTTGTAAGTGACCACTTATTTGAACGAAAGTAAAACAACTAGTTGAACACTTATTCTGAATCGGAGGAAGTGCGTTTTAAGCAAGCTACTACTACTACTCACCCAACTCATTCTTTAAGTTACTTAGCTAATCACGATTAATTTAATCACCAAGATTTAATGTATAATTATATGATGGTCATAGAAATCTTAATACTAATGGCATGGTAAACTCAAGTTAAAAGAGACATTGGAGGAATGTGAGGTAGCTAAAGTTTTTGGGAGTGGAGAGAGCATTGATTGGAACCACGTGCTTATCTTTTAAACACATTTCCACTCCAATTTTTCCCTTTGTTCCTCCGCTTCATTTTTATTAAGATTTTTTCTCTCGGTATACGGTGCTCCTATTAGGTTCCGATCGGAGGCACTACTAAAAAAATTTCTATTTTTCATTGAAAAATATTCAATGACTATTTTTCACTAAACGTCGGTGGAAAAAATTTAAATAATTATGTTTTCATATGAAAAAATTTAAAAATTTTCCAACGTGTCAATGAGAACATGTTTCTCACCATATGTTTTACTAGTGAGTTGTTCGGTGGGAATGAGGTGGAAAAATCACGCTTTATAGCACAAATTTTTCACTGAATATCGATGAAAAAACCTCAATTTTTAGTAGTGAGGTAGGGTCAACATTCAAAGTTTATGAGTTTACAACAATATCAAGTCATTATTGCAATAATAATAATAATACTAATAATAGTAATAATAATAATATACAAGATCTAGGTAAAAGTTAATGAGTTCAGGTGAATACGTAATCAACCTTCTAGATTGCCCTTGAGCCCGACTAATCTGAACACGCCGCATAAAATCTATTAATTATAAGGAAACCGCTCCCTACTTGAAATTTTTCATACTTAGAACTCATATTCGGAATCTCAAACTAAAAATATAAATTTTTTATACATTCCATTACAACTTTCGGCGACTTTTCCTCCCATTAATTATTGTGATTATTAAGTGTTCTCGCCTCGAATTCTGTTCTCTGCCGTTTTATCGGCTGACGAAATCGGGAGACAAATTGATTCCTTAACTTAAGCGGTTTGGGCTGGAAACGGAACTCTAATTTCCAGCAATGGGTTTTCCAACTACTCCAGAAAGCGTTAGGACGGTGGTATGAGTAAATTAAGAGGTAAGAAACACGAATGCAGCTAAGTACAGTAAAGTAAATGATAAAGATAAAAGTAAAGGATAAAAGATAGATAAGATTTTCTCGCCATCTACTCCTCTTGCTCGGATAATGACCCTTTCTTTTAGCTGTTGTTGGTCGTTATCGCTTTTAGGGGTCCGGAAATCCTTTTGACTTGGTCGTTGAGACGTCTGCATCTGAGTGAGTCCCAGTCGTACCTCTAACTAACAATTTGGCTAAGATGCCTTAGTAGCCGATGAAGTTCTTGTAGTCGAGGGCTAGGAGTAAATTCGGCTCTGGAGCAGTTCGGCTGTCACTGAATTTGGCTAAACACTTAAATTATTTTTTAGTGTTAACAATAAGTAATTTAATAAGATGAATACACACATATATATATATATATAATGTATCATGCTTTTATTTATTTGGTATGAACACAAAGCGCAGATTAAAAAGACGAGATAAATTAAAAGGTTGAAACTTAACCGTATTTAATATTTACATCAAACTAATGGAGGTAAGAGTAGCAAGACAAACGACTTTCATATACTCTCCCTTTGGGTTTTTAATTAATGGTAAATTTGAACTATGAAGACTCGAGTCAATTCCCCGGCAGACATAAGTTTTTTTTAAAATATTATAAAGAGATCTACAAAGTGCATTCACGTGCCACGAGTGTTAAGGACTTAAGTTAAGACTTCTATGGTCCATTAATTAAACAGAGTTTGCGTAATTAAGGGATAATTCTTTTGCAAATCTCAATGACTTAAATTAGTAACAATAGTTTTATTATTCGGGGAAACGTCAATGTAGCTTCTAGCAAGGAGATCAGCATAGAGAGTAGTGAAATTGAAATTGAAATTGAAATTGAAATTGAAATTAAAATTAATAGGTGTTTTCCCCTATTTTCTTAAATAAATTTCTCTGTAGATTTTTAACCTATCAATCCTTCCTCCTTGGCGAGGAAATTTATCAAATAGTATAAATATATTTAATCATTTATTTTCTAATTAATAGTTTGAGTGTGAAACATTATACCAATTCATGCATCCACCATCCCAATTCTCGTTATCTTTTTTGGACAAAATTTTATTCGCACGGTGTGTTTATATCAAATCAAGATCTGATTTACATATTACAAGATTTAATACTTCATAGAAATGTTCTTGATAATAAGTGAATCTCTGAGAGTTTATAAGTATCTTTAACGCTCTCAAGTGATATAGTTATGTTGCAAGTTGCAACACCATAAAATAAAGTTTTAGGGGAATCGTTTTACTCTAAAAAAGGTTCATGATGACTAATGATGTAATTGGTCCTTAACTATTTCTCTAACCCCACAAGCTTTTTAAGATTATAAGTGATGTTTATCATTCCATATGCCTTCATCACTCCACATCTCGTCTGAATACTTGAATGGAAATTGAAAAATATTTATTAAACTGATTATGTTGATTGGATGGTATACGTATATGCATATCATTCATACATTATATCAATGACATTGGTTTACTGATATATTATTGAGAAACCACTTGGGAAGTCGGGTTAAAGGATATGATACATGATTACAAGAGTGATGATTGTTAATGACACTTTAGCCATAGAGCTGGTATACGATGGGACATTCCGGATGTGTATATGGACCTCATGAGTCCCCCATGGGTCACGTGAAGCAACTATTGTAGCAGCGTGTGTATACTGGGTACATATGACCATTGCATACATACATCTCATTTACATTGCATTCATTCTCATTTTGATATGTATTTAATATTGTGTTTACTCGGTGTTAATTTTTGATAAACTACTTGATCTTGTAATTTGATAGAGGAAATATTGATACTTGAAACTCGTAACTGTTGTGAGGTTAAGTTGTGAGGCTTGATGGGACTAGACGCTCGATTATGGGGTTTAGGATGGATCTTGTACAAACTTGAGAATAGGGGAGAACTTTTACACTACTGAACCGCATATTTATTGCTAGGTTAGTTAACAAATTATATTATGCCTAAGTGACTAACTAGTAGAGAGGTATCAGAAAGTACCAACCCTCGCCATCATTATAGCTAGAGTCGGTCGGCGATACTGCTGAGTACACATGGTTTTCGTACTCACTCTACGCTTGTTGCACTCTATGTGCAGGTAGTGAGACAGGAGGTGATGGAGTAGCTTATCGTGCTTAGTCCGTGCTGATCACTTGGAGACTTCAGGGTGAGTCGCTGAGGCATTTTCGACACTGGATCTCTTTATCTGTTCCCGGCACTGGAGCTCTTTATCTATCTTTACCTTTCTGTCATTTACTTTCAGACAGTGTTTCTATTTCAGTTCAGACTTGAATTCATTTTAGAGATTCGTACTCATGACTATCGGATCTATTGGGATTTTCTTCAGACTCTGTATTTCTATTTAAAGACTTGTTAATTACTTTTTTCTACTTCTTTAATTTTTTTATGTTCTTATGTTGTATGAGTAGGGTTCACCATAGGTTAGGGTAGGTGCCCTCACGGCATGATGAAATTTTAGGCCGTGACACTTTCACATTGTGGAGGGAAAGACTGAACTCCTTAGGGGCTTTGTTACATGATTTCAGAAGGAGCGAATGCTGCTACTCGCAGTCCCAGACGAGTGGGTTGCAGAGGCTTTCACCAAGGGTTTGAATCCTTTGAGTTCGGATGCCTCACGGAAGCTCAAGGAAAATATTTTGGAATTCCAGGATGCAACATGGAAAGATGTACACAACCGATATATGTCCAAGATCTGGATAGAAGATGATTTGCCGGGGACTCAAGCCGGGAGTATTTTTCGGAAATTAGACAAAGGAGTAAGGACAGACAAGAACTCCTCGAAGAACCGCTTCCAACCTTATCCCCCTCCGAAAAGCAAGGAGGTGGATAGGGTTTTTGCTCCATTGAGAAAACAAAAAAAAGGTCTCAAAAGAAACAATCAAGGATTGGTGAATTTTGATAAAGGAAATTCATCCAACTTCTCCACAAAGGGTCCCAGATACCTGAAATTATCCTAGTACAACTTCAGCATCAACGAAGACCAGATGGTAACGATATTGAGAACTCATCCAGCATCCCGACCTCCAAAACCATTATAGTCCGAGACGAAGAAAGGAGATCAGTTCGTTTGGTGTGACTTTCATGACATGCACGGGCACAAAACTGTAGATTGTAGACATCTACGAGAAGAGGTAGCAGGAATATTGAGTAGGGGCCACTTTCGAGAATATTTAAGCGAAAGAGCTCGTAACAACTATGAGCGGGGACTACCCGCCGAGGATAAATCCAATCTGGCCGCAACACCTCATGTGATAAACATGAACTTTGGTGGGTCAATGATTGCCGCTACATCTTTCACTGTGGTTAAGAAAATAAAATTTTCAATAACCCAGGAAAAGAGATTTTGGGAAATACCATACGGGCATACTATTACTTTCACTGAAGAAAATGATGCCAGTGTGATCTTCCCCTATAACGACACATTGGTGATTTCGGTACCTATTGATTGCTTTCAGGTGAAGAGAGTTTTGATTGATCCCGGAAGCTTTGCTAACATTATCCGGCTGAAAGTTGTGGAAAAAATGAACCTGACAAATAAAAAATTTCCGGCTGCCAGAACGCTCTCATCAAGGTAACTAAATTTTATCTCATCGACGGTGACATGAGGTATAATGCTATATTTAGAAGGCCATGGATACACAATATGAAAGCAGTCCCATCAACATTATATCTATTCATGTTCCCGATACCAGAAGGGATCCAACAAACTAAGAGAGAATAACCCGCTGCCAGAGAAATGTATGTCATAGAGGCACACATATTCTAAATAGCAATTAAATAAAGTGGAGCCCACATCTAAAGATGCCCACCAGGTTCTGCCATCAGAAACAGAATCAAGCTATTCGGAAGAGGAGTTTTCAGACTGGTACCAGGTGCCTAGATATTTTCAGGTACCGGACAAGTCAGATGCCACCAAATCCAGAGTACAGGAGCTCGAGCAAATATCTCTACATGAAGAAGCTCCTGACATGAAGGTATACCTGGGCATGGGGTTAACTTGGAGCTCAGGGATTTAATTCTTAATTATCTTACAGCTAATAGTGATTGTTTTTCTTGGTCATATAAGGATATGACAGACATCGCTCCAAAAGTCGCAACTCATAAGTGTGGCCTGGATCTCAGTTTTCCTCCTGTGCGGCAGAAGAAGTGACCCATCGCCAAACTCCGCAAAAAGTTTGTGAAAAATGAGATAGCTAGATTACTTAATATAGGATCAATTCGGGAGGTAAAATATCTGTATTGGTTAGCAAATGTAGTTGTAGTACCTAAAAAGGGGAACAAGTTTAGAATATGTATCGACTATAAAGATTTAAATAAATCGTGCCCAAAAGACTAGTTCCTATTACCAAACATAGATCAAATGATCGATGCTACAGCTGAATATGAGATAATGCGTTTCCTCGATGCGTATTTCGAGTATATACAAATAAGGATGCACCCGTAAGACTAAGAGAAAACATTTTTAACTACTTTAGGCACTTATTGATATAATGTTATGCCTTTCGGATTAATAAGCGTTGGATCTACTTATCAAAGGCTAGTAAACAAATACAAAAAACTATGAAAGTATATATAGATGATATGCTTGTTAAGAGTCTTTGTGCAGAAGACCATTTAAGTCACTTGCAGGAAACATTCGAGGTGTGGAAAAAATATAATATGAAGCTCAACCCCGATAAATATGCCTTCGGGGTAGGCTCCAAAACATTCTGGGATTTCTTGGTCTCTCAAAGAGAAATATCGATAAATTCTGATAAAATAAAAGTTATCGAAGATATACGGACACACTTGAAGACGTAAAGGCAGTACAACGGCTGACCGAGCGAGTGACAACTCTTAGCATGTTTATCTCCCGGTCATCGAAAAAATGCCATAGGTTCTTCACACTTCTAAAAAAAAGAACGACTTTGTATGGAAGTCTGAATGCCAGGAGGACCTTATAAAATGGGACCTGAAATCTTACTTATCCAGACCTCCTCTCATGTCAAAGTTAAAGGACGGAGAACAACTCCTCATATATATCGCGGTCTCAGAGGTAGCGGTAAGTGCAGTTCTGGTATGGGAAGAGAAAGGTATGCAATTTCCTGTTTACTATGTAAGTAGAGTAATGTCAGGGGCCGAAACCTGGTACCCATACTCAAAAGGTTGGCCTTCGCTTTAGTTATGTAGTCGCGAAAGCTTTGACCATATTTTTAGTGCCACTCAATTGTTGTATTAACTATGTTTCCACTTAAGAACATATTACATAAGCCCGAACTTTCAGGGTGTTTGGCTAAATGGGCAGTGGATTTAAGTGAATTTGATATTGAAGATAGACCTCGGACTGCGATAAAGTCGCAAGTCCTTGTTGATTTTATGGCCAGTTTCAGTCTGGGAGTAACCCTTCAAGTAGAAAAAGAAGCTATTTTAGTATCGAGGACTGCCTCCGGGGTCTGGACGCTTCACATAAATGGAGTCTCCAATGTCAAGGGGACCGTTCTGGGAGTAGTGTTGCATACTCTCACCGGGGAAGTCTTAAGACAGACAATTCATAGTTCTCCTTTGACTAACAACGAAGTCGAGTATGAGGCTTTGGTTGCAGGTCTGGAGTTATCCAGAGGCTTGGATCCTAGATCATCAAAGTCAGATATGATTCGTTGGTGGTGGTGAACCAAATTCATAGAGTACTCAAATATAAAGAGGAACGCATGTCAAGATACCTCAAGAAAGTTTTTAAGTTGTTTTCCCAGTTTTAAAAGTGGACGGTGGTACATATACCCCGAGAGAAAAATGTAGAGGCTGATGCACTTGCGAATTTGGGCTCCAGCACATAATCAAATGGTACAAAAACAGAGCTATCGTCTAGGTTTTGTATCTAGCCCTGGATTCAGAAGGGTATGATGAGGTGAACTCGACCATCTTGACTTAGGATTGGAGAAATTAATTTCTAGACTACCTCATAAACGGGAAGCTCCCGGAGGACTCGAAAGTTTCTAGAGATTTAAGGACTCCCGGTACCGCGTTGTTGATAGGAAACTTTACTGGCAGTGCTATTATGGTCCCTTAGGCCGATGTGTGTACCCCGAGGAAGCTGATTACGTGAAGAGAGAAGTGCATAAAGGGATATTTGGAAACCATTTCGGATCAGAATCCCTGATGAGAAACTCATGAAGGCTGGTTATTATTGGCCCCAAATCGAGAAAGACACAAAATTATTCGTGAAGAAATGCGACAAGTGGCAGCGTCATGAAAAGCTGCTACACCAACCAGGAGAAGAATTGCATCTGGTCATGTCCCCATGGCCATTCATAAAATAGGGAATGTATATAGTCAGACCTTTGCCTGCTGCGCTAAGATAGGTATCTCAAAATATATTTATGGCTAACTATTTTTCTAAATGGATTGAAGCTGCAGCTTATACGAAGCTCCGGGAGAAGGAGGTGATTGACTTCATTTGGCAACACATCATTTGTTATTTTGGCATCTCAAAGGATATAGCTTGTGATAACGGCCGTAATTTTATTGGAGCCAAAGTTACAAAGTTCTAGATGACTTGAACATCAAGAATATTACATCCACACCCTATCATCCTAGTGCAACGGTCAAGCGAAGTCAACAAACAAGACTATAATTCAGAACTTTGAGAAGAAATTGGAAGCAGCAAAAGGAAAGTGTCTTTTCATGCTACTGAAAATATTATGGGCATATAGAATCACGACAAAAATGAATACCGGAGAAACTCTTTTTTCTTAGTTTATGGTGCAGATACCTTGATTCCAGTAGAAGTCGAAACTTCAAGCTTGAGATATATTCGGGCAGAGGAGCAAGTCAACTCAGAATTAATATCCATACATTTAGACTTACTTGAGGAGCGTCGAGATCTTGCATACGTCCGGATGGTTGCCCAGAAATAAAGAATTGAGAGATACTACAACTGACGCACAAATCTATGATATTTTAAACTTGAGGACTTGGTGCTTCAGAGGGTGACTCAAAGCACTCGGGAGGTTAATGCATGGAAACTAGGTGCAAACTGGGAAGGTCCATACATCGTCATTGGGATCGCCGGTAAAAGAGATTATCAATTGACAAACGAAGAAGGAAACAAACTTCATAGTAATTGGAACGTAATCCACTTAAAGAAGCATTATGTTTAGTAAGACAAACATACGATGCACTCTTTTTTCCTTCGTCCGAATTTGGTCCCAATTCGGTTTTCTGGCAAGGTATCTAATGAGGACCTATAAAAGCATGTTAAGAGTCTTGCTACTAAAGAAATCTATCCAGTGTCTGGGTCCTCATGGAATGAACACCTAGAAACTGGGGGCCATATACACTCATATAAGAGGGTAAATTCAAAGCTTCAAGGAAGAGCATGTATTATTGGGGACTTCCCGCAAATGATTACATAAATGTAACTGGCGCGGATTGACCATACTAGATGGCAACCGGATTATTCTTGCACTTGTCTTTACATTTGTGAGTTAAAGGAATCAATAAAAAATTTCTTTTATGATTAAGTAAAACTTTGCCATCAAGACCATAAAAACGTGTGTTGTTATAAACATATCAAAAATTTTGTACCATAATGAACATGAGACGTCCTCTTCTACAACACCATTAAAAATAAGGTTTCTCTCTTATAAAAAACCTTAACAAAAAATAAAAGGTTAAGGCTCTGGTTACTCAAAGTATCAGAGTTTTAAGTTACCAGGAACCAACCAAAGTAAATCCGGGACCAACTGCAAAGGCCATGTAAAGCCCCAATAAAAGATGAAATTTACATCTTTAGAATAAATTCAAGTTTGATGGAATTAGAGCCCCAATAATTTTGTGCCATCATGAAAATTATTGCTTGAACTATTGATAATGGTGAAATCGTAATCATCAAATAAATGTATGAAATGAAATGAAAATCTTGAGAAAATTGTGAAAAAAGAAATTCATTCATTGATATTTTTATCGGGCTGGAACCAAACCGATTACAAAAGAGTACTACCGGGCCCAAAAGTGACACGGTGACATTTAAAAAGCTGAACAAAAATTAAAACTCGCGAAAAAGGTTACGATACGCTCGATCCATGGTCCGCCGGGGGTGTTTCAGTGTTATCAACAAAACAAATAGACCAAAAGATCAAACATGGGGGGAATCATCAACTTCCACATCAGAATCACCTATCACCACGTAACTCCTCCATGGATAACTCTGCCTCGTGAAGGTCGATCTCCGTATCCAGGATTTCAGAAAGGATGTTAATCACTGGCTTGTTGGCTTCCTCAAGCATATCTATATGAGTCTTTAAAATAGCTAAGTCCCTACGGAGCTTCCACCTTCGACATTTGGCTTGGAGCTCAGTGATGGTATTCTCGGAGAAAACAAACTGCTCCCGAGCAGTGGCTAAATCCGCTTCCCTAAAGGGTTATGTATGAAGAGGTCTAGACTTAAAGGGAATTCTCCTAGTCCCTTAATGACTCGACGGCATCTTGCAAATGCAATCTGAGGAAAGCTTGAACAGAGTCACAATCTCTAATGTCGTCCCTAAGGCTTTCAACCTCGGCTCTGCAATGCCGAACTTGCTATAACAACTTATTTTCTTTATGAGAGGGAGCCATAGCTTTAGCTAAATCCATTGTGGAAAGAGCAGTGGCATGCCCCTGAATAGGAAAAGTTGTGTCGGTAAGGAAGCAAGATTGTAAATATGGATTGAAAGGGGTGATATTTTACCTGAAGAGGCAAGTCAACCAGATGTGCGAGAGAATCATCTAGAGTGGCACTCGGGCTCTTCCGGTGGGAGGAGGCAGATGTCCGACCTCAGTACCAGAGGTAGGAATAGAGTTATCTTTAGAAGTATGGGTCGATGGAAGAGCTGTCTCGTTTCCCAGAACATCATGTTGAGGGCTCACGGGATTCATGCCTTCGCCAGTTTCCTTCTCTTCCTCATTAATTTGAATAACGCCAGTTTTTATCTCTCTCTAAATTTTGATAAGCCGGCCGTGATTTCTAACCCAGGAACCGATCCCCGTGTGGGCCTCGGGAGTTCCTTCTTGGGGATTACACTTCCGGTTGCTGGAAGTAGACTGGAGTATGTTGGTCAAGGCGACTGCATGAGAGGGCACTTTTTGGGCCACATGTTTTCTTACTTGGAGCACTATATGAGGAGCGTATTTAATGAGAAGAAGGCATGGGAAAATAAATAAATAAATAAATATAATGAGGTGTATTAGGGTGGGACTCACCGTGATATTTCCCTTCCACCACTGAGAGGTAATGCTTTTCCATGACCGGGTGGTGTTGGGAGAGGCGCGAAGAAGGCTCACAACTCACTCAAAAATCTCGTCGATAAGTTGTGGTTCAACTAAAACAGTTACAGAGATATAAAATATGCATATAAGTAGGGAGTTTCTCTGTTTGCAACGGAAAGATAAGTTTCTTATTAGGAATACTTACGAGTAGTGTTCCACTCTTTTGGGAAATGATCAGAGGTATGCTGATGAATTTGGTCAGTCATGATCATTACGAACCATGTTAATCCGCCCCGATTAAAGTCATCTTCAGTGTTAACAAGGTTGCGAGCTCCATGGGGGTACAAGTGAATTATGCCACCCCGAAACACCCGGGGGTAGTAGAGGAGAAAGAGATGATCGATTGTGAAAGGCGTGTTGGCACAGTCAACCAACATCTGAATGTAGTACACCAATTTCCAAATCTGAGGGGCTACTTTCCCTAAACAAACTCTAAATCGACAATGGATGTCCTCGATAATCTTTGGGACGGAAGTCAAAAACCTATGATAAAGGGGTACGTATAAACCATTGAAAACCCCTCAACATGGTGGTTCATGCGGTTGGGTCTATAATTCTGACGTCCATATTGGAATTGAAGTTACAATCCTTCACGACATCAGGAAGAACCTTTGCAGTTATCAAAGATTCTATCTCTTCACTGGGTTCGAAGCATTTCGATACACGAAAATCACCATAAAAATCAAACCCAAAAAGAAGAATTTCTATGGCAAGATAATATTGTCCAGCTTCTTGACTTTTGGGAGTTATATGCTCTTTTCTTGGGCGATGGTCCGAGGGAGAACTGTCATTGTCCCTGGGAAATGTAAAGGAGAGGATTTAGAAGAAGACATTGTGGAAGTAAGTATGCAGAAGGAAGGAAGATATTTGGTGGTTATAAGGTTGGAGAAAATTTTAGTTTTCTTCTAAGTAATATTTTGGACTCCTATTTATGAGATGAAAATATAACGTTTGGGAAATGAAAAGACATGCATTATCACTGCAATAATTCACGTCGATAAGAGCGAATGGTCAATTGCCGCTGTTTCAGAAGCATTGAAGAGATATGACATTTGACGTTTTTGCAATCATTGTGTTTTAATTTTCCCATCGAATGATAGAGTTTTGATCAGTCATGTGGTTAAATCCACTTCCCATGCGCGCAAAGATTGCGCCCGAAAAGTGCGGGGATTATCTGTATAGGATCAAATTCGTATAGTACAACTAGATGAATTACGTCGTTACACGTGGTAGTTGATGATAAGTCAGGTCCATGTGAGTCTATGGCGCTACCGGTAGAACATGAAGCACGTCCAGGGTTTTCGTAAGGACACAAGGTACCGGTGATCATTAAGATCAGGTGGACGGTTTCAATCCCAATGGGAAACCGTCACTAGCCCGATCTCACGTCTTTCAATGGAAAATTAATGGCATTTATAGAGACACTAATTGTCTAATTATTACAACGTTCATTCTCTTGTATTAATAAGGGCATATATCGTGGGGAGTGTACCCGTGAGCTCATGTATAAATATGACACATTGTTCCATTACAAATCATGATATGCAAGTTATCACAATACACTTATACATTTTACTCTCAATTCTTGTGCTTTCACACTAGTTACGGAGGCTTTGCCAGGAAGCTAATACAAGGCTCAAGCTAACTATTTCTTTACTTTATCTTAATATCACTAATTTGCATTATACGTTATCTGATATATTTGCCAAATCAGTCACTTGAGATCCACGTATCATTGATCACGTATACAATTCAACTGTACCGTTTTACGGGTAAACAATTCCTAAAGAGGTGAATTACGAATTACGTACCGTTGTTATATATCAAGCGAAAAAATATTTAAAAATGATATTTATGTGTATTTGTAAATGTATGTTTGCCTATGCATGACCCCTTAAAAGGTTGAAATAAATTAGATATAATGTTTTTATTTTCGATAATTGTGCGTCTAAAAATGAGGAAATTGAGCTTTTCTAATTCTGAAAGTCGATGAGGTACTCTTAGAATTACTGAAACTTCATGGACCTATAATTAATTCTAACAATCCATATGGACCAATTGACATTTCAATATTATCTTTTGGGTCAAAGAAAGTACGTAACATTTTTATTTTTTAAAATGTGGTTTTTGTTTTATCTTTTACATGGACTGAACTGCAATTGCACTATTTTTCTATGTATAAAGATTTGAGTTTTGTGAATAATATTCAATTAAATTATTCTAGTTGAAGTCATCAATCATAGGAAGCTACAAAATTTAATTTCTGTCCCACTTTGATTCAAATAATTGAGAATCTTGAAGATTTTATATGGCTTGCCACATGAGAACATTCAAAGAAATAAATAACAAAACAAAAAAATCCTAAAGTAGCCGTCCTATTTGAACTATATATTAGCTCCTAATTATGGACACGTTATAGAATGTATATATATTTTCAATTTAAATAAATCTTTTTAATGAAGATTTTATCTGAGAAACCAATAATATTCTGCCATGTTAGTATATATATATATATGTTGGAAATTAGCCTTTGGCGGGAGTTGCGACCGACCAACTTTAACGGCTTAAACACTAGTGTTACGTATGTTGGAGAATCCGGTTCTTCACACATGCATGATGTACTAAGTACGTAGATAACCGTAGGGCCAAGAATCGTCAAATTTCATTGAGAAATGAAAGAGATATTGGTTCACGAAGTGAGGTGTTTGAAGCATGGAAAGTGTGGTGTTGTGTTCAATTCTCCCTCATCGGTAGAGGAAGAAAGAATTGTTGTGTATATAAGAGGGAGGACCTAGATGTGCTTCGGTTCGAGGAAAGACCACACGCGCGCCGCCGCCGCCCGCCCGTTCGGTCAGGTTCCGGGTTCACGGATCACGGGTCACGAGTGTGGTATGTGGCGCTCGATATTATCTTTTTGGGCGAGAGAACTTTTCCGGAAATGCAGTTTTGATCCCGAAGCTTCAGATGTCTTGATTTGGACCAGAATTATTTGGATGTCTGATTCGGTCCATGAAGTTTGAAGGTGTACTGATTTGGTCCATGAAGTTTTAAGATGTGCCGATTTGGTCCACGAAGTTTCGAGAAATTCAGAATTTCGTGAGCGAGGAACAGAAGCGTCCGGCCTCAATTCGGCCATTTATTTTGGCTGAATTACTCCTCATATAATGGCCAAATCCGTTGGTCTTTCACCCTTTAATTTGGTGGCTTTACTACCTCCATAATGGTCATTATTTGGCCAATAATATGGCTGTATGGGCTTGATCAAACAGTCCCTTCATCACCTATATAAACACCCCTTACACCATTGTTGAGGCACACTTGATATACACGAAAATATACAGCCAGGAAAATCATTTCTTCCTATAGCTTCCAAGCATCATTTCTTATTCAATATTCTTCACGGTAGCTCTTGAGTTTCCTTTGCTCAATTGTTCCATTCTTTGTTGTTTTATCTTGGGAGACGAATTGTCCGGGACGTATAAAGGATACATACGGGGCAATATTGTCTTAAGGACAGAGTGCCACACTCGACTCAGCAAAAATCAAAGCAGTTTCCGGTCTTCTTGTTCAACAAATATTGTAATTTCAGTTTTATTGTTATATTGTAATTTTCAGTTTCTAGTTGAATTGTAATTTCAATTCTTACTTTAGCAGTTACTTGTAATTTCCGTTTCTTGCAATCCTTGTAACCCAACAACTTAAGACAATATTTTGCTTACGGTAACTGCAATAACATGGCTGGAAATATGACCGATGTTGCTTCGCATCTGTGCTGCCTCTCGAACAGCGTTCGCGCCTCTCGAGGAACAGCGTTAACGCCTTCCCATGCTACTGGCCAAGGCAGTAACCCGCCGCCTTCACTGCTGCTGCAGCTGCTACTGTTCAAAGCGTAACACTTCTTTTGCCTTCACATTGTTGAGCTCCTCTTCTTTCACACCACCATGATCGCCTGAAAAGTTCATGGGATCAAAATTTAAAGATGGCGACAAAAGATGTTGTTGATTTAACAGTTATGGGCATGGCCGGTTCCTTCTGGAAGATCCTCCACAAACTGGAGATGAAATGGACTCTTCTTTCTTTGAAAGCGGTGAAGGGGGCCTTAGTATCCCATATCGTTAACGGCATGAAGATGGTTCGTGATGCGTGGAATCATGGCGATTTCATGTGCAAGAACTATATCTTTGAACTGCTTGGCGGACCCTCTCTACACGGTATATTCTACCGTTGGCACCATAAAGAGTGTGGAAAAAGCTGCAAAGAAGTACAACGCACAAGATCACGGGTACTAAGAAGTTCATCGTTGGGAAATTTCTAAAATTCCAAATGGTGGACAGACAAAGCGATTGATGTCCCAAGTCCAGGAATTCCAAATGATTTTACATCACCTGGATTTGGAAGGACTGAAGCCAAACGAGCAGTTTTTGGTTGCATCGCTGATTGAAAAGTTACCTCCTTCCTGGAATGAGTTTATGAGTTACTTGAAACTCAAGACAAAGGAGATGACCTTTGAAGAGCTTGTTATCAAACTCAAAATCCAGGAAGATAATAAGAAGACCTTGCCAAAGGGTAGACAACATGCTGAGGCAAAGGCAAATCTGGCTGAGGCCAAAGGGAAAACAAGCAACAAGCGGAAGTTCCACAAAGACGGCAAAGCCCCGCGCGGGAGATGTTGAGGTAAGCTATCGTCAATGTGGAAACCTGGTCATAGGATCAGGAATCGCCCAAGCTCAAGGCGAGCAACAGCGAAAGCCAAGTCGAAAGGCCAGGCTCAAGCTAACGTCGTCAGGACACGCTCCTGGATGACATGATTGAGGATCTCTCAGTAGTGGTGCTAGAAACCAACTTGGTTGAGAATCCGTCTGATGGTGGGTGGACACGGTGCAACCGCGACACATCTGTTCCAACAAGATGCCTTCTCCACGTACACTCCGGTCTCAGGCAAGAAACATTCATAGACGGGCAACGCCTTCCTCGGACGTGCTAGGGGTTGGAAAGGTGGTCCTAAAGATGACTTCCGGGAACTCACGCTCTGAAGGAAGTGATGCCGCGTCCGGAGATTAGAAGAAATCTAGTTTACGGACCGTTATTGGTTAATCTTTGGTTTAGGCTAGTGTTTGAATCAAATAAATTTGTACTCACTAAAAATGGCACATTTGTGGGGGAGGGCTTCGTCTGTGAAGGCCTCTTCAAAGTGAATGCCATGTACGTATTCGTCCCAAGGAAATAAAGTTGAACCTTAACTTCTTATTTGCTTGAGTCTTCTAATTTATGGCATCATAGATTAGGACACGTTAACTACAAGTCTATTCAAAGGGGTGGCGGTAAAGATGGAGTTGTTGCCGTCTATCGACGTAAACCCTCAACATAAGTGTGAGATAATGCGTAGGATCAAAACTTACTAAGCTTCCTTTTCGATCCGTCGAAAGGAATACCGCTCTCTAGAACTTATTCACCCCAGGATATATGTGTTTTGAAGTTTGCACAAACTAGAGGCGGGAACAAGTACTTTGTGACATTTATAGATGATAGCACAAGGTATTGTTACCTTTACTTGTTGAAAAGTAAGGATGAAGCCTTTGAAGCGGTTCGACGTTACAAAGGAGAAGTTGAGAATCAACTGAGGCTACGGATTAAATCCATTAAGTAGCGATAGGGGAGAATATGTCGCGCCTTTTGAGGAATATTGTGCCCAAGAAGGCATTATTCATCAAACGACGGCTCCATACTCACCTCAATCAAACGGTGTGGCGAAACCTAAGAACCGCACATTAAAGGAAATGATGAATGCCTTGCTTATCAATTTTGGTTTTCCCCAAAACATGTGGGAGCTTCGTCCTTACCGCTAATACGATTCTTGAGTCCACATAAGGGGTAAGGACAAAACTCCATATGAATCATGGAAGGAAAAGAAACCCACCTACAAATACTTTAAAAGGTGTGGGTTGTTTGGCAAAGGTTGAAGTACCCAAGCCAAAGCAGTCAAGATTGGGCCTAAGGCGTAGGTGCATATTCAAATGGATATGCAAATAACGATAGTGCTTATCGCTTAGTTGAATAAGTCAGATATTCCAGGATATCCACCAGGGTAAATAATGGAATCAAGGAATGCACTATTCTTTGAAAGTATCTTTCTAGAAAGGAAAAAGACATAACCTCTCTCAAGCGAAGTTATGCACAAAGCTCTCAAGAACCCGGAGTCACTTGTGCCAGGATGAATGGTTCAGATCTAGCGAATCTCGAGGTGGCTGAACATCCGGAATCTAGTGTTCCAGATTCTCAGAACTTGGAGACTCCAGAGATGGATCTAAGGCGAAGTAAAAGGGACAGGAAGGATAAATCCTCCGGTCCTGACTTTGTAGCTTATATGGTTAATGATGAACCAAGGACAATTGCTAAGGCGTTGTCAACTCCAGAAGCATCGCTCTGGAAAGAAGCTATTGAGAGTGAAATAAGCTCCATTCTGCATAACCATACTTGGGAATTGAGAGTGAAATAAGCTCCATCATGACTTCTTAGAGGATGTTCCGTGTTGGAACAAACCCGTACCTTTGTAATGATCCCGCTGCGGCGGTCGATCGGCTGCAGGAAGGCACGCGAATACTATTCTGATAGCAAGTCTCGTCATATTCGACGGAGGCATAAGGCCGTTAGGCAAGCTGATCACCACGGGTATAATATCCATTGATTACATCAAGTCAAAGGATAATATAGCAGACCCATTGACAAAGGGCCTACTCGAGGATCCGGATGGCTTGCTGTCTGGGGAATGGGCTTAAAACCCAAAATATAAGGACCAATACGGTGGTAACCCAACCTTACAGGACTGGAGATCCCGATAATTTTGGTTCAATGGAAGCGAAGTTGTAAAGGTTGATTGACCGTTTGATTGGAAGTATGAGCACTTCGGATAGTGATTTACGAAAAGAAACACGAATCCAAAGCGTTCGCGATAGGCGTTAAGTGCTATCTGCAGTATGGAGTAAAGGTTAAGTTTTCAAAACCTGTAATGATCCTCAGCGGTTGAGGTTAGGTTCTTAGGAAACTTTTAATGGTTCTAACACTTGTGAAGTGGGGTATAGCGAGGATACCTTAGAGGAGACCACCTATTTAAGTCTGAGGGCAGCCGCCTCAAAATGAACGCACTTAAGAATCCAAGGCGTTGTCCATGGCCAAAGCGGACAAAACATTACGAAGAAGAGAGTAAGAATTTGTTGTGTTGGTACCATTTACTTACACTAAACACTGACTGTTCAAGACATCACGTTCATCGCCTTGATAAAGTAAGTCCGATGGTATTCAACTATGGAAGGTTCAAAGCTGATGCTACCTCTCCTTATGCAACATCGGTCCCATTGAAATATTGCTTTGAAAATGAAAAGACACCATGTGAGTGCCAAAATCTCTTTCAAGAGGGTATTGTTGGAAATTAGCCTTTGGCGGGAGTTGCGACCGACCAACTTTAACGGCTTAAACACTAGTGTTACGTATGTTGGAGAATCCGGTTCTTCACACATGTATGATGTACTAAGTACGTAGATAACCGTAGGGCCAATAATCGTCAAATTTCATTGAGAAAAGAAAGAGATATTGGTTTACACAGTGAGATGTTTGAAGCATGGAAAGTGTGGTGTTGTGTTCAATTCTCCCTCATCGGTAGAGGAAGAAAGAATTGTGTGTATATAAGACTCAAAATTGGTTTGGGGTTTGGGACCCCAAGGGGTATCCGTGTGTTTAAAGGAGGGAGGACTGGAGATGTGCCGGTTGAGGAAAGACCACCGCCTTGGCGCCGCCGCCTTGCCGTCCGGTCCGGTTCCGATTCCGATTCCGGGTTCCGGGTTCACGGGTCTCGGGTCTCGGATCTCGGATCTCGGATCTCGGATCGCGGATCGCGGGCTGTGGGCCTTCTGATATTATCTTTTTGGGCCAGAGAACTTTTCCAGAAGTACAGTTTGATCCCAGAAGCTTCAGATGTACAGTTCGGTCCCTGAAGTTTCAAGGTGTACAGTTTGGTCCCTGAAGTTTCAAGATGTACAGTTTGGTCCCTGAAGTTTCCAGAAATTCAGAATTTCGTGAGCGCGAGCAACGTCGGCCTTTCAATTGACCATTTATTTTGGCTGAATTACTCCTCCTATAATGGCAAAAATCCGTTGGTCTTTCACCCTTTAATTTGGTGGCTTTACTACCTCCATAATGGTCATTATTTGGCAAATAATGGCTGTTATGAACCTTGATCAAACAATCCCTTCATCACCTATATAAACACCCCTTACACCATTGTTGAGGCACACGATATACGAAAATATACAACCAGGAAAATCATTTCTTCCTATAACTTCCAAGCATCATTTCTTATTCCAATATTCTTCCACGGTAGCTCTTGAGTTTCCTTTGCTCAATTGTTCCATTCTTTGTTTTATCTTGAGGCAATTGTCCGGGACGTATAAAGGATACATACGGGGCAATATTGTCTTAAGGACAGAGTGCCACACTCGACTCAACAAAAATCAAAGCAGTTTCCGGTCTTCTTGTTCAACAAATATTGTAATTTCAGTTTTATTGTTATATTGTAATTTTCAGTTTCTAGTTGAATTGTAATTTCAATTCTTACTTTAGCAGTTACTTCTAATTTCCGTTTCTTGCAATCCTTGTAACCCAACAATATATTAGTAGTAATAATTTTTCCTAACTCTATGATTTAGGTTTCAATCACATGCCGTACTTATCAAACTTTTAAATACTGATTTTGAGATAGGATTAAGATAAACGTATGAATAAAGACAAGACTTCTGATTTTATATTCTTAATTTTTCGGCAGAAGATTCTTTTTACCATGTTAGAGAATTTTATTACGTTGTTCCAAAGTCCTTATTATATTTGATTGATTGTGTAAATGTATGTAAATTGAAGGCCGTCACGCATTTCTCTATCTTTTTATTATCGGATATATGAAGTTTACTCACTTGACTAATTTGAATTTGAGTCGGATCACGATAAAATGCTTATGTAGGAATGACATCAGATAGTCGCTTGTGGCATTGTTTAAAATATATCAAATTTTTAAAAACTATTAAAACTTTTGCCGGTTGTTGTTGCTCTTTCACTTCTTCTCGGTGAGTTGTAAATAATAACTAAGCCTTCAAATTTTATACTATCAAATTCAATTTCAGCCGAAGGTCTGAAGTTAGGATTGACTAATTTTCAACTTTTGTCTCAAAGTATTGAAGTTGAAAGTTCTCGCTCGCGACTAATTTCACCTAGGTCGGAATTTAATTATGAAGCGGTTAAACTAACTTTTGACTTTTCTTTAAATAACAGTTCTTCAAGCAAATATTTGTGCACTTTCCCCAACGTTTCCTCCCAAAAAGCTCTTTATTCACATAATTCAAATCTGAATTTTTTTATTAAGGATGGAGAAACTAAATCCGAACCATCACACCACTCTTTTCAGTGTAGTGTCATGTGTCATATTAGAGTCTCTATTGAAACTACAATACAATAGTTAGTAGTATAATATAATTTTAAGCTTTGAAATTTCTAACATCACCAAACATTTTTCCTATTATATTACCTCCCCCCCCCCTTTCTTTTTTCTTCTATTCAAGAGCCATAAAAAAGTACATAGAAAGTGTAATCACGGCCATATACTATTTACATGAGACAATTTACCTAACCTTTTATAATCAAGAAATTGCACAGTTTATGCCCCGGAAGGCATCATTTCCATTTGAGGGACGACGAGTACAAAATAGGGAAAAAGTGCAAATACCCTTTTATAATTCCATTTTATTGTGTACATTTTGGTGGATAATTATGAATTAATTCATCTTTTTGGGGTTTTTCTTTCATTTTTCTCTTGTTCTTTCTTTATAATCGTTTGGTGTAGGTGATGATCAGGAAGGATAAGCATCCAAAAAAATAAGAATCTTTGATCCTCCAATATAATTTGTTGGTACATGAAGAATATAACTATAAATGGGAATTTCTTTGAACTATTATTTGAATAATGAACAAAACTCCAAATTCTTTGTGTGACCACAAGCCTTTAAGAATTAAATAGACTTGGATGATAATGACTAATTGAAACCAATTGAAAAAGGGAAGTCGAATTTCTATTGTTCCACATGTACATATATGTTTCTAGTAGGGGTGAGCACGGGTACAGGGTACCCAGATACCCGACCGGAACCGACACTAATGGGTAGGTTCCGGGCAGATATATTATAATAACGGGTAGGGTTCGGGTAGTAAAATTAGGAACCGATCAATGTCGGGTCCGGTTCCGGCAAATAGAGACAGGATACCCGGACCCGGAATCGATACCCGGAACCTATAAATATTAAATATTTTTACTTTTTTGAGAAACATTTGGACCACTTTTAACTTTCTCCAAAATTGTTTGTTGCACGCATGCATATTGATTTTCCCACCCCAAAACGCAAATATTTTAGTTTTTTTACCCCTTTATTCTAGAATGCTCTTTGTGCCATAAGAGAAAACACTCAAAACTCTCTCAATAACAATGGCGTTTTAGCTACACCACCGAGCTTTATCGTCCTCGTTGTTGAAGTTTTCTCTCAGGTACTTTCATCGTTGTCATCGTTGAAGTTTCACCTTTGCCTTTTTCTCTCCCTTGGTTGTGTTCACGTCATTCATAAAATGCATCTGTGTTCATATCTAACTCTTCAATTTCTTTTTAATATCCTATGCTTCTGTTCAATTTCAGGCGATACTCATCTTCAATCTGTATTACTTTTTTGATTTGAAATGTAAATCTATTTTTAAAATTTGTGTATATTTTTGTAGCTGTGAAGATGAAATTTAGGGATTTACTAGTATAATAAAGCTTTTCTTTTGTATCGAATAGCTTATGAACACGAAAATAAGTGTAATTCAGATATTTCCAAATTTATTTTGAAATCAACACGTTCAATTAGTTGAGTATCAAATTTGGCTTACAATTTTAGGCTTTGGTTACAGAATTACCTTTTCTACAATAAATAAGTTTTCTAAAATTTCTTATAATGGTACTAAAAACACCGATTGCAGGCTGAAAAACTACTGGATGAAATTATTTTAGAACTCTTTTTTATTCTCATAGGCTAAAAAAACAGTTGCTTAATTTGTGTTTTTATTTACCGGGTACCGGGAACCTACCCGGAACCGCAGGGTCCGGGTAGGTTCCGATAATGATTGCTACGGGTAGGTTCCGGATAGTAAATTTAAGAACCGGTCTTTTATCGGATAGGGTCCGGGTAGTTCAAAAACGTTAGGGTACCCAGACCCGCTCACCCCTAGTTTCTAGATGTTTTTTATGTAAGCTTATTTTGCAAAATCTGTTTAATTATTTTTCCTCACCTATGCTACTATATAGGTTCTGCATAACAAAGCTCACTATAAAAATTAATTTAGTGTAATTAAACTTACTCTAAACTCTAAAGTTCACAAGCATTGAGAATCTTTTTAAAGAAGCCTTAATATATCATAATTTCATCACGGGTAGCATATATATTATGAGTTAGGTAGGTTCTATTTCTTATTCTCTTTGAGTATGTCATGTACAACAAAGAAATTCTTTTTCTTTCATTCTCGCATACTATTTTCTTCTTAGCTGTCCAAGAGAGATGGATTCAAAGTTTGAATTTTATGAGTTTTAAATTGTAGGATAGTAACCTTAAGTGTTTGTAATTTGATTTTAAATTTAATTTTTATATATGTTTAGTAGCTTTTTAAGCAGAGTCAGAACAAAAGCTTTTTGAATTCTCCAGAATCCAAACCAGTAACTTAAAGCCGACATCCCCCGCTCGTGTTTGATGTAACCATTTGGTAGGAGGTTCATTTGAAACAATATTATCCAAGCGAAATACAAATATATATGTAAGAATTAGATAAAATTTCAATAAATATTATATCCAAATTCATAATTTTATAAGTATTATGAGTTTAGTATTCAAAACCTTAAAGGTCGTTTTCATTAATTTTGAATCTTGAGTCTACCTCTACTATTTAGTGTCTATGCATGTATGTTTCTGAGCGTCCTGTAAAGCTCATTGACCACTTTTCATATTTGATTTTTCATTCACTGTCTGGTATTTAATTACTTTGAGATCAAACAAATTCAAACTCGTGACAGAAAGCCTCACTTAGGGGTAAAACAATTCCTATCAAATGCGACTCAATATTCAAAATTCTAACCCGACCAACTCTACAATAACCTTTGGTGGTTCACAGGCCATGTCACATAACATACACCTACCGCTAGATGATCAATCCTTTATATATGTGTCAAGTTTCTTAAATTTTTTCCCCTTTTTGTTTATGATTTAGGATCTAGAATTTTCTCCTTTTAGAGTATTGTCAATAATTTTCTATAATAGTTGAGCATCAATCATACGAAAGCTACAAAATTTAATATCTGGCCCACCTTGGACAAAATACTTGCTAAATATACATCATATACACACGATATACACGTGTATATTGTGTATATTTGGCTCTCGGATTCCCCTTGTACCGTGTAGGATTAGTAGTATTTTAGTATCCTAGTTTAGGTAATGTTGTAATACAAATATTATGGTAAGTGTACAATACTAATTACATTACAACATTATCTAAACTAGGATACTAAAATACTACTAATCCTACACGGTACAAGGGGAATCCGAGAGCCAAATATACACGTGTATATCGTGTATATTTAACACACCCCCGCAGTCATAGCAGGCGGTCTTCGAACGCTGAGACTGTCCCTAAAATCTTCAAAAATGACCGAGGGAAGACCCTTTGTAAAGATGTCGACAATTTGATACCTTGACGGGACATGGCAGACGCGTACCTGACCACGAGCAACCTTTTTGCGGACAAAATGAATGTCCATCTCGATATGCTTAGTGCACTGGTGCTGAACCGGATTACCAGAAAGGTAGATGGTACTAATATTATCGCAATAAACCAAGGTTGCTTTCTGAATGGGACAATGAAGCTCCAACAACAAATTACGCAACCAACATGATTCTGAGACCACATTAGCTACCCCTCGATATTCAGCCTCGGCACTGGATCGGAACAATGTCGACTGACGTTTCGCAGACCCTGAGACCAGGTTATTGCCGAGAAACGTACAATAGCCAGACGTAGATCGTCTGGTGTCCGGACAACTACCCCAATCAGCATCCGTATACGAGACAAGTGTGGATGTCGATGAGGGATGTCAATGCAAACCATAGTCCAGCGTACCCTGAATATACCGAATGATGCGTTTGAGTGCATTCATGTGCTCAACTCTAGGATCATGCAAAAACAAACACATATGTTGTACATCATACGTAATATCTGGCCTCGTGAATGTAAGATACTGAAGGGCTCGTGCAAGACTGCGATAGCGGGTCGGATCCTCGTATGGTACGCCGGCTGTGGCACTAAGCTTGGGCTTAGTATCAACTGGAGTGGAATTGGACTTACAGGATGACATCCCAGCCCTCTCAATGATCTCAGATGCATACTTCCTTTGAGATAAGAACAACCCACATGCATGACGAGTGACAACAATCCCCAAAAAATAGCTCAAGGGCCCCAAGTCTTTCATAGCAAACTCAGAGCTGAGCATTGTCATGATAGACTGGCGTAAGGCATCGAAAAAGGCAATCAAAATAATATCATCCATATATAACAGAATATAGGCCAAGGACGAATCACGACGGTAGATGAACAAAGAATTATCCGACCTGCTGTGAGTAAACCCAATAGTCGAAACATAGTCTGCAAACCGCGTATACCAGGCACGTGGAGACTGCTCAAGCCCATATAAGGACTTCTTCAACAAACATACATGATGAGGATGTTTGGGATCCCTGAATCCCAAAGGCTGATGCATATAGACTATTTTCTTGAGATCACCATGTAGGAAAGCATTCTTTACATCTAACTGATGAATAGGCCATGCTTTCAAAAGAGCCAAGCTAAGCACAGTACGAATGGTAGCTGGCTTGACCGCCGGACTAAACGTCTCACCACAATCTACACCAACATGCTGAGTCTTACCATCACCCACAAGTCGCGCCTTATGTCAGGCAAATGAACCATCTGAATTATCCTTATGAGCAAAAATCCACACGGACCTGATAATATTAATATCAGATGGACGGGGCACCAACTCCCACGTCTTATTATCAATAAGAGCATTATATTCATCGGTCATAGCAATTTTCCAATTCGGGTCATTTAAGGTAGACACATGATTACAGGGTAAGGGTGATTTAGGGACATTAGAATGTAAATTAAAATGTCTTTTTGGTTTAAACACACCCCGTTGACTATGAGTGACCGGTCTATGACTCGAGAAAGAATTGGGCGGATTTCGGGAAATTTACGAGCTCTCAGACGGATCGCCAAGAGATGGGCTGGCCGCCCAACTTGGTATACAGACGCAGGATGGACCAGTTCGAGTGGGCCGGATCGACCCAATCGTTGAAATCGCCCGGATTGCATTGGGAATTGCAAGCAGTGTGACGGACCGAGGGCGCTGTTCGCCGGAGAATTTTAGTGGATACGTCCGAAAAATGGTGAATAATATACGGGGATATACTATCATTCAAAAAATTATACGAACTAGGCACAGGAGTATTAACTTTAGCAAATGGAAATTGGGATTCATCAAAAATTGCATGGCCATAAATGTATAGTTAGTACCAAGTAGAATAAGGTTTTAGGAGTAGAATAGGAATATGATTGTCCTATTATAGAAATATGTTACTTGTATATATAGTCTTTCAATCAATGAAAATAATCAAGGGATTTCTGGAGATTTTATATATAAACTTAATTAGTCAAAGTTGACACACGAGAGCAATCACAAAAATAATAAATGAAGAAAATCCTAAATTTGCCGTTCCACATGAAAATATTTTTGGCACTAATAATGGACAAGTCGTGGACAAATTATAGGAGAAGACGTGTATACTTTTAATTTTAGTAAAATCTTTTTGAATATTTTTCAATAATATTTAGCCATGTTAGTATTAATTTTCTAAGGAGAATTTTCATAAAGTTATAAATAATGCTCAATCAAAAAAAAAATCTGGATTTTTGAGACATAAATATGATGGAATACAATAATTACTACGTTTCAATCGCAATAAATTCTGTTATTCGTTTTCCAGTAAGAAGATTCTTTGTGACACGTTAGAAAATATTAAAATGTTTCTTCGAAGTCCCTATCATATTTGATTGATCTTTTATGATTATGCAAGTCCCTATTATTTGTGAATCAGTAAAATAGAAAACTGACCTATGCAGTTTGGTTAGAAGAAGTTAAAAAGTTAATCTGTTGAATTATACAGCATTTGGTTGGTCGTATGAGAAAAAAAAAATCCATGCAACGCTTGGTTAGTGTATTAAATAATGACACATTAAGTTATGCGAGAAAAATATGAAATAAGAATACGTTTATTAGCCAGCATACGAAAATAAGTAAAGACAACATCCTCCTCCTTAATCTTAGTTTTGTTCTTATTTATATGTTATTCAACGTTATTTATTCCTACTTACTGCTATTTGACACTACTTAATCATACCTAATGTTAATTAAACTTCTATTTCTTCTTCCAAGGTAGCGTTTGGATTAAGTAGCATTAATAGTTTTCAAACATAAAAGTATGTCATCCTTTTAACACTGATTAATAAGAAAATAGTGTCATCACTACAAAAAAAAGTATATAATTGACAATAAAGCAAAAAAAACGTTAATGGCAACAAAAATTTAATATTTTATTGCTAAAAATTTAACATTCTTCTTTCATGTTCTTTCTTGTCCTTTGCTATTATTTCCATTCTGATCTTTATGTGGAGATCCTTTTTCCCCCTTTAGTTCCATTTTTTTCTTCCTTTTTATTTGATTTTTTGTCCATATTAATGTTTACCATAAAAATTTTATTTTCAATTTTTGTCTACAAGACTACAACCCACTAGCAGTTCTTTTATCATGTTACAACATACTAAAAGAAGATTATACTTTCTGCCCAACATGCTACATCTTTTTTCTTTAATGTTATTTAGTTGTTGTTTCTTTAAGGAATGAAATATGGTGAGCTAATGTGTTAAAAGAGGATGAGATAGATTTAGAATTACATGAAAGGAAATTATCTCGAAAGACCTAAATGCAGACTCATCTAACAATAGGGCACACTTTTAATCTTGTTATTATGTTGATTATGGATATAGTCTATTGTGGTATGGTCCTTCCCCGAACCCTGCACAAGTGAAAGCTTAGTACATCAGGTTACCTTTTTTTTTTTTAAGTTACTTCACAAGTGGTCTAAAATTTTGGATTGAATGCTCAGAATCTTTTACATGATATATGTTCAGTCCCTCATCGGTTATGTAAGGATTTTCAAAGGAGTTTAAACATCATGGGTCTCTCCTACATTACCTTGAGGTTTTAAAGTATAAAAGTTGCTGACCTCCTTTTCGATGCCAATATTTTTCTCTTACTATTATATTGTTAAAGTTGGTTTAGTGAAGTCAATAATTTAGTACATATGGAATGTAAATGGAAATGGAAAAGATTAAAAAGATAGCACAAAGCTCAATCCTTGAGCCAAAAAAAGAGTTAATACGATCCATACCTCCATTTAGATATACAAGCAAATGTCTAACATGAACAAAGTTGCTCAGAAAACTCCAATAATGAATTGCAAACTACCAAAAGAGTAAATAAATTGATTCAATGTCCATTTGTTTAGCACACAAACAAAACTCAAATACGTGCGACAGAAATCCCTATGGCCAATGTGTGCACAAAGCCTTAAAAATAATAACGGAACTAAAGCAGGCCCTCGGTGGAATAGTCGAGTTGCACACAACATGGCCCGAATACAACCGTTAAAAAAATAGCAGAATCAAATAGGTCTCTTGATGGCAAACCCCAGATGTTATATTCCTTTTGTATAGGTTACAACATATGTATACACCCTTTAATTAACAAATACATGACTTCAATGAACACAAACTCAGATACACTGATCAAATCAAAGAATTAACCTGGCTGTTGACTTTCAACCCAAAAAACAAACTTCAAGCAGGCATCACATAATCGTAAAAATAAAACTACCAAGTCATTGAGAGAAGCAGAACGAAAAATGCTACATACACAATCCAGGCAATATGTACCTATAAAAGTAGGTTGCTCTGGCAAAAAACATGTGGAATGAATGCTGAGAACTGCAAGAAATAGATAGCACACAAGGCCATTTTGTTCTCAATGCAGGCTCTAGAAGAGATCGACTTTCCTTTTGTTCATATCTTGTTTCCATTTAGGCAACTTGTAGAATGCTTCTTTTTTCATACCAAGTACAGACACAAATTCCTCATCCGAAAGATAAGCCTGAAAGAGACGATCAGAAAAGAAAGATGGAGCTCATAGCAGTTTGAGATTAAATGTATTCAGAATGTATTGTATAGCACAAACGGACTTTGGCTTCTGAATTGACTGATTTTACGGACTTGTTAGAAACGTTTTCTAGGTTATCTATACAAGCCCAAACTTTTGTAACTTTGTCGGTACTGAAAGTTGAAAAAGAGTTTCTATACTATTAACAAAAGAAGGAATAGATTCATCAAATGAGTAGCATGTTTGGCCAAGCATCTAAAGTCGGCTTATTTTGAAAAGTGTTTTTTGTCAGAAGTGTTTCACGAAGTACTTTGGGAGAGTAGCAATTTGTGTTTAGATAACCAATTTGAAAAACACTTCTGCCATATTAGAGCAACAATTCGTGCTTTGGCCAAGGTTCCAAAAGTGCTTCTGGGGAAAAGCTGCTTTTTTCAGCTTCTGAAAAACTTCAGCTACTACTTAAAAGCACTTTTTCTTTTCCTAAAAGTTTGGTCAAACACCTCAAATATCTTAAATAAGCATTATTTTTTTTAAATAAAAACTTTTAGCTTGACCAAAAATGGTAGAGCTACAAACCTCTCTCCGCTTAAAATCAATCCCGGTGACAGGGTTGTCAGATTTAGCCTTCAGTTGTTCATAACGGAATATAGCCTGACCACTTTCACTTCCCCCCTCATCTTGCTCTGGTTCTGGCTTCAATTCTGACCCATTAGTCTCAGCGGGCTCAACTATCTCCTTAGGTTCTGAAGCTTTTTCAGAATCTTGGACCTCAGCAGTAGAAAGATCACTTTCTGCTTTTGAGGAAAAGTAAGCATCAAAGTATGTCAAACTACTCCAAGAACTGAACTTAAAGGTAATTTTAAGTAGAACGATTCAATTTTCCATAGAAACTGTCAAATTCACTTATCAAGCAGCCAATATATCCTCAATAACATTTAACTAACAGCATAACCACATTAACTTGCAATCACAACAAAATACATGCATAAATAGAACCATCAAAGCACTTAAATTATGAATTTAAAAGCACAAGATTTAAGAAAAAAATGATTTTGAAGTCGGCACAAGATCTGTTGATACAACAATTGCAAGACTCACAAATGGAGAATGCACCAAAACCTAATAGTAGTAAGAGGAAGAGCAAAAAAGATTATTATACCAGCAGGGCCAGAGTCTACTGATCGGACAGGAGAACTTCTGGTTGACCGGACAGGTGAGCTTCTATTTGATCGAACAGGAGAACCACCATCACTCGATTGCTTTTTCTCAGCTGTAAGAACACCAGATAATGCAGCTATTGCAGCTGCTCTTTGTGAAGCCGAACTTGCTCCAGCAGGCCTTGGTGCAGAACTAGATTTTGAAGGAGATGGGGAACTGAAAGCAGAGTTCAAAGCAGCTAAGGCTGAAGCCCTTTGGGTTGGCCCACCTGCCCCATTTGACCTTTGCTGATTCTGAAATACAGAGCAGGATGTCAGCACATTGGAACTTTTTTGAACATCTGAGATTTATCGCATTCCTCATTTGGTTGATAATGCAAGAATCAACCCCTTAACAAATACTTAATAACCATGAGATCTACACTGTTTATTTTACTTGTGTACATTACAAACAACATACCCAGTGAAATCCCACAACGTGGGGGTCTGGGAAGGGTAGAGTGTACGCAGACCTTACCTCCACCTTGGTAGGTAGAGCGGTTGTTTCCGGAAGACCCTCGGCTCAAGACAAAGCATAATCACAAGCAAAGCAAGAGAAACGGTCAGACTCAAACAGGGAATTAAAGCAGTATGGACAGTATGAACATGCTGATAACAAAATCGAATACGTCATGGTAACGCATTCTAACAACATGAAGCAGTAGCTAACACAGCTAAATAAGATAAACAAAGTACACTAGCACATAGCTGATAACACATAGAATGTACTTGTGTACATTCTAAAAGAATTTTCTTAATCTGAAACATTTTGATACCCAGATATCCTTTTTAATTATTTGGTAATTGTGGTTCCTTTCTCCTATTCCACGATCTTTTCTTATCACTTTCTTTTTGTTTTCCTATTTACCCCTCCCAAAGGAGGGGCGGAGGGGGGGGGGGGGGCGAAGGGCTCTAATATGATCCTAAATAAAACTCACAGAGAGATATGAAACTTGGGAATGAGCCAGGAAACCCCAACGGAAAAGATTTTCTTCATTACACTTGAAGGATGAAAAACATTTGCACATACGAAATAAACAGATTTCAGTAGTCTTAAGATGGCAGAAATGAAAAAAACATTTGCAAATCTGAATAAATTGAGCATAAATCCATGCTTGCTTTGATGAAATTAAGCAATTACCTCTGAAGCATGACCAACCCCAAAGAGTAGCATAACCTTCTTCTGGAATGAGTTTCCATGGGCCTGGTTACATAGGAAGGTTAGTACAAAATACAGATCATAGAATTCTTTAGAGGTGGGAAAAACATAGTGAGATAATTGATGAGATCAATATGTTACAACCACAAATATTGTGGAGTACCAGAATTGCAGATAAAATATCCATGTAAAAATTGAGCCTCAAGTAAATTTGTCTTCAACAGTGGGAAAGAAGAAGCTTCAATATGTTAGTTTAACCCCTACTTCAAAGCTATTGACAGATCTCTTTTAAGAGTGATCATTCAGTATCTTGTACATGACTGTTTATGATAAGTGCATGATTTTGGTTTAAAGATCAGAAACAGGTATTCTAATGTGTTGTCAGTTTTCACTAGCCGTTGTTCAAAAATATTTATACGAGTCCTGCTAAAAGATCTAGTCAACATCAAAGCTGAAAGGTTTCGGAGTAAGAGGAAGGTGCTTATCGAAATGGTAATTGAGTTCAGCCGATAAAAACAATACTATAAAATTTATCAGTTCCACGTAAAATTGCACCTTCTCTCCCCATCCTCTCCGAATCATAAAAGAAATATACAAATAAAGGATGACTAATGGAGCTCTTCTATGACAACAACATAGTGTTTACGAGTTCATGCCAGAAGGTCTCATAATGACAACCAGACGAGAGGTTTAGTCACGTACACTAGCTTTTGCAGGATCCCATGAGAAAAATGTTGTAAAGAAGCAAGGCTCATTTCCTTCTGTGACTTTATAGAGTGGAACATTTGGTGATAATCCTTCCAAAGATGCAGCCAACTCTACGTATTTCTGTAATCATATTAATGGATTAAAATGTAAATTAGTAACACATGCTTACATAATTGTAAATGCCTATGATAGCCTTGCGTATTACCTTTCCAATATCAAAAGCGCTCTGCTTTTCTTTGGAGTCTGCTGACTGACCAACCCAAACAAACACTTCAGCATGTGTGTCGAGTAGTAAGACATCCTCGGTCAATAAATCATCTTGAGCGAAGTTGTAGATTTCTTCAACCTATCAGGTGAGCAGAGAACAGTTTTTTTTTAAAAAAAAAACAATAAAGGAGCTGAGTAGAAATTGAGAGATTTTAAAATTATACTATAGGACTTACCTCAAATTTTCCTGGATATCAATGTGATAACATGGAAATCATTTAAAAATTATTAGCAGATGGAAGCAATCCTTATTGAAAATAAGAAAATCAAAAGAATTATAGGATAATGGATGTACCTCCTTTATTAAATGAATAAGCAAACAAATGGGGATCCCTGGAGACTTCCGGAGCCACTTTCTTGCTGGTATAACTTTGTTTTCCTCCAAGTGCAAACCAGAAAGCTGAGCTCTCTGTTCCTTCTTTAGTGTGCTTCACTAGCGCTCCTGGCTGAAATTACATAAAAAATAAACTACATTAGTCCAGATCAGGACACACTAGGACAAACATGACAGATATCGTTTGGAGATATCTTCTTCAAAATTTCAGAGTGGATGTCAATATGCATGTGGATACATCAATTACACAACCGGTAAAGAGCACAAAACAAAGCTATGCTATGATTCACATCAGGTTCAAATCCTCCGAACCATAAGGTTCCAATATTTGCCTTATTAACAAATACAAAGCTATGCTATGTGCTACAAGCTAGAAAGTATAGAAGTCTGAGCTTAATATCCTAGAAACCAAGTGAGGAAACTTCAGTCTTTTGTGCTTGCAAAGAAAAGTCAGCGGCAAGAAGAATCAGATGAGATTTGATGTTGGCAGGACTTCCTTTCTTGATTATTCATTCCAGGTGAAAAGCTGAAACACTAATCAAAACTAAGGGTGTCCAGTGGGCCGGGTTGGCCCGATCCCGTCCCGACCCCCTTTAAAAAAAGGGATGGAAAATGACGGTGTCGGGGATCGAACTCGGGACGGAACTAGGGCTCGTCCTGCCTGTCCCGATCACGCCCCGTCCCCCTTTGCAGAAATAACCGTTGCACAACGGTCCAATTTCAATTTTAGCCGTTGGCAACGGCTATAACGGCCATTCCCCCCCCCCCCCTTAATATTTATTTTTAACCACTACAAGTCTATATTGCCTACTAAATATTATATTTTATTTGCTAATTTCTATCAAAGTTCAAAAATTGGGAGTGAAGTTGGCAACTAGCTTGAGGATCATCCAGCAAAGTTTCAATTTTCAACCTCGATTACACGTCGACGTTACATCGGTGTTTGGTACCTTCGTTCCTTCTTTAAATTATTATTGTTAATTTTAATTATCGTACTTAATTTCATTATCTTTAATTATTTATTTGCATAATTATAATGGAACGAAGTTGACGTTTTTCTGGTAGAGGTACTAGGGGTAACAGGGGTAAGGGTGCATCTTCTAGTAATCCTAATTACGATGATTTCGCCCATATAGATGAAACTGATTTTTTTAATGTTAATATTAATATACCATTAGATCACGAGGTATATTCTACATCTGAACCAGACTTTAATTTAGAAAATGAATTAGAAGATAATTTAGATAACACACCCACTAATGCACCTCCACCTCAGGCTCAGACTGAGTCTCAAACTGTAACTGAAACGACTCCTATTCCCCATAGTATGAGTCGAGGCCAAAAACAACGAAAATTAAAATCACCTGCATGAGATTTTTTTTTATAGGGACATTGATAATCAACTAGCTATATGTAAAATTTGTCGCGAAGTTTATAAATTTAAAACTGAAAAAGGTCAAGGTGGAACGGGAGGTTTAATGAGACTTGTAGAAAACTCTCACAAAGCAAGATATAACCAATATCTGGCTGAAAAATCGGGTATGCAAATGCTTTCTGAGTCAGGACAAGGTTCACACAGTGTCCCCGACCAAGTATAGGGTCGAATTAACCCGATGACGGGGGGAATTATAGGTCCTAAATATGATAAACACAGAGATAGAAAAAATTTAGCAAAATTAGTTGTTGTGGTGGGTTTGCCTTTTTCATTTCCTTTCTCTCCTGATTTTATTCATTACATTAGAGAAATATATAATCCTGCTTTTAACGGTTTTCCTAGATCAACAGTTAGAAGAGATGTTTTTAAATTTTCCCATGAATATCAACAGTATTTACGTTATGCATTGTATCATTTTAATGGCAAAGTGGTTATCACTTCTGACATAGGCCGTAGTACTAACGGTAATGATTATTTAACTGTCACATGTCATTGGATAGATCAGAATTGGTCTATACAAAAACGTATATTAGCATATAGATATATTGATGATAGGCACACTGGAGCTTTTATTTCAAGAAATATTCATGAAATTTGTGAATATTATGGAATTAGTAATAAAATTTTGACTATTACATTAGATAATGTTTCTTCTAATGATTATGCTGTAAACATTTTAAAGACTCGATTTACTCCATCTTTTCCCGATATTTTTCATGTTAGATGTGCATGTCATATTTATAACTTAGTTGTAAGGGATGACCTAAAACTTTTTAAAAACATCATTGATAAAGTACAATTTGCTATAAACTTTATTTTTAAAGGTAATAAAATACAAAAACGCAAAGAGTATAAAAAAACTTGTCGTGATTGTGGATTACCTTATAGAAAAATCCAGAAGAAGTTTTGACTAGGTGGAATTCTTTGTATGAGCAACTACTTGTCTCACGAGTATAGAAGACCTATAACATTATTATTTAACGCTCATAATCAAAATCCAACGGATATGTTTGTAGATGATGATTGGGATAAAATTTTGGAACTTATCACATTTTTAGAGAAATTTTTTCTAGTTACTAAGTAATTTTCTGGGATTTATTATCCTACTATTTCATCTATGTTATTTTATATTGCTATAATATTTTTGTTACTTAAAAACCAACTTACAAGCCAACTATTAAAAAAATGTTTATAAAATTAAAAAATATTTTTTTCCTATTCCCACTATTTATTTTATTGTTGTACTAAATCCTACTATTAAAGTAGACGGTTGTAAAACACTTGTTGAAACGATTTATGAAAGCTTAGAAATACTTCCAACTAACGAACCAACTAAAGAAGAAGTTATGTCTAGCATACACACTGAATGCAAAATATATATATATAGAGAGAGAGATTACCAAGAGCAAAGTGCAAACAATTAACCGGCTTATGTACTATCTTCTTCTACTTCACTGCAACCTAATAAAAGACATGATGTTTCTGCTTCTGGTATTCAAGGCCTTAGAAATAGAATGTATAGTGATTCAAGCTCTTCACAAATTGGCGAGTTTGATGTTTATGTTTTGCAGGGTGTTGTGCCGTACGAATCAATTGTCAATGAAGATGAACGTGAAGACTTGCTAAAATACTGGAAGGAAAATGAGAAGACATTTCTGACACTATCAAAGATGGTCCGAGATGTGTTGAATATTCAAGCGTCATCAACAGCTTCTAAAAACGTTTTTTCTGCTGGAAGGTTTTAAATAGGAGAGCATATACACCTATTGGCGGGAGACAACTTGTAGATTGCAGTTTTATTCAGAGATTGAATTAGAGCGGAGCGTAGAAGGTGCGATCAACCAGAGATCAACGAAGAAGACGACTACAACTACAACGAAATCTTATCCGAGGGAGCAGGAAGCGACGTCGAACAATTTGACCAACTTTCAATTCCAACAGAAGATCCTCAAGAGATTGTGAGGAAATTAGAAAGAGTATAGTTGACTATGTAATTTTTTTAATGGCAATTTTACTATGTGATTTGCAACTTTTGAACTACAAAACAAAGTTGCAATTTTGAAATTGTATTACAAAATAAATCATATTTCTATTAAATATTATAAGAGGCACAAAAACAGCCTTGAGATGTTTTTATTCACTATCTTGTTCAATTATTTAAGTGTTTAAATATATATTTTTTAAAATTAAGTTTAAAAAAAAAATTAAAATCCCCCCAAATCCCCCTAACCGACCCGAAGCGTCCCGTCCCATCTTCCGGCGGGATGTGGGACGGGACAGGACCTCTTCCCGGCCCGTCAAGACGTTGTCCCGACCCCCCAAATCCCGTCCCATCCCGACCCGACCCGGCCCACTGGCCAACCTTAATCAAAACTAATGAGACAAAGAAGTGTCCAATGCAATCATTTCTAGCTATAATGCTCTATATTTTGCAAAAATTTCACCACCGTGGTTGTACATCTTACCGGATGCAGGCTATGCTTGCATTTATTCTATTTTAAACAGTTTTTTTGTCAAGTCTATTTTAAATAGTTATTTCAGTCACGATGATACTGTATCACAACCTGATGACCGCAATTTGATCAAAGTATGTCTCTGAGATTTCACTGTATGATCTCTCTAAGTAGTGCACTTTAAGATGGTTTAGCTTTCTTCCAAAGTGCATTTAGAATAGTTCTACAGCATCAAAGTTAAGGAAATCGTGTTTTATGCAGTACACCGACATCTATTTATGACTAACGAACCAAGTTTTAATAAAACAGAATGCATCCTTCATCAAGCACAAACATAAACTTGCCAAGAAACAATTACTAAAATTAAAACAGAGATAGAAATGTGTCAATTTTCCCACTTGGAGTAGACTATTACCTTCCATGCTAGCGCTCAAGCAACTTTTAGCATAAAAAACTCACTCATTCGCTGTAGACATGTATATATTTTAATTACATTATATCTTGGGGAACTCTCATAAACTCAGTGGGATCTGCCAAGAAACAATTACCAAAACTTAAAACAGGATAAAATGTGACATTTTGTCCTGTTGGAGTAGACTATCACCCTCCATGCTAGCACTCAAATTGATGAGAATTTCCAGATAACAACTTCAAGCAACTTTTAGAATAAAAAACTCACTCATTCGCTTAGACATTTAAATACTTTATTTTCACTATTATTAGTTCTATATCTAGAGGAACTCACATAAACTCAGTGGAGATCTGCTTGAGAGCAGAAATTTAAATTTACCTCCCAAATGGTTGAATATACCATGAGCAATTTCTCCAGGAGTACTTAAAAGATTGGGCCCTTCTAGTTAGAAAGAGAATAACGGAAAAAAAGTGAGATAAGTATTTCCAGTTTCAAGAAACACTTCACCTTCAAGAATTCTGCAACCTTTGCTGTTAATTGCTGCTGCTCATAAGAACTCTGGTTACCATGCCAACTGAATAATGAAGAGGCGGATTGCAGAAGAAAACACTCATTAGAGTTCAGTGAACTTGGCACCTGACAGAGTTTAGACACAAAAGGAGCATATTAGAACTCAGGTTCCCTTCTCCCAAACTTGATCACAACTATAACGCATGCAAAGGACACGTTTGACAAAAGAAAAAGACGATATATCACTATATTAGTAGAAAGCCCACACCGAGCTAGCATATAGAATAGAGACAGGTTTAAGTAGAAGAGGTGTTAGCACTCGAAGAAAGATTCTCTATCAACTTGGAAAGTAGCTACTCATCTATCTAAAAACAGGTTGACATATCATATGAAGTAACACCAACAAGAACAGTATATAGGAGAACAGGTACTGTAGGAACAAAGATTATTATCTGCTTCAAATACTAAAATAATTAAGATAATCTGCAACTTTAGAGGCCAAAAAAAATAGCTGAAGGTCCATAAGCTTACAGCATCCACTTGAACTGCTTTGTTATTATGCACAGAAGTTCCAGATAACCGAATAAGTGCAACTGAATCAGCAGTATAAGTTTCATCATTCAAGCCTTTGTCGGCAATATAGTTTTTGTAGCCAGAGCTCAAACCACCCTGAGGAAAATCGAAATTCATCAGGGCTATTAGTGATGTAAATCAAGTACTGTAGCAACAGCAGCCTGTATTATGCTGTATGAAGAGGTACCTTAAGGAACAACATGGGCTGGAAGATTGCAACAAACTGTGGAGGTTCTTTCCCTTGAAACACTCGACCCTGGGTAATGTTAAATGTCAAATTAAAACCTCATTGACTTTTGAGAGAGAGAACCAATATGTGACAAGTAATACCAGCACAGGTCTTCCTTTAAGCGAATTGCACATTGTAGTGGCCAATCGAGCAGCCATGATTTGGTCCTCCTGTATCAAAACACATGACTTTATCACATACAGAAACTGGATAAGGCCTTCAGACTCATTACCTATCTCCAACAAAGCAGAAAGATGTTACACAAACTAAGAAAAGGTACTAGAGGAAAAGCACATGACTGGTCTGTTTAGTCCTTTCAATTTTACTTTGACCTCCCTTCCCCTGGTGGAGAAGATCGGAATCTCCAAGCATTTCAAACTAAACCAAATAGTATTACACAACAACAACATACCCAGTGAAGTCCCACAACGTATATTATTTATACTAAACCAAATAGTTTTTAAGGCAGTATATTATTTATTCCTTGAAGTGAAATTCTTACTACATACTTCACTTTAAAGCACTTCATCTATTATTAAGATCACATTCACCTCACTCTATAATAAATCATTTTTTAGATAAGACTTTCTTTTATAAATATCTCCGTGCTGGTCAAATTGAAGAATAGTTCACTAAAAGAATCATTTACCAATTGAAGTTCTTAGATGTACCATTACATTGTTTGGTTTCATTTCCTTTTTTCACCAGGTCCATGACGGACTAACTCACAAGCAAGTTAAGATAAATGAAAACTATAATTCTCATATGCATGGCATATCAAGTTAATTATCAAAAAAGATGCATGGACCTTTGATAGCAGTGACGATGCATTACCTCAATACTATCCTTTCCAATCCACCAACATAGATAGTAATCATCTCTCCTTTCATGAGAGTGGTAGTTGTAGAGAACCACGTAGCAATCTCCACTGTAGAATTTACCAATATCTTCTTTTGGGACAGGTGTCTTTGCACTACCATTGATGCGCCATACCTAATAAATCTCATGTTTTTAGTAAAACAAACTGGTTGAATCAACACAAATTGTTGAAGAAATGGAAACAAGGGTGCTGATCAGACCTCTAGTTTTCCACCCCCTTCGAGCAATGGAGGCACTTCCTCAATTACAGGAGCACTTTTGCTGGCACCTTTGACGCCAACACCTTGTTGCTTCAGCATAGCTGTAAGGATGTGACAACTTAGAACTACTGCCAACAAACAACATTACAATTCTTCACAAGTTAAGAATAAATATACCTGCTACTTTTCCTCTCCCCTCTTCAGGGGTAGGTGCAGATCCTGATGGCCAAGAGTCGAAGTTGGACTTGAATGAATGGGTTTCATAACCTTGAATAACCCGGGTTACACGTGTTGCCTTGGGTCTATTTTGAGATACAAGGTATTCCTGGGGATATCACAAGTTTATAGCCACTAGAAATCATATCAAACAACTAACATATGGATTAAGCAATTCTACCTCTGCAGTTTGAATGGCAGCTTTCCTCTCCTCCAGTTGAGTTACACGGCCAACCCAGACAAACACCTCAGCACCGCAATCCAAAAGATAGCATTTATTGTTTTCCAAGCTAGACTTTGAAAGTTCACCATCTACAGGACTGACTTGACCATCAGTGATACTGCAAAATGAGGAAGTAATCAGCTTCAGCACCAACACCAGCAAAAGGTTGATATACAAAATTCAGTGACGAGAAAGTAGCAAGCATAAGGGTATTGCAATCGACATAGAAATGGAAAACACAACAACAACATACCCAGTGAAATCCCACAACGTGGGGTCTGGGAAGGGTAGAGTGTACGCAGACCTTACCTCCACCTTGGTAGGTAGAGCGGCTGTTTCCGGGAGACCCTCGGCTCAAGACAAAGCATAATCCCAAGCAAAGCAAAGAAAAGCAAGAGAAACGGTCATACTCGGACAAGAAATTAGAGCAGTATGAACATGCTGATAACAAAATCGAATACGCCGTGGTAGCGCATTCTAACACAAGATAACTAATTAGACCGGTTCAAGCGTAAGGATCTTCTACCATGAAGAAGGCATGTTGAGCAGTTCAGGGTCAACCAAGGATGTTACATAATTTTGATATGCAGCATCATAAACCATAGATACAACTTGACACTGATAATAAACGAAGAAATTATACTCCATCGCTATTACATCTACTGCTGGGCACGTATAGGCCTACTATGTGAAGTAAAGCAGAACCATACACCTGCTCCTGAGAGGCACACTGAAAGCGTTACAGGTAGTACTTCAACGGAGATACTATTTACTATTTTTTATCAAGAAAAGAAATTGAGTAAAACAGAGATACAATTTACTATTAAAAAAAGGAAAAAAGCATGTGCCTTATGGAATGATTTTTCCTGGGACAGCAGGATGATGTTTTTGTCCGGACTTGTAAAAACTTGTAATGAAGGACTACTGACCCACCAAATCTAATCTTAACAATATTCCTTCTTCTCATATAAGACAGGTGTAATCTTTTTCGTTTCTCTTAATCACAACAAAGCATACAGCTTATTTTAAGGAAAAAAGGTAACTTCACACTTCAACTAGAGGACTTGTCTTTCCATCAAAATAGTTCTTACGGATCAAGCTATGTCTTAGCCTAAAATCTCAACCAAAAAAGTTCAGAAGCTTCTAAATCTGTTTTGATTACGCTATAGTTCGGGTAAGTGTGTTCACTCTTTGGTCTAACCTTACAGCTATTTATGCGGGTACCATATCTTACAAACTATTGGAGAAATATGGAGGCAGAAGATGAATAGATTTACTGTTAAGAAACTACCTAATTCGGATTAGTTCAGTAAGTCCACGATCCAATTTCAGCTAAAGTAATGAGTGGCTAAAGCCAGCAAGGGCTCTGGTTAGTCGAACAAACAATGAATATAGTCCACGATCAACTCGTTCGCTTCTATAGCAGTTCGGAATTCCACTTTTATTTGTGAAGTTGTTTAATTGATCCATCAAGGAGAAAAGCAAACATGGTATAAGTAGGGCTTCTTGAATGTGATGGCTTCAAGGCACCAAAGGCTTGAATGGCTATCAGCACGACATTCACCCCACGAAATAAAATTCCAACTATTCCATCATGCATAAGACAACAGAAGGCAAAAATACCTGCAAAGTTTAGGAGGTGTCTTCTCGGGAACAATATCATCTTCAGTAATAACCTTTTTGCTAATTGGAGCAAATCCACCAAACAAAACCCAGAATGAACCAGAATCAGACTCAGCTTGCAAATTTCCATCATCTGAGATATACAATGGAAAAACATGAAGGAGTAGTCAAGCCCAGAGGTATGTCACACAAATTTAGGGAAGTAACAAAAGATGATATGCTGCACTAGACGCCATACATGATGGATAGACACACACATTGACTCAATAGAACCCAATCTGCATGGTGTTGACATCATAATGATAGATCATTCCCCCTTTAGCTTACTACGCTATAATGTCTGCTCCCTATCGTGGTGGATCAAATCTTTTCCACGGGTGTAAACAGTTTAGTTCCACCTTTTAGTTGAATCAAATGATTCTCCCCCACAATATCGATTAATAAAGACAAAAAAAAAAATTATTCTCGCCCACAAGAAGAAGCATTCACGTAAAAAGTTTTTTCGCCCAAATTTATCAATCAAATCTTTTGCACATCTAAAAATATTTTATTCATTATTCTCATGAATCAAATTAATTGAGGCACGCATAATATGCTTAGAAGCATCAAACCATTTGATGGAGAACTCTACTATTTGGAAAATTTCCACCCGGAGTTTTAAGCATAATATTTAGGAACAATTTTGAGAGAACTTTCCAATATTATATAAGAAAAAGTACTTGCTCCATCCATCGTGACATCAGTGTCCTTTGATTTTGATGGTCAAATTAACAAAAGTTTAGAATGATATATGTAGTTACTTTTCATATGAAAGTACATTTGAAATGCTACCAAATGCTGAAGTCTTAGTTGCAAGGTCAGTTAAGTTAAGATAAAGGGAGTGCAGAATATATTCAACTTGACCCACTTCTCTTTTAATTTTCCATGGCTTGTACGTACCAACAATTGCAACATCACACGTCCCCTCATGATATTTTTCCTTCAAATACTGAATAACTTCTAATGCTTTGGCCCTTTCCTGGATATTGGAGTTTGCACCATTGAACTGATAAATCTTGTCTTTAGTGTCCAGAATGAACACATCATCATGATTTAGAGAGGACCGGGAGAATGGGACCTGACAACATTTTCAACTCAGTTATAATCAATTCAACCACAATTCAAATAAACTACATAAGTCCTGACGATCTCACACACAAGTTATTAAGATGTACCTGCTTCATCCTGACAACTCGTTTACCCTTGCAAGTATACAGCCTTGTTTCAACTTCTTCCTCCTCTGGTGTCTTGAATCCAGATGCAACACCACCCTCCAGAGGTATAATACATGGTTTAAAGTATGACAAAAATTTGTCAGATTCGTGACTTTGGATTTCTCGATGTTGTACTGCTCTCCCTCCCAGGACCACATCAAGCTCCACTGTTTTGATAGCTGCGGTTCCAGCTTCATCCTAACACAGCATCCAATTTTAAGAAAAACGTAAAAATAACATACGTTGGATCTGTAAGGAAGAAACTGAGTTCATACCTGACTAGTATCCTTTCCAAGCCAAAAGTGTATATCGTACAAATAAGCACCTCCCTTTCCTGAAGTTGTCTGAAATTTAAAATGGAAATATCCCAGCATTATGATTATGTCTCTATCCATCAACGAACTCAACAAGCATAAAACATTTCCGAAAAATAAACCAAAAACTTAAATATCAATATGTACCTGCAAGACGATGTATGAATCACCAGAGTAAAATTTACCATAATCGGATTTTGGCAAAGGAACTGGTTGGAAATCCTCAATTCTCCAAATTTCAGTCCCTCTAGATAAGGTTAAGTTGACATGAACTTCAAAATTTTCAAGCAGACCAAGTTACAGTATAAACAATTTCAGATACAATTACAAGCACTACTAAACACCTTCAAGCTGCCTGTACATAACCATCAAATAGTATGAATTATAGAAATACCAACAAAACCAAACTCAGCTAAGGATACACTCTTTGACCTGCACCCTGAAATGCAGGATCCAAAGCTTTCACAGAGCTAGACATTGTGCAAAGTCCTCCTTGTTACCACTTCTTTCAACAAAGGAAACTGGAATGCTGAAGGTCCTAACCTCAGCTATCTCAATATTCTGACGAAACCAACTGTACAATGGAAATGAGAACCATCAATAATTATGGTATATAGACAGGAAATTTATCAATGCTTCCAGTAACATATCAGACTTCTTAAGAATATATATATATATATGGGAACAAATCGATCGACAAAACAGAGAGTTCTTCACATTTGAAGCCATGATACAGATTCTTCATCTTCTCAACTTCCCTTCCACAAAACTTATTTAGAAGCTAGAAATCATACAACGACTACTACTACTACAACAACAACAACGTGTCAATTCCAAACATGTTGGGGTCGGCTATATGAGTCCTCATTGACTACTTCCTTGCTTAAGCTCAACTCATATCATCATCATACCAAAAGTTAAAAAGTGAAAAATAAGTTAAATATATATAAATAATAGTAATGATAATAATAATATTAAAGTTCTCATATGTTACCATTTTCAAAACAAAAAAGTTATCATTAGTTTTCGAACATATAAATCTACGATAAGGTCAAAATACGTCTAGAAAAGCAGTAGGTTAAAAAACAATGTACTAACAAGTTTTCGAACATATTCTCAAACTAGTAGATATCACCGATATCACCTATCAGGATCTTTTTCTTCCATTATGCTCTATCTATAGCTAAGTCTGCATCGATTCCGAGAAATTGCAAGACTTTTAAAGTCTACCTCATCCCCTTTTAACATCTTTACTCACCACAGTGTCAGACCTACGGACCAATGCATACGTAAGTCGATGCAGGACATGACCAAACCATCTCAAGTGACCTCTTATTTTATCTTCAATGCATGCTATATGCACCTTTTGCCAAATGTAGTCATTTTTAATCTTATCTAATCTTGAATGACCGCACATCCATCTCAGCATCCGCATCTCTGCAACACTATGTTAGACTTTACCGACCCAACATTTACTACCATATAACATTTCCAATCTTATAATTACCTTTTAGAACTTACTTTTCACTTTGGTAGACATCCTCCATCACGTAACACCCTAGTAGCACTTCTTCGTTTCAACTCCGGTACTAATTCGGAGTAAAATCTTCTTCTACCATTTCATTCTCTTGAAACAACAAGCTTAGATATCTAAATTGTTTGCATTTTGGTACCACAATATCGTCTAGTCTCACCTCTACTTCGTTCTTCTCATGCTGACTAAAGTTGCAGTCATATTTTCTGTCTTACTTCTACTTATCCTAAAATCCTTACTCTCTAAAATGTTTCTCCATAGTTCACGCTTTTGGTTGATACCCTCGCTGGTTTCGTCAATTTTGTGTTTGATCAATCTCGCTGGTTTCATCAATTAACACCATATCGTCAACAAATAGCATACACCATGGGACCTCATCTTGCATTGTTTTGATTAGCTCAATATTGATCCCTGGTGTAGACCCATTGTTATGGGAAACTCCTTATGGTAATTATATGTTTGATGTGAATTCCTTTCATCTCTATCACCCATCAATGGACCTTTTGTGGTACTATAGCATATGCTTTCTCTAGGTCAGCGAACATCATGTGTAGATCTTTCTTCCTTATGCGGTAAATTTTCATCAATCTTCTTAGCAAGAATATAGCCTCTGTCATAGATCTACCTCACAACTGGTTCTCTATCACTCTTTCCATATTCCTAAGTATACGCTCTAACACTCTTTCTCAGGGTTCATCGTATGTCTCATGAATTTAATGCCCGAGTTTGCTCAACTTAAAATATCATCTTTGTTTTTATAAATTGGAATCACGACACTCTTTCTCCACTCATCAGACATCATACTACTTCTAAGTGGCATTTAATATCTTGGTGAATCATTTTACTCCAGCCTCCCCCAGACATTTTTAAACCTCTATGGGGGATACTATCTGGACCACAAGCTCATATTTCTAATTTCTCATGGCATCATTTACATTTGTCAGCCTAATTCTGTGAGTGTAGCTAAAGTTTCTATCGTGCACAAATGTGTGTAGGACCAAAATGTTATTCTCTTAGTTTGGTTGAACAATTGATCAAAATAACCTCTTCATATCTCCTTGACCTCCTTTTCTCCCATCTACACTTGGTGAAAATCGTCTTTAATACACTTTCACCTTATCATAGATAGCTCCTAATCCAATAGGCAACGAACAAAAACAGAAATGAATTTCAACTGAAATTTTTCTTAGTCCACCAATCAAATTCAAATTAGTTGAGACTTGAGAAAGCAGTGAAAGCTATAGAACAGATATCCTCAATTCACATTTCTTCCTCTATGCACAGAATGAGACAAAGTATCAAGGCCGCAGAGAAGCATTGTGACATCAGCAACATTGAATGTTTCTTAACTGAACTGCCTTATATCTCAATCCCAAACTAAGCTTCAGAAATTCAATAATCTGTCCAACAACATACTCAGTGAAATCTCACAAAGTGGGGTCTGGGGAGGGTAGAGTGTACGCAGGCCTTACCTCTACATTGGGAAGTAGAGAGGCAAACTCAATAATCTGTCCGCTAATGCAAATCAGGGGTTCTTTACTCATCGAAGAATATAATATTAGGGGTTAACCAACACTAAAAAGACTCAAAGTAAACATCTTTATTCCTCATAGCTAATGCACACCAAGAAACTAATGATCTATTGTAACATCACCTAATAATCCAACATAATCATCCAAAATTCAATATTTTTAACCCAAAAAAAAAGTCAAAATGATCATTCTTTAAAACCCCATTTGACAAATTTAAACAAAGAGTTCAACCATAATCTACCTGGATCAAAATAAAATCTGCATATACAACAACATACCCACACCAGGAGTGTCTGGGGAGGGTAGAGTGTGCGCAGATCTTAACCCTACTTTATGAAGGTAGCGAGGCTGTTTCCGATAACCCCCGGCTCAAGAAAAGATGCAAAGACAATAAATCAAATGCCTCAATAACTCAAAAGACCAGACCCCACGTTGTGGGATTTTCACTGGGTGTTGTTGTTGTTGTTGTTGTTTGCCTCAATAACTCAAAACTAAACAAAACCCAGATCTTTACTCATCAGATTATTCAAAAATAAGATAAACATTATGAGAAATGATAATCCAGCAAAACAATACTACAACAACATACCCAGAGTAATTAAAATCAAAATAAACACATCAATTCAATTCACAAAATCAAGATCTGGGCAAAAATGATCAAATTAAAAGCCCCAAAATGATTGCAAAAACTAACCTTTTCCTTCTCTGCAGAGAGATCTATGCACTCCACAGAGAAGAAAAACGAAAAGGGTATTCACAAAACTGGCCAAATATGAAAGAAAGAGAGAGAAAAAAAGAGGGTAATGCAAAGCTGGTCAAATATGAAAAAGGAAGTTAATAATTGTAGTAATGGGGTTCCAATTTTGTATATTTTGAGATTTGGGATTGGCTGGAAAATGATTGTATTTCTAATATAAAAAAAATTGCAGAGACACAGACAATAATATACGTAAAATCAAGAACAAGAGAGAGAAAGGTGAATGATGATGGTGGAGGGGTAGAGAGAGAAAGTAATGGAAGAAGAAGAGGGGCACTGGCCATGCTGGCTTTTTCGTTGTATTTTTGGATTTTTTTCTTGTTTTTTTCAACTTTTTTTATTTTTCTAGGATTTTCTATTTGGATTTTTCATTGTATATATATTTGTTAATTGTGTACATAAGAAAAAAGTTTTACATAGGTACTTTTAGCGGGAAAAATGATACTTATAAAGAGTATTTTGAACCTATATATAAGGGCAGTCTGGTGCACGAAACAAATCGCATTAGCAGATTTTGGGACCTAAAGGGTGTGATGTAATTCTATCCTAAAACAAATATCAGTGGATGATTCTACGGCTCGAACCCTTCATTAATAAGTCACGCATAAACAAACCATATTGTATTTACATCAAATTAAATAATATAACTTTAAACGATTAAAAAATAAAATAAAAATACTATCACAATTGATTATTATAAAGAAACATAGAATTGGAATAAATTAATTTTTCAGAACAGGAAAAGGGTCAGAGACACCCATAAACTATTAAATATATGATAAAAATGCCTTGTATTTTTGTTATCCAAATATGCCTTTGAACTATTAAAAATAGAATTAAAATGTCCTCGATGTAATAAATTATTTCCTTGCCTTCATTGGAAAAATGTACCTTTTTTGTTCTAAAGAAAGTCTCCATAAAAAGTGAGAGCATATATGTGTGACCTAATTGTTACTCTTAATAAAGTGAGATAACAATTCATAAAAAATCTTAATGGCTACAGAGAAAGAAAAACATAATTTCTTTCCAATATATATGAATATCTAATTTCTGGAGGATATAGTTATTCAATATCCACCGAGAGAAGATAGTAGATACTCATAAAATAATTAATTTGTACGTAAATCGGCTAGTAATCTTATTTGAAACAAAGAAATATAATGAGCACGCATAAAGAATATGTTGAAAGGGAAAAAAAAGTATAGTGATTAAACAGAAGCATGTTTACATCTGAAAATTATCAAAAATATTATTTTGGATTTGATTCATGAAAATTGAGAGGAAATAAAAAGGACACAAAAACATGATTGGTTTATGTCATTTTCTCTTTTTCTCTAAATGAAATAGGAAATCTATCAATGTCACCAACATGCTTTTTCTTCACTCCAAAAATTAAATAAATTGGTCCTCCACAAGCTGCTTCATGTGATTTTTGAACTGTCAATTTTAATGTTGCTACTCTTCTTCCTTTTTTCCTTTTTTTCATAGTTGGATTGGAACTAAAATGCACAATATTAAAGAATATGCTTGTTCCTTATCGATTATGTAATGATTTATAACATCCCGGGACACTTCAACCATTGTTTTTATAATTTGAATTGAATATTCAGATTATAAAAGTATTATTTATCATGAGTCTTCTCATATAAAAACTATAATAGTTGATTTTCTTCGATCGACCGGCTTGTTGCAACCTTCATTTAACTAAACTTTGGTATCTATTTGGACAATTAGTTTATCATCTCTTATTTTTAGCGTCAAAGTTTCTTTGTCTCAACTCGGCCCATGGAGCTTCTCTAGATTTTTAATATGTGAAATTATAATTTTAGGTTTATAGATTTTAGGTTTAAGAAAAGGCAGGTTAGTGAATTATAGATAAATTATTGATGCATATTAAGTTAAATTTATATATAAATATAGGGTATGTCTAACCCGTAGGTAAATATGTAGCTCTGACATTTAAGAATCCCCTCTCTCAAGTTAATCGATTAAGGCATATTAACGTTGCTCCAAATTCACTTTATAATCTTGTGAGCCTAATAATCTATTTTTCTTCACTTCAATGCAACTCTTATTGAGTCTCCCCTCTCTCGACTTCAAATGAGAAGAAAAAACAAAAAAAAAATTATAATCCACATGTAAATTAAAATTTGAATTTTACGTGCAAAAAGACATCAGAAAATACATTTGTTCATCATCAGTCTTTCAAAAAACTTTATGATATCTCAAGTTATTTCATTCATTGATCTAAATTTTTGGTTTGACTACTCAAATTCTTTCACATAATTAAATTGTAGTTAATATTTCTATCATTATCAAATGCATGTAATATAATTTTTTGGTTGAAATATTTGGAAGACACCTTAGAGTGGGCCAAAAGTGGTCGGTCTCCATTAACGGATATCCAACCGACTTTTCGTCCTTGACCCATCTATATGGATTTAAAAAAGAAAAAGAAAATCTTAATTAGATATTGTAAAAAAACTATAGTCTTCAAAATTCGTAGATATAAAAAGAATATCACTTGCGTTGTCATTTCATCCTCTCATTGGAAAAAGAGTGAAGGAATTTTTCATAGAATTATAAATTTTGCTAATTATGATTATATAACTATATTATAAACGTACGATTATTATGAAAAATTAATATTTGTTGGAAATGGAAAAGACGATTATTAAACATTTCTTTAGGATGAATATAAATGAACAAATTTTCTGTGTAATAAACGCATAAAGATGAAGAAAATTGTTAATTTTGATATACTTGTTTAAAGAAGTGATGTTTATGTTGGTTACAAAGATGCAGGAAACGGAAATTACAAGTAACTGCTAAGTAATAGAAAAACTGAAATTACAATTCAATAACAAACTGAAATTACAATTATGTTGAACAAGAAAACTGGAACTGTTTTGTGTATGATGAGTCGACTGTTGCACTCTGTCTTTAAGACAATATTGCCCCGTATGTATCCTTTATACGTCATGGACAATTGTCTCCCAAGATAAAACAGCAACGGAACAATTGAGCAAAGAAAACTCAAGTGCTACCGTGAAGAATTTTGAGTAATGAAATGATGCTTGAAAATTGTAGGAAGAACTGAAATCTGTTTCTGTTTATGTATTTTCGTGTACCTCAACAATGGTGACAAGGGGGTTTTTATATAGTAGAAGGAGGGGTTGATGAACTGCCTCCATAAGTGTCATTACTGGCCAAGTAATGGTCATTATGGAGGTAGTAATACCACCAAAGTAAATAGTGAAGATGTGCAACGGATTGTCCATTTAGGAAGAGTAATTCAGCCAAAATAAATGGTTGAATTGAGTGCTGTTGACATTTCTGATCTCTCTGCCCAATTCTGACTTTCTGGAAACTTTAGGGACCAAACTGTACATCTTGAAACTTCAGGGACCAAACTGTACATATGAAAGAATTCTGGTCCAAACTGTACATATGAAACTTCAGGGATCAAACTGCATATCCGCAAAGTTCTCTGGTCCAAAAGATAATATCAAGAAGCACATGACCCTCTCAACCCAGCCGTGCAGAACCCGAGAACCCTGAATCTGACGGATGGGCGAGCGGCGGCAGCGCGTGTGGGTTTTCCTCGAACCGAAGCACATCTAGGTCCTCCCTCCTTTAAACACATGGGATACCCCTTGGGGTCCCAAACCCCAAGCCAACTTTGAGTCTTATAAACAAAACAATTCTTTCTTCCTCCACCGATGAGGGAGAATTGATCCCATACCACACTTTTCCATGCTTCAAACACCTCACTTCGTGTACCAGTATCTCTTTCATTTCTCAACGAAATTTGACGGTTCTTGGCCCTATGGTTATCTACGTACTTAGTAGATCATGCACGTGTGAAGAACCGGATTCTCCAACATGCGTAACACTAGTGTTTAAGTCGTTAAAGTTGGTCGGACGCAACTCCTGCCAAAGGCAAATTTCCAACAATCCCCTCTTGAAAGAGATTTTGGCGCACTCACATGGTGCCTTTTTCATTTCCAGTAATATTTCAGCGGACCGATGTTGCATAAGGAGAGGTAGCTTCAGCTTTGAACCTTCCATAGTTAAATACCATCGGACTTACTTACTGCGCGGTGAACGTGATGTCTTGAACCGTCAGTGTTTAGTGTAAGCCAAATCAATAGTACCAACACAACAAATTCCCTTACTCTCTTCTTCGTAATGTTTTGTCCGTTTTGGCCATGGACAACTTCTTGGATTCTTAAGTGCGTTCATTTTAGGCGGCCCGTCCTCGCACTTAAATAGGTGGTCTTCTACAAGGTATTCTGCTATACCCCACTTCACAAGTGTTAGAAACCATTAAAAGTTTCCCAAAACCTAACCTCAATTGTTGAGGATCATTACAGGTTTTGAAAACTTAACCTTTACCCATACTGCAGATATCACTTAACGTCTATCGTGGGAACGGCTTTGGATTTGGTGTTTCTTTACAGAAATCACTATCTGAAGTGCTCATGCTTCCACTTGAAGCGATCAACTGAACCTTTACAGCTTAGTTTTCTCATTGAACCAAATTACTGGGATCTCCAGTTAGTAAGGTTGGGTTACCACTGTATTGGTCCTTATATTTTAGGTTTTAAGTCCATTCCCCTAGACATGCAAGTCATCTGATCCTTGGGTAAGCCCTTTGTCAATGAGTCTGTTATATTATCCTTTAACTTAATGTAATCAATGAATATTATACCCGTGGTGATCAGTTGTCTAACGGCCTTATGCCTCCGTCGAATATGACGAGACTTGCCGTTGTACATAGCATTTCGTGCCCTTCCTAGAGCTGACTGGTTGTCGCAGTGGATCATTACCGAAGGTACAAGTTTGTTCCAACACGGAACATCCTCTAAGAAGTCATGAAGCCACTCAGCTTCTTCTCCTACTTTGTCTAAAACGATAAACTCCGATTCCATTGTGGATCGGGCGACGCAAGTTTGCTTAGAGGATTTCCAAGACCCAGCCCCACCACCAATTGTAAATACATACCCACTGATGGACTTGGTGTTCTCTATATCAGATATCCAGTTTGTGTCATTGTACCCCTATAGTACAACTGGATATCTCGAATAGTGTAACCCGAAAGTTAACGTGTATTTCAGGTATTGTAATACCCGATTCAACGCCTTCCAGTGATTATCACTCGGATTACGGGTGAACCTAGCCAACTTATTGACTGCGTAAGCAATATCAGGTGAGGTGCAGTTTGTTATATATATCAAAATACCGATCACCTATGCATATCGCTCCTAGTATACACGTGCACCAAGATTTTTATCAAGCTTTTGATTTGTATCCATTGGTGACTTTATCGGTGAACTGTCTAACATCTCGAACTTTCTCAAAACATCCTCGATGTAGTGAGACTGAGATATGACTAGTCTGTCAGACGTCTTAGAGATTTTAATCCCTAAGATGACATCTGCGATACCCATATCCTTCATGTCGAAGCATTGTTTCAACATGTTCTTAGTCTCTAGGATTACCCTAGGACTGCTTCATGTGATCAACATGTCATCTACATACAGGCATATCATAACAAATGAGTCCGAGTTACCTTTCGTGTAAACATATTTATCACACTCATTAATGGCGAAACCCTTCGATAGTAGAGTACTATCAAATTTTTGTGCCATTGCTTCGGGGCTTATTTCAGCCCGTACAGAGATTTGACAAGCCGACAGACTTTCTTCTCTTGCCCTTGAACCACATACCCCTCGGGTTGGTCCATATAATTTATATCTTCCAAATCACCATTTAGGAAGGTTGTCTTGACATCCATTTGATGTATCTCAAGGTCACGCAAAGCTGCGATCGCAATGAATACACGTATAGATGTCATCCGGGATACCGGGGAGTATGTGTCAAAGTAGTCAAAGCCTTCTGTCTGCCGATAGCCCTTGACTACCAACCTGGCATTGTACTTGTCTATAGACCAATCTGCTTTGTATTTTCGTTTGAGTATCCATTTACAACCCAACGGTTTATTTTCCGGAGGAAGATCAACCAACTCCCAAGTATGGTTATGCAGAATGGAGCCTATTTCACTCTCAATAGCTTCTTTCCAGAGCGGTGCTTCTGGAGTTGACAACACTTTAGCAATTGTCCTCGGTTCATCATTAACCATATAAGCTACAAAGTCAGGACCGAAGGATTTATCCTTCCTAGCCCTTTTACTTCGCCTTAGATCCATCTCTGGAGTCTCCAAGTTCTGAGAATCTGGAACACTAGATTCCGGATGTTCAGCCACCTCGAGATCCGCTAGATCTGAATCATCTAGATTCAGGCCGTCAACGACTCCCGATTCTTAAGAGCTTGGTGCATAACTTCGTTTGCGAGAGGTTATGTCTTTTTCCTTCCTAGGAAAGGTACCTTCAAAGAATAGAGCATTCATTGATTCCATGATTGTACCCTGATGGATATCTGAAATATCTGACTTATGCACTAAGAAGCGATAAGCACTACTGTTATTTGCATATCCGATGAATATGCAATCTACAATCTTTGGCCCAATCTTGACCTGCTTTGGCTTGGGTACTTCAACCTTTGCCAAACAACCCCACACCTTAAAATATTTGTAGGTGGGTTTCTTTTCCTTTCATGAATCATATGGAGTTTTGTCCTTACCCTTATGTGGGACTCTGTTAAGAATCGTATTAGCGGTAAGGACGGCTTCTCCCCACATGTTTTAGGAAAGACCGAAATTGATAAGTAAGGCATTCATCATTTCCTTCAATGTGCGGTTCTTACGTTCCGCCGCATCGTTTGATTGAGGTGAGTATGGAGCCGTCGTTTGATGAATAATGCCTTCTTTGGCACAATATTCCTCAAAAGGTGCTACATATTCTCCCCCTCTATCGCTACGAATGGATTTAATCCGTAGGCTTAGTTGGTTCTCTACTTCTGCTTTGTAACGTCGGAACGCTTCAAAGGCTTCATCCTTACTTTTCAACAAGTAAAGGTAACAATACATTGCGCTATCATCAATGAATGTCACAAAGTACTTGTTCCCCCCTCTAGTTTGTGCGAACTTTAAATCACATATATCTGTGTGAATAAGTTCTAGAGGAGCGGTATTCCTTTCGACGGATCGAAAAGGAAGCTTGGTGAGTTTTGCCTCTACGCACACCTCACACTTATGTTGAGGGTTTACGTCGATAGACGGCAACAACTCCATCTTTACTTGCCTTTGAATAGACTTGTAGTTAACGTGTCCTAATCTATGATGCCATAAATTAGAAGACTCAAGCAAATAAGAAAAATGTTCAACTTTATTTCCTTGACGCATTATAGACATGGCATTCACTTTGAAGAGGCCTTCACAGACGAAGCCTCTCCCTACAAATATGCCATTCTTAGTGAGTACAAACTTATTGGATTCAAACACTAGCTTAAAACCAGCATTAACCAATAAAGGTCCAGAAATTAAATTTCTTCTAATCTCTGGGATGTGCATCACTTCCTTCAGAGTGAGCTCATTACCGGAAGTCATCTTCAGGACTACCTTTCCTACCTCCAGCACGTTAGAGGAAGCGTTGTTGCCCATGAACAGCTTTTTGTCGGTGACCGGTGTGTACGTGGAGAAGGCATCTTTGTTGGAATAGATGTGTCTAGTAGCACCTGCGTCCATCAACCACTACATCGGATTCCCAACCAAGTTGGCTTCTAGCACCACTGCCGAGAATTCCTCAATCATGTCATCCAGGAGCGTGTCCTTGACAACGTTAGCATGCGCCTTGCCTTTAGACTTGGCTTTCTGTTGTTGCTCAGTCTTGAGCTTGCGGCATTCCTTGATCCTATGACCAGGTTTCCCCACAGTGGTGACAGTTGCCTCTGAACATCTCCGTTGTGTGGGCCTTGCCTTCTTTCTGGAACTTCCGCTTCTTACTTGAGTTCCCTTTGGCCTCAGCCAGATTCGCCTTTGCCTCAGCAGGTTGTCTACCCCTTGGCAAGGTCTTCTTATTATCTTCACGGATTTTGAGTTTGATAATAAGCTCCTCAAAGGTCATCTCCTTTGTCTTGAGTTTTAAGTAACTCATAAACTCATTTCACGAAGGAGATAACTTTTCAATCAGCGATGCAACCAAAAACTGCTCGTTTGGTTTCATTCCTTCCAAATCCAGGTGATGTAAAATCATTTAGAATTCCTGGACTTGGGACATCACTGTCTTACTATCCACCATTTGAAATTTTAGAAATTTCCCAACGATGAACTTCTTAGTACCCGCATCTTGTGCGTTGTACTTCTTTTGCAGCTTTTCCCACAGCTCTTTGGCAGTGCCAACGGTGCAATAAACCGTGTAGAGAGGGTATGCCAAGCAGTTCAGTATGTAATTCTTACACATGAAATCGCTATGATTCCACGCATCAAGAACCATCTTCATGCCGTTAACGACATGGATACCAAGGCCCCCTTCACCCTTTTCAGCAGGCGAAGAGTCCATTTCATCTCCAGCTTGTGGAGGATCTTCCGTTAGGAACCGGACCATGCTCATAACAGTTAAGTAGAATAGCATCTTTTGCTGCCATCTCTTAAATTCTGATCCTATGAATTTTTCAGGGCGATCATGGTGGTGTGAGGCAGAAGATGGAGCACCAGCAGTGTGGAAGGCAACGGAGTTGCTGCCTTGAAACGATAGCGGTAGCGGCCAGTGAAAGCGACAAAGTTCTTTGCGCCTTGGCGATAACGGCGATGGCAGGAAAGCAACAACATTGCCTCGAGAGGCAGCAGTAGTAGCAGCAACATCGGTCATATTTCCAGCCATGTTGCAGCAGTTACAGTAAGCAAATATTGTCTTAAACTTGTTGGTTACAAAGGTGCAGGAAACAGAAATTACAAGTAACTGCTAAGTAATAGAGAAACTGAAATTACAATTCAATAACAAACTGAAATTACAATTATGTTGAACAAGAAAACTGGAACTGTTTTGTGTATGCGGAGTCGAGTGTTGCACTCTGTCTTTAAGACAATATTGCCTCGTATGTATCATTTATACGTCCTGGACAATTGTCTCCCAAGATAAAACAACAATGGAACAATTGAGCAAAGAAAACTCAAGCGCTACCGTGAAGAATTTTGAGTAATGAAATGATGCTTGGAAATTGTAGGAAGAACTGAAATCTGTTTCTGTTTATATATTTTCGTGTACCTCAACAATGGTGACAAGGGGGTCTTTATATAGTAGAAGGAAGGGCCGATGAACTGCCTCCATAAGTGTCATTACTGGCCAAGTAATGGTCATTATGGAGGTAGTAATACCACCAAAGTAAATAGTGAAGATGTGCAACGGCTTGGCCATTTAGGAAGAGTAATTCAGCCAAAATAAATGGATGAATTGAGTGTTGTTCACGTTTTTGATCTCTCTGCCCAATTCTGACTTTCTGGAAACTTTAGGGACCAAACTGTACATCTTGAAACTTCAGGGACCAAACTGTACATATGAAAGAATTCTGGTCCAAACTGTACATATGAAACTTCAGGGATCAAACTGTACATCTGGCAAAGTTCTCTGGTCCAAAAAGATAATATCAGAAGAAGCACAGCCCACAGCCCACAACCCGAGAACCCGGAACCGGACGGACGGCGGCGACGCGCGTGTGGGTTTTCCTCGAACCGAAGCACATCTAGGTCCTCCCTCCTTTAAACACATGGGATACCCCTTGGGGTCCCAAACCCCAAGCCAACTTTGAGTCTTATAAACAAAACAATTCTTTCTTCCTCCACCGATGAGGGAGAATTGATCTCATACCACACTTTTTCATGCTTCAAACACCTCACTTCGTGGACCAATATCTCTTTCAATTCTCAACAAAATTTGACGATTCTTGGCCTTACGGTTATCTACGTACTTAATAGATCATGCACGTGTGAAGAACCGGATTCTCCAACATGCGTAACACTAGTGTCTAAGCCGTTAAAGTTGGTCGGACGCAACTCCCGCCAAAGACAAATTTCCAACAGTTTATTCTCTCGGCATCCTGTGAAGTCGTGTCAGCTTATGAATGATTATAAGAAATTATTTATATATTTTTAATATATGAAAAAATTAACCATAATCTTAAAGGATAAATCGTGAAATATAACCATAATCTTAGGATGAAAAAGAATATAGTAACCAAAAAAGTAATACGTACAATATTTTGTTTCTTTTTCCTTTGTTTATGGGAAACAAAATCAATCTGTATTATATTCTACATGATTGATGTATAAAACAATAAGATAGTTTTAAAAAAAATGTTTCGTTTTCACACAATGTCTGGTATTTGGCGTCGATTAAATTATGGTTCGCACCTGGGATATCTCGCATTAGGGGGAAACACTCCCTAACAAAGATAATTTTATATTCATAGCTCGAATCTCTAATTAAGAATAAAAAAATATTACCGCTTAATCACAATTAGTAAAAAATGTATTTTTTATTCGTCCTAAAAAGATCGTGTAGTACACTAGTATTAAAGAAATTTCCTTTATCTAGTTAACAGTAAAGTACTAAATTGACTTGAAGTTAAAATTTGATCCATTAAAAGTAGAGCTTACATGAAAATTTTAAATTAAAGAGTTCCTTTAACAAATGAATCAGTTTGACTAAGCTTTTTTCAATCATTCTAACTGGTCAAACTAAAACTTCTACCCATAAGCCTTCCACTAAGCATAAAGGCATCAAAAACTTACATTCTCTTGATTTTTTAAAAAGGTTTATTTTAAGAAAATATTGCTAGTAAGTTATATGCGAATGTTAATATATATTTTTAAGATATTGATGATCAATGCAAGAGACTTATTAATATTGGGTTTGGTGTTGTGACATTTTAACCAACATATCTTTTTAAAGACTGATTTGAATGTATACAATGTAGGAACAAATGTCACAACATTCGGACCAACATCTTCTGAAAAAACAGTTTTGCGTTACTTCACGGAATGAAGTTGTATTTGTGAAAATATTACTATGAAGTAAAAATGGCTTGGCAAGGTAAATAAGAGCTGATGAAAAACGTGGGAAGAACAAGTCAAGGTTGTTGCTATGCGTGAGGAACAAGACCAAGAAGTTAGAGGATTTTGCTACATGATCTTCTCCAACAAACACCCCAGCTGCCTACCTTTTCCTCAACCTTCATAACAGATCGATGAGTTGTTCAAGGAAGACTCTCTACTATAAATAGAGATGATGCTACTACAGTGAATCGATATCCATAAACAGTTTGCAAAAATATCAAGAGAGCTCTCGATAATTCATCTCAAAAATCTGGATCACAAGTGTTGTCTGAGCGTGTCGACAACATTCTGTCCAACATTACAATTGCATTTTAGATTCTAGATTAGCGTTGTATTGAGCAATTGTAATGAGAAGTTGTCTATGTCTATTTAGGTAGATTTTTCAGGCAGAAGTCATATGCGACTTCAACATTTAATTCATTTTCGTTATATAACCTAGGACGGTTAATGACCGAAAGTATTGTATATATTTATTATATACAAAAGTTACAAATTTCTTTCTTTACAATTTTACAAGATGAAACGGAAAGGAATTAAATGTTGAAGTCGCATATGACTTCTGCCTGAAAAATCTACCTAAATAGACATAGACAACTTCTCATTACATTTGCTCAATATAAAGCTAATCTAGAATCTAAAATGCAATTGTAATGTTGGACATAATGTTGTAGACACGCTCAGACAACACTTGTGATCCAGATTTCTGAGATGAATTATCGAGAGTTCTCTTGATATTTTTGCAATAATTTTCTGGATATCGATTCACTGCAGTAGCATCATCTCTATTTATAGTAGAGAGTCTTCCTTGAACAACTCATCGATCCGTTGTGAAGGTTGAGGGAAAGGTGGGCAGCTGGTGTGTTTGTTAGAGAAGATCACGTAGCAAAATCCTCTAACTTCTTGGTCTTGTTCCTCACGCATAACAACAACCTTGACTTGTTCTTCCCACGTTTTTCATCAGCTCTTATTTACCTTGCCAAGCCATTTTTACTTCATAGTAATATTTCCACAAATATAACTTCATTCCGTGAAGTAAGGCAAAACTGTTTTTTCAGAAGATGTTGGTCCGAATGTTGTGACATTTGTTCCAACATTGTATACATTCAAATCAGTCCTTAAAAAGATATATTGGTTAAAATGTCACAACACCAAATCCAACATTAACAAGAATAATAAGAAAATTTAACTCACCTGATTTCATAGGAGCAAGTCAGAAAGATTAAGAAATAGAACCATATGATTTAATTCGTTCTCAATAGCCACGAGATGATATCTTAGGGTGATCCGGAGCTCCCGGAAGGAGGCCCCACCATTTACTTGACTCTTAGAACCTTTGTTGGTTTTGGGCAACGGGGATCAACTTCGAGGACATGAAAGGGCGATCCATCTATTTATTTTACTGAGCTTAGTTCACGAGCCTCCTGGTTGTCATCGCTCGATCACTTCCCTTTCTACTAAGTGATTGCTTAGGGACCTTAGCGTACGATCTGGGTTGTTTCCTCTCGACTTTGGATCTTAGCATCCAAAAAGTCGGTCTTATTCTTCTTGAATTGTCTCGAATTACCTACGAAGTTTGAGGGGTTCACTAGATTTTTTATTCCTTCTCCATTTATGAGAGCTGGCATTCAATGACATACAATATTCCATAGTTCAAGAAGATGATGATGAATCAATGAGCAGAGAGAGTAAGGACTGAAAGCTGCATATCCAACCAACTAGTGTCTGAAAAAAAAAGTGAGATCTCTACCTACGCTCCTATGAAAGCCATCAGAAGCAGACGTAATCGAAAGAAAGCTTGGGCCCAATGGAAGGGGCTTGCAACGATGGAAGACTTATGAGATAGGGGCATACTCATATAAAATTTTTCCTAACGGGTGGCCTCTATCCGTGGGTGGGTAGATGAAATGCGTTAACTGGGAGACTTGTGATGAATGACAGGAAGAACAGAGCCGAGCTTCTATCAAAAGAGATGATTTACCTTAGCTTAAAGTCAACTACAACTAGAAGGCATGCCGATCTTGCCACCAATAAACCTTTGACTTTGACTGTGAAAAGCTCCAAATAGGCACATAGTAGTTTAGAGTAGAAGGAGTGAAAGCCACTTGACTCGTTGGAGATGAGCTTTAGCAACTCTCTTGGCTATAAGGAAAGAGAGGCGTGGAATCCACTTGACTTTATTATAAAAGGAAAGGAGCGAAAAGTTGGAAAGGCCAAGCAGATAGCAAGGGGTGGAACCAACCAAGACTGAACACTAGCCCCATTTTATAGACGGGTTGGGACCGACCTTCTAAAAAAGGCCAAGCAGATAGCACATGACCAAAAGTTTTTAGACCCATGAGCTAAGGCACCACCTTTCTTTCCGATCTGGATTGGAAGAATTTTTCACATACTGAGGTTTTGGGTCTTCATGAGTAGTTCTTGTCGACGATCCATTGAAAAGAGTCCTTTGTTGAGCCGACTTTCGCCCCTGACAAAAGACTTTCCCTCCTCATTGTATGATTCTCCTCCTCAAGTTAAAATAAATGAACTTGGTATATGTACAAGGTTCAATTAATCAGAGGCGGAGCTAGAGTACATGTTATAGATTTGGTCAACCTCAGTAACTTTGATTCACATTCTTTATTTATCTGAAGAAGTCAATTTTACATGTATAAATTACTAATTTAAACCCAATAACTTATCACGACCCGTGAACTTTTCAAATTCTTCGCCTCTACACGTAACTTTTTGTATTAGTATAAATAACATTATTTGATCAAATAGAAGAAAGTAACTAAGATATAACTAAGTAAATAAAAATGTGTATTTCTCTATTTTTTAAATCTTTAAATGAGTTAGTTATATAATTCAACTTGCTACCGATGCAAACACTCAAAAGGATGTCTTAAGTTTAAGTTTTACGGTCACTCATTATCAATTTCTTTTTATGAATTTGATCCATGAAAAAGAATCAAACCTGCATATAAGAAAAGTCGAACGTTTTTAATATAAAGAGTAAAAATCATGCAAACTTGTATAATAATTTTCTCCCTGAGGCAAAAAGAAAGCAAAACTTTGACTAGGAAAACTTAATAGCTCTTCTATTTCAGAAATCGACATAAATTTAATATAAAATAAATAAAATTTGAACCTAATTCAACTTTAAATTAAAGTTATTTCATATAAGATATATTAAAACATGGGAAAGAAAAGCTTGTCTTAATATTTACAAAATTGTTATAGTAAACATGGGGTGGGGTGGGGTGGGCGTGGGGGGTGGAGTAACGAAAAATTATACATCTTGCAGAATTTTATAAGATCCATAAACAGAGTAATTAATGTCCCTATCAGAAAGTCTTGAAAATCCTTAAATTCCACAAATAATATTTCATGGCAACATTTTTTTTCCAATTCTTTAACCTTTTTTACAAGTTCATAAAAACACTTAATGAGAACATCACGTGGTGTTTAATATTTTAAAATAGGCACTTTTTAATAATTAGAAATTTAACACTCTTAATATTACAATCGCTGCCCCTTTTATAGAGAAAATGACAAAAATAGTCCCTTATATTTGAAGGTAGGTTCAAAGTGGTCCATTATATTTTTCGTCCCTTAAACTTGTCAAAATTAAACATTTTTCTTCGTCAAATATTTAACAAACTCTAATTGTAAGATTTGTCGAGATAAGTAAAAAAAAATAACCAGAAATTTATGGTTGATGAAATTTTAACAACGCAAAGGAACTTATGATTGGCTTTCACAAATATAATCCTCAATTTTCACCACTTATAACAATTCAGATACTATGTTTTGGTTATTTAAATGTGTAAATAATTGAAATTTCTTCTATAATCAAAGAAGTCGAGTTCAAAATTCTTAAACTCCAAAATCTCTTGATAGGGACGAGGAAACGTCACATTCCCTATCCTGACTCGAACTCAAGTTAGCCGAGCTAATAAATTTTCAGATACCAAATAACTAAAAGCATATATTATCCCAAGATTGGGAAAAGAAGAGACTAACATCTTTAAGCCATCCATAAGTCAAATAAAAACAAACAATTATCTTACATATATTTTAAACTTTAATTACTATCACGCATTATCAAAAGATATTTTCATGTGCGCACATTATTATATAAAGAACCATACCTTCACGAAATAGATCAATCCTGTTAAAATATAATTAAATTAAATAAAAGCTTCTCATCTGATATTTCCAACACGTTTTGTTTGAAAATCGCTTTTAAGAAAATCTTATATTTTCAGATCCTAAATGTTTTTATAAAATTTTTAACTATTTTTTGTCCTAAACTTTGAAAAAAATAACTTTTTTGAAAACTATAAATAAATAAATTATTATCTATATCTTATCTTCGTATTTTTCTTCAAAAAAGCTGGTGCAAAGCCATGACGTACTGGCGCAAGAAGGGGACAACATATGGACTTTAAAGAAATTTTCAGTATTGGCTGCCAAGAGGGCTTTACAGTGCATGCTTCTTATTGTCCCAAAAAAGCAGTAATAAAAGATACATAAAGCAATTGAGGACCCCCCACCCCTACCCTACCCCCACCCCTTTGCCTTCTTTTACCTAAGTTTATCACTCGGTGCTCGATACTCGTAATTAATTCACATTCGGATTGTATAAGGTCCGTTACAGAGGAGGCGCTATCATGATTTATTTTGATATCTAAACTACTCGGAAAATTCTGTCGAAAACAATTTCTACGACATTGTTTAAAATTCTATGTGTGTTCCGAGAGCTTTATTGCCTACCGTTGACCCTTATGGTAGAATCAGTCAGGGGATTGAGAGGCGGTGGTTTATCCTATGGCGGATGTCAAGGGTTTGGGTCATCTTATGTCCAACTCGTGAACTTAGCCAATATAAAATTTTATGATAACACCCAATTCGATAAATGATTTATCGAGTCCGCTTATCTCCAATTACTCATTAACTTAGATGATATAAACTTTATGATAGCACTCAATTTTTCAGATTCGACGATTCGATATATGATTTATCATTCATGGTTGTTGATAAGATCTCTCTAGTTAGCAGCACCTTATTTATGATGGCGTTCGACGGAAACGTACGTCTGAAATTTACATTTTTTACCCGTGTTATGGTTCGAACTCGAAATTTATAATTAAAAATAAAGAATCTTATCCATATTATTACAATCTCATATGGTTTATCACAATCTCTTATTCCAAAAGGTGGAATCTCCCACCCCAGGAGCCCCCACACTCCGGTCCGACAGGTCTGTGAAGGAGGTAAATCATGGTGACTCAATTGATTTCAAAGGTTAGACTGCATCACGCGCACAAGGGGCCCTCCTTTATTTCAAGAAGAAACCCCTACACTGCCGCTGACGGGATTCGATCCTTGGTCTCTTATTCCAAATATCCCCCTTGAAATCAATTGAGCTGCCCAAGCGGACTGGTTTATCACAATCTCATGTGGTTATCTCCGTTGCCCCTACCATACACTATATAGTCCCCCACCATACTAGGATGAAAAGTACAACACAACCATCAATTTCAATAAAAGAGTACAGCTCCAGCCTTGAATGGTTTTAAATTTTAATCAATCACAACCATATTCATTGAAGCAATACACAGTTTTTCTTTGGGATAAGAATTTAAATGATCAGTGGGTGTATAATATAATATTATCCACTATTTCTTTGCAGAAAGTGTGTAAATTCAGTATAAATATTTAACTAATTTTTTTTATGCATACTTACTATCAAAACAAAGACCTTTTGTTCAAGGAAAGAAAGAATCACTGTTTTTATTGTATTCAAATAGTAGCATATGCATTATTTTATGCAAATGTGGTCGATCTACTGTTACAATTCGACTCGTAAGAATGTATAAATATAGGATTATATCGGTCTTGGGAGTTTATTTTCTGTCTCAAATTGATATTTATTTCATTTTTTTTTGGCTTGGAAATCTCTATATACTGTTTTTATAGAAAATTTTATTCATATGTTTACACAAGGATTTTTTTTGTGAAGCTGTATCAGATGTTCAAAGTATATTCATTACTTTGTTAACAGGCAATCTCCAAAGTTTCCAAACTAACTATGGAGGAGTGTAAAATCCCCTTATATTAACAAAGTTATAAAATCTTTTTTATTAATCACATTAAAATCAACTTTATCTGTTATAATAGTAAGTTTTTTGTAACGGAAAACAAAAAAGAGGAAAGCTCAGATGCACAAGAGAGCAAAATATTCATCTCACAGCTAATGCACAAGCCGGAATCAAACCCGGTTCTGTACCGTGGCAGAGTACTATTGATCACTGGTGCTTCTTGTCGGTTCCAAAAATGCTTTAAGGAATTTACCATATCAGTGTATTTTGAGTTGTTGCGCATATATATTATTTATCTTATGTCAATAATTATATGTAGTTATACTTTAGGTGGTCGGATAATATAATTTTCTTTTGTAGAAATTAAACTCAATAAAGAAAAATAAGTAGAGGAAATGAAGACGCAATGTCAAATAAAACACATATAAGAAGAAAACCACCACTATAATGCAAAATGATCTCTTTAATTTGAAGAAGGTTTACACCATAGATAAAGTTCTTTACATGCCACCAATGACATAATCATTTTTTATTCTTATTCATAAAACTCCAAGTCTTATTCTAAGCAAACATTATTGTTGAGTTCTCCCACGTCTGTGGTATATGTGGTTCTTAGTCTTCTTATATGGCTTGAGCAATCCTCCTCCCTTTAAACTAGTTTTTGGGTTGAGTTAGGCCCAAGATCCATTCTTTACATGGTATCAGAGCCATACCCGTTCCAATTCATTGTTTCCGATGTTGGGCCCCTTTTATATTATCGACGCTCCAGATGTCCAGCCCTGAGCGTGAGGTGAGGTGTTGAGTTCTCCCACATCGGTGGGATAAGTGGTTCTTGGTCTCCTTATATGGCTTGGTCAATCCTTCTTCCTTTAAGCTAGCTTTTGGGATTGAGTTAGGTGCAAAATTCATTCTTCATCATTATATATATCAAAGACATAGAAGATCATGAAACCATCATTTTTGAGTTTGAATTGCATTTGAAACTCTAGGAATTTATGCGCCATTTTTACGGAGAACATTGGCATGGAAAAGCACAAAAGTATCGCAAGGGCAACGGTCCATTCTTCGTCGCCGCAATTCGCCGGAAATTCTCTTTGATGCAACACTAATATTATTGTAATTTTCAACATTTTCAGATGTTGATTCATCACCCTCAGTAGTAGAAATTAAATTGCCATAATTAGATGAAGAGTTGCAAAGAAGAAAAAGGGTCATTAACAAAACCATGAAAAATGGAAGTATTTTTTGTAGTGTTTTTATTTTTGCCATAGTTGATATATCAAGTTTAATTTACTTGTTTCATGCAAATATTCTTGATAATTTTCTGGTCATTTTTTCCCAAGATCTTGTGAGCATTTTGAGTTCGGCAATAAAACAATAAATTCGTTCTTGACTGATAAATTTTGGAAAGGAAAATAAACTGGTGGAGATTTCAAGAGCATCTTTCAGGCCGCACAGGAAAAATAAATAAGAAGATGTTTAGTTAATCATCTACTTCTATTTTTTATATTTGGCAAATTAATCGATTATTCAAGACATTTTCTTATTATTTTGAGTCTTCATTGTCATTATATGTAATATGTAACTTCTTTTTCAGTACTCTCGGCGTCTCACATTATTTATCGTGTTTACTAAGAATAATTATCTCAAATTATTTATCATTTTAAAAATTTAAAATATAATTAATTATTTTTTCCATTTTAACCTTTGTCATAATGAAGATGACACATAAACAAGAATAAACATTTAATGGAGATAGATTATAACTTAGACATAAATAAGGGTAAAATATGTCAAATACTCATTTTAATTAATATTTTTTAAAGGACGTATAAACAAAAAAAAAAGCGACAAATAATTTGAAACGGATCGAATGAAGTATATATTTTCCTGAAAAATAACTTTCTGTGGGTACCAAACACACCCAAAGAGGAAATTAAGAGAGAACCATAACATCTATAAGTAGAAGAAATTAAAGGATTTTATTTATGAAGCCATTCAAGTTTGGCTACAATTAACATAGTAATACTACAACATACAACAACAACAATATACTCAGTGTAATTCCACAAGTGGGGTCTGAGAAATATATATAGTGTGTACGCAGATCTTACCCCTACCTTGAGAGGTAGAGAAGTTGTTTACGGTAGACTCCAGCTCAAGGAATAGTAATACTACAACATAAACTATATTAATCCTTCAATTTGCAATGCAGCAAGTACAAGAACCACATTGCTCGAGACAAACTCTACAAGAGGCTATGGCATCAAGATTAATATCACTTGTCTTCTGGGATAAGAGGGTTCTTTGTGTAAATGGATTATCAATAATATCACGTGAGCTACTAATTGGATTGAAGCAAAGTGATGAAAAAACTATAAAAAGGACAAAAAATGCTATTGTGGTTCTTGCCATTGCACTAGAGAGTGGAAACTATGCTATAGCTGAATATTTATGGTTATGAAGTGAAATACAACTCATTGGTCCTCCTTTATATAGAGTTGATCATGTGATAGAAGCATTGAAAACTAAAAGGATAACTCGGTAGACTAAGCTCCCGTTGTATATATGCGCAGAGTCTGAAGAATAATCAAATCACATTAAATCTTATGTGCTTATATAGTTTTACGCCACTTGAACCCTGACCTTCTGATCACATTAATCCTTATGTGTACAAATTTACCTTACATTTCTGCAAGAGGTTGTTTTCACGTCATGACACGTCGATAACTTTTACCTTGTGTTATGTATTCCCTTTTCGTTTCATTTACATGACACTATTTATCGCCACATAGATCTCTATGTTACAAGTTTTAAAAATCTTTCTTTCTTTTAAATTCAATGCTGATCAGTTAAATATCATCATATAAATTAAAATAATAAAAATACGTGATTTAAATATTTAAAATGGAATATTTAAATGATGCTTATGGATAAATGCAGGGCCAGATCTATAAGCAACTTGGTTGTAGTTTATGACTTTAAGAGTCAAGCCCCTTTCTTTGAAAAATTGCAGCAATAAACGATTTCACGAGCTGGCTTTGAATTTTGTGGCCAGTGCTGATTTGGATGATATCATCAAGGGCATTGAGAAGGAGTAGTAGTATTTTGTCTGCAAACAAGTTATAATAGATTTTCTAGTTCATATATTCTTTTTGAGTGGTATCTCACTTATCATTCTTTACTAGTAATCGGTGTATTTTTTCTATAATTTTTGTTGTTATTTACTGTTTTTTATTCTTGAGGTATATAGTTTCAGGGAAAAAGTGTTCGCTTAGTAAACTGTTTTATTAGAGCTATTGTTCCTTCCTTACTATTAGTCGTAGTTTTCTCATGTAGTTTTTTATTATTCGATTTCTGTTATTATTTATTGTCTCTTGTTATTCGCTCCTTGTTCTATTTAATCTACTCTATTATTGCTTTATTTTGAGCCGAGGGTCTATCGAAAACAACCTCTTTACCTCCCGAGGTGGGGGTAAGGTCTGCGTACACTCTACCATTCCTAGATCTCACTTATGAGATTTCACTAGATATGTTATTATTGTTGTATGTTATTATATTAATAACATAAATAATTATATGTAGTTCAATGGCAGATGTAGCTTATTCTAATATTTTTGACACGGAAAATTGATAAGTGATGATTTTACCACTTATTCCGCTCTCTTTAGTTTGATATGTGTGTCCTTTACTGATAATATGAGGTTACTTATGGTGTGTATTACCATTATTTCAGTTACATTTAGTTATGAAGAGAATTGAGATCAAATCAAGTAAAAATGAGCCGAAACGGAGCTAAAATGAAGAAAATGACAATCTGCAGAATTACCCTTTGAGAACGCGAAGGTTGACTGCGTTCGCGATGGTCAACCAATCAATAGACCTTCGCGAACGCGAGGGTCTAGATGCAAACACGAAGAGTCTTTTTCGACAGACCTGAGCAATTTTGTAAATTCATGATTTTAACCCCTAAACCACATAACACTCGATCAAGCTTTCTTGGAAACATATCTTTGGCAGAATACAAGACTTTTTGGAGCTAGGGTTTCTACACCACACTTGGGGATTGAAGTTTTGAAGATTCGGATGATAAATTTCTCAAACCTTTACTCTTTTCTTCAATTCCTTGCTTTGTATTTGCATATCTAAGTGTGTAGTATTTATTTCTAGACTTGAATCTTATTTATGAAAATATTTATGGTTTTAGTTTGAATTCAAACTCTTGTTTTGCTTATGTATTGAATGATTTTATTCTTAATGAAGTGAGTTAATGTTATTTTAATTATGCAAAGCAACTACCAAAAAAGAAATATGTAGTATGGAATTAACAAAAAAAGAGTTGATTGCTGTGAGGGGCATACAAACAAGAAGCACCAGTGGTCTAGTGGTAGAAGTAAAGATTCGGGTTCAATTCCCGGCTGGTGCATTAAACTTTTCGTTATTTTTTAAGTTAGTTTTCGATTTTTTTTTGGGAAAAGATAAAATATATGTTCATAATTTTTTTACACTATCAGATTAAGATGAAAATATAACGATCGATGATGAATTTCAAGATTTCGTATAGGTGGGATCATATAGACACGATGATATAACTGACAATAAAGTCATCATCAGGCATAGCAAACAAGATTTGCTCGCTACACAATTTTTTCTTATTTTTTATTCGTTAGAAAATGAAGTCGCGTTTTTTAACTCGCTGCTCTTGATGTTGGGGTTTACAAAGGATTGAAGGAAATGGAAATTACAACAGAACAACAAAACTGAAATTACAATTTTGTTGAAGAAGAAAACTGGAAACTGTTTTTGCTGAGTCGAGTGTGACACTCTATCCTTAAGACAATATTGCCCCGTATGTATCCTTTATACGTCCTGGACAATTCGTCTCCCAAGATAAAACAACAATGGAACAATTGAGCAAAGGAAACTCAAGAGCTACAGTGAAGAATATTGAGTAACGAAATGATGCTTGGAAGTTGTAGGAAGAAACTATTTTTCTGCCTGTGTATTTTCGTGTATATCAAGTGTTGCTCAACAATGGTACACGGGGTGTTTATATAGGTGAGGGAGGGGCTGTTTGACTGCCTCCATAATAGCCATTATTGGCCAAATAATAACCATTATAGTGGTAGTAAAGCCACCAACATAAATGGTGAATAAGACCAATGGATTGGCCATTATAGGAGGAGTAATTCAGCCAAAATAAATGGTTGAATTGAGTGCTGGACATTTCTGTTCTGACTGCCCAAATTCTGACTTTCTGGAAACTTCAGGGACCAAAATGTACATCTTGAAACTTCAGGGACCAAACTGTACATCTGAAACTTCTGGGAACAAACTGTACTTCTGGCAAAGTTCTCTGGCCCAAAAAGATAATATCAGAAGGCCCACAGCTCACAGTCCACAGCCCGTGAACCCGTGAACCCGAGAACCCGAGAACCCGAAACCGGACGGGCGGGCAGCGACCGCGCGCGTGTGGGCTTTCCTCGAACCGAAGCACATCTAGGTCCTCCCTCCTTTAAACACATGGGATACCCCTTGGGGTCCCAAACCCCAAGCCAACTTTGAGTCTTATAAACAAAACAATTCTTTCTTCCTCCACCGATGAGGGAGAATTGATCCCAGACCACACTTTTTCATGCTTCAAACACCTCACTTCGTGGACCAGTATCTCTTTCATTTCTCAACGAAATTTGACGATTCTTGGCCCTACGGTTATCTACGTACTTAGTAGATCATGCATGTGTGAAGAACCAAATTCTCCAATATGCGTAAGATTAGTGTTTAAGCCGTTAAAGAAAGTCGGTCGGTCGCAACTCCCGCCAAAGACTAATTTCCAACAATTCCCTCTTGAAAGAGATTTTGGCGCACTCACATGGTGTCTTTTCATTTCCAGCAATATTTCAGCGGACCGATGTTGCATAAGGAGAGGTAGCTTCAGCTTTGAACCTTCCATAGTTGAATACCATTGGACTTACTTACTGCGCGGTGAACGTGATGTCTTGAACCGTTAGTGTTTAGTGTAAGCAAAGTCAATGCTACCAACACAACAAATTCCATTACTCTCTTATTCGTAATGTTTTATCCGTTTTGGCCATGGACAACGTCTTGGATTCTTAAGTGCGCTCATTTTGAGGCGGCCCGTCCTCGCACTTAAATATGTTGTCTCCTACAAGGTATCCTGCTATACCCCACTTCACAAGTGTTAGGAACCATTAAAAGTTTCCCAAAGCCTAACCTCAACTGCTGAGGATCATTACAGGTTTTGAAAACTTAACCTTTACCCATACTGCAGATAGCACTTAACGTCTATCGCGGGAACGATTTTGGATTTGGTGTTTCTTTTCAGAAATCACTATCCAAAGTACTCATACTTCCACTGAAGTGATCAACTGAACCTTTACAACTTCGTTTTTCCATTGAACCAAATTACTGGGATCTTCAGTTAGTAAGGTTGGGTTACCACTGTATTGGTCCTAATATTTTGGATTTTAAGCCCATTCCCCTAGACAGGCAAGCCATCTGATCCTTGAGTAAGCCCTTAGTCAATGGGTCTGCTATATTATCCTTTGACTTAATGTAATTAATGGATATTATACCCGTGGTGATCAGTTGCCTAACGGTCTTATGCCTCCGTTGAATATGACGAGACTTGTCATTGTACATAGTATTCCGTGCCCTTCCTAGAGCCGACTGACTATTGCAGTGGATCATTACCGAAGGTACGGGTTTGTTCCAACACGGAACATCCTCTAAGAAGTCATGAAGCCACTCAACTTCTTCTCCTGCTTTGTCTAAAGCGATAAACTCCGATTTCATCGTGGATCGGGCGATGCAAGTTTGCTTAGAGGATTTCCAAGACACAAATTTCACCACCAATTGTAAATACATACCCACTAGTGGACTTGGTGTTCTCTATATCATATATCCAGTTTGCATCATTGTACCCCTCTAGTACAGCTGGATATCTCGAATAGTGTAACCCGAAATTTAACGTGTATTTCAGGTATTGTAATACCCGATTCAACGCCTTCCAGTGATTATCACTCGGATTACATGTGAACCTAGCCAACTTATTGACTGCGTAAGCAATATCAGGTCGGGTGCAGTTTGTTATATACATCAAACTACCGATCACCTGTGCATATCGCTCCTGGTATACAGGTGCACCAAGATTTTTATCAAGCTTTTGATTTGTATCCATTGGTGACGCTATCGGTGAACTGTCTAACATCTTAAACTTTCTCAAAACATCCTCGATGTAGTGAGACTGAGATATGACCAGTCCGTCAGACGTCTTAGAGATTTTAATCCCTAAGATGACATCTGCGATACCCATATCCTTCATGTCGAAGCATTGTTTCAACATGTTCTTAGTCTCTAGGATTACCCTAGGACTGCTTCATGTGATCAACATGCCGTCTACATACAGGCATATCATAACAAATGAGTCAGAGTTACCTTTCGTGTAGACATATTTATCACACTCATTAATGGCGAAACCCTTCGATAGTAGAGTACTATCAAATTTTTCGTGTCATTGCTTTAGGGCTTATTTCAGCTCGTACAGAGATTTGACAAGCCGACAGACTTTCTTCTCTTGCCCTTGAACCACATACCCCTCGGGTTGGTCCATATAATTTATATCTTCCAAATCACCGTTTAGGAAGGTTGTCTTGACATCCATTTGATGTATCTCAAGGTCACGCAAAGTTGCGATCGCAATGAATACACGTATAGATGTCATCCGGAATACCGGGGAGTATGTGTCAAAGTAGTCAAAGCCTTCTGTCTGCCGATAGCCCTTGACTACCAACCTAGCATTGTACTTGTCTATAGACCAATCTGCTTTGTATTTTCGTTTGAGTATCCATTTACAATCCAACAGTATATTTTTCGGAGGAAGATCAACCAACTCCCAAGTATGGTTATGCAGAATGGAGCCTATTTCACTCTCAATAGCTTCTTTCCAGAGCGGTGCTTCTGGAGTTGACAACACATTAGCAATTGTCCTCGGTTCATCATTAACCATATAAGCTACAAAGTCAGGACCGAAGGATTTATCCTTCCTAGCCCTTTTACTTCGCCTTAGATCCATCTCTGGAGTCTCCAAGTTCTGAGAATCTGGAACACTAGATTCCGGATGTTCAGCCACCTTGAGATTCGCTAGATCTGAACAATCTAGATCCGGGCAGTCAAGGACTCCCGGTTCTTGAGAGCTTTGTGCATAACTTCGTTTGCGAGAGGTTATGTCTTTTTCCTTTCTAGGAAAGGTATCTTCAAAGAATAAAGCATTCCTTGATTCCATAACTGTACCCTGGTGGATATCTGGAATATATGACTTATGCACTAAGAAGCGATAAGCACTACTGTTATTTGCATATCCGATGAATATGCAATCTACAGTCTTAGGCCCAATCTTGACCTGCTTTGGCTTGGGTATTTCAACATTTGCCAAACAACCCCACACCTTAAAGTATTTGTAGGTGGGTTTCTTTCCTTTTCATGATTCATATGGAGTTTTGTCCTTACCCTTATGTGGGACTCTGTTAAGAATCGTATTAGCGGTAAGGACGGCTTCTCCCCACATATTTTGGGGAAGTCTGGAATTGATAAGCAAGGCATTCATCATTTCCTTTAATGTGCGGTTCTTACGTTCTGCCACACCGTTTGATTGAGGTGAGTATGGAGCCGTCGTTTGATGAATAATGCCTTCTTGGGCACAATATTCCTCAAAAGGCGCTACATATTCTCCCCCTCTATAGCTACGAATGGATTTAATCCGTAGGCTTAGTTGGTTCTCAACTTCTGCTTTGTAACGTCGGAACGCTTCAAAGACTTCATCCTTACTTTTTAACAAATAAAGGTAACAATACCTTGTGCTATCGTCAATGAAAGTCACAAAGTACTTGTTCCCCCCTCTAGTTTGTGCGAACTTCAAATCACATATATATGTGTGAATAAATTCTAGAGGAGCGGTATTCCTTTCGACGGATCGAAAAGGAAGCTTGGTGAGTTTTGCCTCTACGCACACCTTACACTTATGTTGAGGGTTTACGTCAATAGACGGCAACAACTTCATCTTTACCAGCCTTTGAATAGACTTGTAGTTAACGTGTTCTAATCTATGATGCCATAAATTAGAAGACTCAAACAAATAAGAAGAAGGTTCAACTTTATTTCCTTGACGCAATACAGACATGTCATTCACTTTGAAGAGGCCTTCACAGACGAAGCCTCTCCCCACAAATGTGACATTTTTAGTGAGTACAAACTTATTGGATTCAAACACTAGCCTAAAACCGGCATTAACCAATAAAGGTCCAGAAACTAAATTTCTTCTAATTTCTGGGACATGCATCACTTCCTTCAAAGTGAGTTCCTTGCCGGAAGTCATCTTCAGGACCACCTTTCCAACCCCCAGTACGTCCGAGGAAGCGTTGTTGCCCATGAACAACTTCTTGTCGGTGACCGGAGTGTACGTGGAGAAGACATCTTTGTTGGAACAGATGTGTCTTGTTGCACCTGTGTCCACCTACCACTGCATCAGATTCTTAACCAAGTTGGCTTCTAGCACCACGGCCGAGAAATCCTCAATCATGTCATCCAGGAGCGTGTCCTTGATGACGTTAGCTTGCGCCTTGCCTTTCGACTTGGCTTTCTGTTGTTGCTCAGTCTTGAGCTTGCGGCATTCATTGATCCTATGACCAGATTTCCCACAGTGATGAAAATTACCTCTGAACATCTCCGCTGCGGGGGCTTTGCCGTCTTTCTGGAACTTCCACTTCTTGCTTGAGTTCCCTTTGGCCTCAGCCAGATTTGCTTTTGCCTCAGCAGTTTGTCTGCCCCTAGGTAAGGCTTTCTTGTTATCTTCATGGATTTTCAGTTTGATAACAAGCTCTTCAAAGGTCATCTCCTTTGTCTTGAGTTTCAAGTAACTCATAAACTCATTCCATGAAGGAGGTAACTTTTGAATCAGCGATGCTTCCAAAAACTGCTCGTTTGGTTTCAGTCCTTCCAAATCCAGGTGATGTATAATCATCTGGAATTCCTGGACTTGGGACATCACTGTCTTGCTGTCCACCATTTGTAATTTTAGAAATTTTCCAACGAAGAACTTCTTAGTACCCGCTTCTTGTGCGTTGTACTTCTTTTGCAGTTTTTCCCACAGCTCTTTGGCAGTGCCAACGGTGTAATAGACAGTGTAGAGAAGTGCGCTAAGCGATTCAAGATATAATTCTTGCACATGAAATCGCTATGATTCTATGCGTCACAAACCATCTTCATGCCATTAATGACATGGATACCAAGGTCCCCTTCACCCGTTTCATTAGGCGAAGAGTACATTTCATCTCCAGCTTGTGGAAGATCTTCCGTAAGGAACCGGGCCATGCCCATAACTGTTAAGTAGAACATCATCTTTTGCTGCCATCTCTTAAATTCTGATCTCGTGAATTTTTCAAAGCGATCATGGTGGTGTGAGGAAGAAGGTGTAGCACCAGCAGTTGGGAAGGCAGCGTTGTTACTGCCTTGAACAGTGGCAGCAGTGAAGGCATAAGTGTTACTGCCTTGGCCAGTAGCGGCAGTGGCGGGGAAGGTAGCAACGTTGCCTCGAGAGGTATCAGCAGTAGCAGCAACATCGGTCATATTTTCAGCCATGTTATTGCAGTTACCTTAAGCAAAATATTGTCTTAAGTTGTTGGGGTTTACAAAGGATTGCAAGAAACGGAAATTACAATAGAACAACAAAACTGATATTACAATGTTGTTGAAGAAGAAAATTGGAAACTGTTTTTGCTGAGTCGAGTGTGGCACTCTGTCCTTAAGACAATATTGCCCCGTATGTATCATTTATACGTCCTGGACAATTCGTCTCCCAAGATAAAACAGCAATGGAACAATTGAGCAAAGGAAACTCAAGAGCTACCATGAAGAATATTGAGTAACGAAATGATGCTTGGAAGTTGTAGGAAGAAACTGTTTTTCTGATTGTGTATTTTCGTGTATATCAAGTGTTGTTCAACAATGGTGCAAAGGGTGTTTATATAGGTGAGGGAGGGGCTGTTTGACTGCATCTATAACAGCCATTATTGACCAAATAATGACCATTATGGAGGTAGTAAAGCCACCAACATAAATGGTGAATTAGACCAACGAATTGACCATTATAGGAGGAGTAATTCAACCAAAATAAATGGCTGAATTGAGTGTTTGGGCGTTTACATTCGACTACCCAAATTCGACTTTACGAAACTTCAGGGATCAAACTGTACGTCTGAAAGAATTCTGGTCCAAATTATACATCTGAAACTTCTGGGATCAAACTGTACTTCTGGCAAAGTTCTCTGGCCCAAAAAAATAATATCCCGAGAACCCGACGGGTTGGCAGCGGCGGCGCGCGTGTGGGCTTTCCTCGAACCGAAGCACATCTAGGTCCTCCCTCCTTTAAACACATGGGATACCTCTTGGGGTCCCAAACCCCAAACCAATTTCAAGTCTTATATACACAACAATTCTTTCTTCCTCTACCGATGAGGGAGAATTGATCACACACCACACTTTTGCATGCTTCAAACACCTTACTTCGTGAACCAATATCTCTTTCATTTCTCAATGAAATTCGACGATTCTTGGCCCTACGGTTATCTACGTACTTAGTAGATCATGCATGTGTGAAGAACCGGATTCTCCAATATGCGTAACACTAGTGTTTAAGCCGTTAAAGTTGGTCGGTCGCAACTCCCGCCAAAGGCTAATTTCCAACACTTTATACCATGAAGGTCCGCCTCTGATGACAACAATTAATTACTGTATAAGGAGCAGTACCTTAATTTTTTCGTTCTACATCTTGTCTTTTTCATTTCATGAATTATTCTGCTGCCAGAAAGCTTCTTTAAAATCTAATAAGACAAAATCACTTTGTAAATCCAAGTTTAGCATTATATTATACTGCTAATATCTAAGATATATCTCTTGGAAATGACGAAATTTTGACCTTATACCATAAGGGGTCGTTTGGTTACCAAGATGAAGGTTATTCCATTATAAAATTTGAGATTAAATTTGTACAGTATTTGGTTGTGGATATTAATTAAATTTCTATAAATATTTGATCGTGAACCCAATTATTAATGTATATTAATTTGATCAGTTGATGTAGGAACCTATAAATTTCAAATCATGGATCTGTCTTTGATGCGATTATCTATCCCATATAGAATGTGAGATTGTCTACCCTGGTTATAATCCCAAAATTATAATTTTGGTGTAACCTAGTTTTGAACCAAACAGTCCCTACATGATACATACTATATAAACACTTGAATGAAGGCTGAAATTATTCATCATCAATATAACCACTTAAATCTTTGAACCATGGCAAACAAAAACATAGTCTCCATATTTGCAATTTTCATTGTTTTTTCCCTACTTTTCTTCATTTGCAACTCTACTTCTTACGATGATGATAATTATTTAAGTGATAAATTTGCAACTATTGACAATTACTTCACTCCAGTGTCAAAGGGCTTTTTTGCTGAGCTTCAACGTAGAAAAATGGAAGTATGCTCTTGTACACCTTGTTGCTACATATGTCCATGCCCTACATCTTAAAATTGGCTATCTAATAAAGCCGGAGTTCAACTTATATACGCCGACAGTGTAAATAATCTTTACATTATCAAGTTGTATCCCTACCTGTTTGTGACAGGCATACCGTAATATTTTATCGTATTTTCAAGATTGCAGATTTAACCACCTTTTCATGAAGAATGGTTATGTGCATATTTCTTTCGAGTGACCTATGAAAATTATTTATACTTTCGGTGGATATTAGTTAAGGGCTAGCTACTCCAGCTTCTTTGTTTTTTGTTTTTTCGTATTTTTCTTTTCCTTTTCCTTTTTTGTATTTCCCTATGTGATGTTGATGTCCTGTTAAAAAATAAATCTGTTGGTTTATAGATGAATAGTCTATAAAACCATTAGTTCCAAGTGTTTGAATTGTATAAATATGAGAAAAAAATGTTTAAATCCTTTGTGTAGGATTTTTTGTTCCTTTAAAAGTTGTTTTTATAATTTACTGTAGTATAAAGCATTAGATTTGTCACGTTCCAAAACTATTGGCGTTGAGAGACCCCAATGGCCCTAATTCTCGTCCAACAAGCTTTTAACCTTATTAATATTTAAATGAGAACATATAAATATAACTCGAACTTAACTGATCACGACATTAATCAAGGAGTATCTAAGAGGTTAGATAATGTCAAGAGTGAGTATACGACTTAGTAAGCATCATGGACTGCCCCATCCTTCGATCTGTCTTATTAAGTTTCTATCAACGTTACGTGTCACATCATAATTGGTTCATCGCAACTATATATGTAGAGGCTACATGCCAAATCAACATCATATCATATAATGCATCTTCTTTCTACGAGTGTATTCCAAATTAATTTAATCTTGTGCTGTTTTTAGGGGTGTCCAATTTTTTTAAAAAATTGATCAAATCAACCGAACTGAACTTTATGATAAAAATTGTGGGTTTTGACATAAACTTATAACAACACAAAATAAATAGGCTAGGTTAAAATTTTAAATATAAAAACAAAAAAATACCGAACTGGACCATTATAATATACCATATGCATAAATTTTACGTTTATATGTTACATATCTACGTTGTTACAGAATATGCATAAGACTTACATGCATATGTTACATAACCGATAGTACTATTTAAGATACTTGCAGTTTTATTGTTGTAGAAATACCGAAAATTAATTAAATCTAACCGACATGACGGTTTATAAAATGATAATTTTAATTAGTTATACGGGATAGATTAACCAAAAAATTAATATGATACAATTTAAAAAAAATAATCGGTCGAATCAATTAATCATTGACACCCCTAACTCTTTGTATATTGTTGCTTATTCCAAATAATATATAGGCGCACACAATTGATCTCTAATCCGACTCTTTTAAACCAACATACTATCTGTTAGATAATTATTGAAATCAAATCAAAATATCATGTAATAAGGATATAAATATAATTAGAATATTCTTAGGATAGTCTATCAAAATTATAGCATAGAATTAGTTCTCTATTGATGTATATATTCTTGTATTCATGAATGATAATGGATGGAAAATATTTCCTTCATGGTATCAAGAGCCAAAAATTAACCCCCTTCTTTGCCCTAAAACTATACCACCGTCGGCCCTCCCACAACCCTAGCCGAAACCCTCCCATTTTCAGCTTCATTAACCAAACCCTAATTAGGGATTTTCTCCAAACCAAAGTCGAAACCCTACCCCCTTCTCGGCTTCTTCAACCTATAAACCCTAATTAGGGTTCTTCCTCCCACTTCCTCCAATCATCAAAATATCCTATCTCATCTTAGATAACAATGGCCGACCAAAACAAATTCCATCTCGCTCTTACCGTCAACAACGTCAAGAACTTCATTCCGGTGATTCTTGAGATGGAAAAAGGGCAATATTCATCTTGGGCGGAGTTATTCAAAATTCATTGCCGCGCATACCAAGTTATTGACCATATTCTTCCTCCTAAGTTTTCGTAGTAGGACACCAATATTGACAAGACTCTATCGTCTCGCTTGGATGCTATAGTCCTTCAATGGATTTACGACACCATATATAATGACCTTTTGCACACCATCTTAGAACCAGACTCTACGGCTCAACAAGCTTGGGAGTGTTTGCAAAACATTTTTCAAGATAATAAGATTTCTCGGGCGGTATATCTTGGAAACCAATTCACCAATGTCAAATTAGATGACTTTGAAAACATCTCCGCCTATTGTCAAGAATTAAAAATGATTGCTGATCAACTATCCAACGTTGGTGCACCAGTGACAAATCAAAGGTTGGTTCTCCAACTAATTGCGGGTTTGAATGAACAATATGACGGAGTTGCTACGTTCATTCAACAAAGTAACCTGTTACTACCATTTTATGCGGCTCATTCGAGGTTGATTCTTGAAGAAACCCGAAAGTTGAAACAGGCGGCGACGACGGCAAACAATGTCGGCACCGCCCTACTTTCCACCAACGTGTCTACGAATGATTTTGGCTCTCAAATTCTGGTTCGGGAGGTGCGTCAAATTGCAACAATAATGGATAAAAAAGGGGTCAAAGTCGCAACAACCACAAAGAAAAAAATAATGGTGGAAGGGGGAGGGGTCGTGGCGGCGGGAATAATTCCGACGGAGGAGGCAGCCGCGGGCAGCAGGGGCAGAACCGTCCCCACTGGCAGCCGCAGCAGTTTGGTGGCAGCAAGCAGTGGGGCCAGTTCCCACAGTAGTGGGGCCCACCCTGCCCATACCCGACAACCCAATAGGCCAGGACCAACACTCCGAACAGACAACTCAACGTCTTAGGTAGTCATCCACAACAAGCATTTTTAGCCCATGGACCATCGTCTTCGAGTTATGCTCCAACGGACATCGAGTAAGCCATAAACAATATGATTCTCAATGTTCCCGATGACTCGTGGTACATGAACACATGGGCAACCTCACACATGATGGCATCTCAAGGTACTCTCTCGTCTTATTTTAATATGAGCAGTAATAAAAATATTATTATTCGCAGTGGGTAGAAAATTCCAATTTGTGGTATTGGTCAATTAAACCTCCCCCCTCACCCACCTTTACATTTGAAAAATGTCCTACATGCACCCAAACTTATTAAAAACTTGATATATGTACGTTGTTTCACCTCTGACAATAATATTTCTGTTAATTTTGATCCATTTGGATTTTTTGTGAAGAAATTTCAGACGGAGATGCCACTAATGAGATGTAATAGCAATGAGGACTTGTATCACATCACCGCCACCTCCAACAACCAAGTCACTACTCCATCAACTTTTGCTGCTCTTTCTCCTATTTTATGACATAACCTTTTGGGACACCCGGGAGCACCGGTGTTCAATTCTCTTAGAAAAAATAAATTTATTGATTGTAACAAATTTGTGGACTCCCATGTTTGTCAGTCTTGCATTTTTTGGGAAGCATGTGAAATTTCCTTTTTCTTTATCTACTACTGACACTATTATGTCATTTGATATCATGCATAGTGATTTGTGGACGTCTCCGGTTTTAAGTTCGGCATGTCGTAAGTATTATATGTTTATTTTGGATAATTATTCTAATTTTCTTTGAACATTTCCCCTTGGAAAAAAATCACAAGTCCCCACTATTTTTAAACAATTTAGTGTTTTCATCCAAACCCAATTTGAGAAGTCCATTAAATATTTTCAATGTGACAATGGGAGGGATTTCATAAATGACCAATTTAAGGAATTTTGTGACCAAAATGGTATGTCATTGGGTTTCTCATGTCCACATACTTCTTCTCAAAATGAGAAAGTCGAAAGAAAAATACAAACAATTACACACTTCTTGCACATTCGTCCATTCCACCATTATTTTGGCATCATGCTCTTCAAATGGCCACATATCTTTTAAACATTCTTCCTAGCAAGCTACTCTCAAACCTATCACCCACACAAATTTTATACCATCGTATTCCTTCCTATACACATTTGATGGTTTTCAGGTATTTGTGCTATCCATTGTTTCCCTCCACAACCATAAACAAACTTCAAGCCCGTTCCACTCCGTGTGTCTTTTTGGGATACCCACAAAATCATAGGGGCTATAAGTGTTATGATATGTCTAATGGAAAAATTATCATCTTTCGTCACGTTATTTTTTCTGAGTTCACATTCCCATTTGCTAATTTTCACATGTCTTCCCCGCCGTCATATGATTTTTTGGAAGATGGACTTCATCCAATATTGAGATACCATTTCAATAACCCATCTCTCCAAGCCCAAACAAGGGGGCCCACTGCTCCCTCGTCCCTGCCGTCGGTCCAAACTGGACCAGTCTAAAATAGGCCTCATTTGGCAACTGGGCCAGTCTATTTTAGGGAGTCCAATGCTTCCACTTCGAAGGTCTCGGCCCAGTACAGGTCCCGAAACCCTTTGGCCCAAATGAGGGAGCCCACTGCTCCCTCATCCATTTCACCGACCAGAACAACAGGCCTATTTCCACCAGCCCACCCGATAAGTCCCTCTCGACCCAATACAAATCCCGAAAGTCAATAGCCCTAGCCATCTATCTCAGTACCACCTCAGTCCATTGAAACCCATGCCATGCACGTGATGTTTTGGCCCAAGCATCATTTTAATCTAACATCCTCGGTCTAACCATCACCAATTCCAAAAATCCAAAAACAGCTTTATCAGACCCGAATTAGAAATCTGTCATGTTAGATGAAATTGATATTCTTATTAAAAATAAGACGTGGGAGTTGGTGCCACGTCCGTCTAATGTGAACATAATACGTTCTATGTGGGTTTTCAATTATAAAAAGAAATCTGATGGTTCTTTTGAGAGACACAAAGCTCGTCTTATTGGTGATGGCAGATCTCAGCATGTTGGAGTAGATTGTGGTGAAATGTTCAGTCAGGTGGTTAAACCAACGACTATCAGGACAGTTCTCAGTCTGGCTCTGTCAAAATCATGGTCCATTCATCAGTTGGACGTCAAGAATGTGTTTCTACACGGTCACTTACATGAAACAGTTTACATGCACCAATCTTTGGGTTTTTGAGATCCTATTCATCCTAATTATGTCTGCCTATTGAAAAAAAATCATTATATGGTTTAAAACATACCCCCAGGGCGTGGTATAACAGGTTTGCAGGGTTCATTTCCACACTAGGGTTCTCACATAGCAAATCCGATTAGTCTTTGTTCATTTATAAGAAAGGGAATGACATGGCATACATTCTTCTCTATGTGGATGCCATCATCCTTACAATATCATCTGAGTCACTTCGCCAGTCTATTATGCCCCTCCCTGCTTCAGAATTTGTTATGAAGGATTTGGGCCCTTTAAACTATTTTTTTGGGTATTGTTGTAACTCAATATACAAGTGGTATGTTTCTTTGTCAAATGAAATATGCCGAGGAGATAGTTGACAAAATTGGTATGTCATCTTGCAAACTATCACACACGCCAGTTGATACCAAGGCCAAATTGGGTAACTCTACATGTTCTCTATACAGTGATCCAACACATTACCGCAGCTTAGCATGGGCATTGCAGTATCTCACCTTTATGAGATCTGATATCTCATATGTCGTCTAACAAGTTTGTTTACATATGCATGACCCGAAGGATGAACATATGGGGGCTCTCAAACGAATTCTGCGGTATATTAAGGGTACCCTTGATTTTGGGTTGCATCTGTATAAGGCAACCACTTCTGGTCTCACATCTTATACATATGCTGATTGGGGTGGCTTCCCGGAGACAAGGCATTCCACATCTGGTTATTGTGTGTTTCTAGGAGACAACCTAATTTCATGGTCGTCAAAACGGCAACCGACACTATCTCGGTCGAGTGCTAAAGCAGAATATCGAGGGGTAGCTAATGTGGTCTCTGAATCATGTTGGCTCTGTAATCTTCTTTTAGAACTTCATTATCCGATCGAAAAAGAAACCGTGGTTTATTGTGATAATGTGAGTGTGATATATTTGTCAGGTAACCCTGCCCAGCATCAACGCATAAAACACATAGAAATGGATATCTTATTCGTCCGCGAAAAGGTTGCACGTGGACAAGTCCCTGTTCTTCATGACCGTTCCGCTATCAGATTGCAGATATATTAACGAAAGGTCTTTCGCGCATACTTTTTGATGATTTCAGAGAAAGTCTCAGCATATGAGAACTTCCCGCTAAGACTGTGGGAGACTGTTAGATAATTATAGAAATAATCACACATTATTTTCATAATCCAATCAAATCAAATCATATACCATGTAATAAGTATGTAAATATAATTAGAATATTCTTAGGATAGTCTACCAAAATTGTAGCCTAGAATTAGTTCTCTATTGATGTATATATTCTTGTATTCATGAATGAGAAAGGGATGGAAAATATTTCCTTCGCTATCATATGCAATGATAACCTACTTAGTAAATATGATCCTCGTATCGACGATGGTATTTAGGCATACTAATATCATATGCGACGATGGTATATTTAGGCGTACTATCTTATGCGACCATAACCTACTTAATATATATGGTCCTTGTATCGATGATGGTATTTAGGCTATTATATGACTTCTAGACAAAACGTTATGTGCGACCCTTTGTGTTATGATGGACGTTCTAGTGTTGGAGAACTTAGATTAGATTATTGAATATATGTGAAATAATCAAAGAATTATTTTGAAACAGCATCAATAAAGAGGGAGAAAATTGCATGAAAACGATAAACTTTCTATCAAAATGTTCAAAACAATAACAAGGAAAAGATATATACTATAAACTTCGTTGATGAAAGGCAGGCATAAACTTAATTTGCCGAAATGAGCATCTATATATTATACACATTTGAGAAAACTTGTCACTTTCAAATGTATTAACATAGAGTGATTGGTGATTTTTTTTATTATATATAACATGGAGGTTATTACCAAGATTATTTCCCTATATATATATATATATATATATATAAGACTTTTATGAGGTATATTGCCATATCAAGATTTTGTTATTTTTCAATAATACAACAAAGTTTAAGCCATGGCTAAAATACTTTCTCTATATGCACTACTCATGATATTTCAACTCTTTTGGAACCATGGAAATGCAACAACTCCTCACAAATTAGGAGGACGACATAGAGAAGTTACAAGCTTGTCAAATGCAAATGAAGCGACTTTTGGTGGATTAAGACACCAATATTCTTCTTCCATTTCAAGCTCGTTAGGTCACACAAATGCAGCAACTCCTCTTATGTTAGGGGCACGCCATAATACAGTTACAAGTTTGTCAGATACTAATGAAGCAATTTTTAGTGGATCAAAACATGATGATTCACACATTCCAATCTTATTAGCTCACACAAATGTAATAGTTCCTGAAGGTCCACTTATAAATCCTGAAGCAACTTCTCCCAAGCTTGGAAAACGCCATAATCCAATTATAATTACAAGCTTACCAAATACAAATGAAGCAGCTAATTCTGGTGAATCAGGACTTAGTTCTTCCCTCATTTCAAGCTCGTCAACTCAAACAGATACAACGACTCATTTACATCAACCATCAACTGGCACAGATAGAACAATTACTCACAAAATAAAGGGTCATTTTTCCTCATCACAAATGTGGCAACCCCTACAATTTGAGGTAACACCACGAAAACTAGGGGCACGCCAAAACGCAGTTACAAGCTTGTCAACTCCTCGCAAGCTTGGGGCACTCCATAACGCTACTCCAAGCTTTCCAAATACATATAAAGCTACTTCACATGGATCAGGATCATTCCATCATAGACTACATCATTCTCCTATTTCAAGCTCGCCAGCTCATGCACATGCAACAACTCCTCACATACTAGGATCACGCCATAACGCTGTTACAAGCTTTCCAAATACAAATAAAGCAATTACTTCACGTCGATCAGAAATCCATCACTCTCCTATTTCAAGCTCTTTAGCTCGTGCACATGCAACAACTCCTCGCATACTAGGGGCACGCCATAATGCAGTTACAAGCTTGCCAAATGCAAATAAAGCAACTATTAACAAGCTTGGGGCACGCGAGAACCCAATTATAATTACAACCTTACCAAATACAAATGAAGCAACTAATTATGGTGAAGCGGAGCTCCATTCTTTTCCCATCTCAAGCTCGCCAACTCAAACAAGTAGAGTATTTCCTCGTGGTCCAGATGAGACAGGACATGTTTCATCAATTTTCAACTGATACAAATGAAACAACTGCTTGAATAAGACTGGGAATCATGGTTATCTTGTATGTGTACAACTATGCTAAGGTCCGGTGTTATGCACTATGTTGTGTTAATGCTATCTAATAATGCACTTTGTGTTTTGTTATCATCTTCCATTAATCTACTACTACTAATTACTTTATTTTAATTCTAGTAGATTGCTTTTCTTTTTCATTATTAGTATTACTTTCCTATCGATTTTCTTTAAATAGACCCCTACTATATATTAGTAGTAACCAATGGGTAACTATTTACATTTGAGTTTAAGTAATATTTGTCGGGAAGAAACGGACAATAACCAAATTGCACGACAAGGTAAATGCGCAAGGATACCCAAGTAAAAAAACCTCCCATACTATTTGAACAAGATGAACAAACTAATTTCAAGAACAAACGAATATATAGACATCAGCTATACCAATAATAAAATACCAAAGCAAGCAAAAATAAATCGAATACAAGAGACACCAAATTTACGTGAAAAACCCCATGTGAAGAGGAAACAACCACGGGACCTCCGCCTACAAAAGCTTCACTAAAATCAACAAGAGTTACAACAATGTTCTCCAAATGGCTACAACATCAATGCCAAAGACGGAGCAACAATACATAAAATTTAGCACCAAAACTAGTGAAGGAATGAGAGAAATCACCCCAAAAAATGAGCTACAGTTTGTGCTCGAAAACTGGAGCTACATACCATAAAATTCAATCTTCACCATTGAAATCGAAGCCTGATAACCCCCATTTTAAATTTGAGCATGATCCAACGGCTAATGAAATGGAAAACACTGTTTGAATCGGAATGTTGTAGCAGATTTTCAATGTGCGAAAATTATCTTTTCTCTCTATATGACTGCTATGAATTCACTCTTGTGTATATGGAATAAGACCTAAGTTGATCCAATATATAGTAAGTTTTAGGGCAAAAGTGGATTGGTCCAAATTGGATTGAGTTTTATTAATCATATTCCACATAGGAAGGGAAAACCCAGAAACCCAATAATTCTCCCCCTCCCGACTATGTGGAAGTAACGTCCATCCCGGCGATCAAGCAACAATCCTCAAACTTCCTTCTTGGCAAAAATTTTGTCAACATATTCGAACCATTATCATCAGTGTGAATCTTCTCAAGTTCAAGCAACTTAGAATCTAACACATATCTAATTCAATGTTATCTCACATCAATATTTTTCGACCTACCATAAATGTAGAGTTCTTGCCAAGATGAATAACACTCTGACTGTCGCAATAAAGCACATACCTCTCTTGAGAAAAGCCAAGTTCCTCCATAAATCTCTTCATCCAGAGCAACTCTTTACAAGCTTCAACGACAGCAATACGCTCAGCTTCTGTAGTAGATAGAGTAATACATTTTTGCAACCTAGATTTCCAAGACATAACTCCCCCTGCAAAAGTAACCAAGTATCTTGAAGTAGACTTGCGAGTATCAACATCATCGACCATATTTGAATCAGTGTAACCACAAAGAATAGACTTCTCTATCCCAAAACACAAACTCAGACTAGAAGTGCACAAAGATATCTTATAATCCACTTCACAACATTCCAATGCTCTCTTCATGGATTAGAAAGAAAATGACTAACAATTCCAACATCATGAGCGATATCTGGTCTCATACAAATCATCACATACATCAAACTGCCAACAACATAAGCATATGATACTTTCTTCATATCTTCCTTCTCATTATCACTGGAAAGACAATGTTTCATGCTCAATTTGAAGTGCATAGCTAAAGGTGTAAGGACAATATTAGCTTTATCCATGTTGAACCTGCGAAGTACTTTCTGAATGTACTTCTCTTGTGAAAACCACAACTTCTTGGCCTCTCTGTCATGGACAATCTGTATGCCAATAATCTACCTTGTTGATCCCAAGTCTTTCATGACAAAAGACTTATTCAACTCTTGCTTCAACTTTTGAATTCTGCAAGCATTATGACCAACGACAAGCATGTCATTAACATAAAGCAATAAAATGATAAGGTCACCATCCTTGAATTTTTGCACAAAAACACAATGATCTGAATAAGTCTTCTTAAAGCCCTGTTGACACATAAAAGAATCAAACTTCTTGTATCACTGCATGCGAGCTTGTTTCAAACCATACAAGTTTTTCTTCAATTTGCAAACATAATTCTCTTTTCCTTTGACTTCAAAATCTTCTGGCGACTCCATATAAATTTCTTCGTCTAAGTCACAATGGAGAAAATCAGTTTTAACTTCTAAATCTAGACTTGCAGTTAAGCCTAGAACAACCAAATGAATGATATCTTCACAACCGAAGAAAATATTTCATCCAAATGAACCCCCTTCTTCTGATTAAAGTCATTTACAACCAATCTAGCCTTGTACCGTGGAACTGGGTTACCATCTTTATATTTCACCCTGAAAACCCACATGTTTTTCAAATCTTTTGTCTTTAGAAAGCTTAACCAGATCAAATGTATGATTATCATGTAAATATTTAATCTCATCTTGCATAGCATCAAATCACTCTTCCTTTTCTTCACTATCCATTGCCTCATGAAAACTTCAGGTTCTCCCCCATCAGTCAAGAGTACAAACTCATTGGGAGAGTAACGAGATGAAGGTACTTTCTCTTTAGTAGATATTCTGAGAGAACTCTTTGGAACATCAATAGCAACTGGTTGCTAGCCAACCACATCATCTTGCACTAGAGCATCAATGCCATTATGTTGGCCATTCTGAACATGATCACCAACTTGATCTTCATTATTTTGAAGATTTTCTTCAGGTGCAATAGTCACACGAACTGGATCAACATTAACTAAGCTCTCACTACTCTGAGAATCAACATTCTCAGCTTTGTCGAAATCTTCAATTGTCTGGTCTTCAAAGAACACAAAATCATGGCTTCTAACAATTTTCTTATTAACTGAATCATAAAAACGATAGTCGAATTCGTCTTGACCATAACCAATAAAGATACACTGCCTAGTTTTAACTTCCAACTTTGACCTCTCATCCTTAGAAACATGCACAAATGCCTTACACCCAAAAACTCTCAAATGAGCATACGAGACATCCTTACCAAACCAAACTCTATCAGGGAAATTACCATCCAAAGCAACAGTAAGAGATAAATTCATAACATAGGCAGCAATATTAAGTGCTTCTGCCCAAAATGAATCTGGCAACTTAATATCTTAAAGCAAACATCTAACTCTCTTAACTAGAGTTCTGTTCATCCTCTATGCTAAACCATTTAACTGAGGAGTCTTGGAAGAAGTTTTCTAATGTCGAGTACCCTGCTCTCTGCAATAATTATCAAAAGGACCAATATATTTACCACTATTGTCTGAGAGAATATATTTAGTTTTTTCATGTTTGTCTCTCAACCAGGGCCTGAAAAGTCTTGAACACATCAAGTACTTGATCTTTGGACTTCAAAGGATATACCAGATTTTGCGAGAATTATCATCAATAAAAGTCACAATGTAAAGTGCACCATCAAGAGACCTTACTTTAAAAGGATCACACAAATCAGAATGTACCAACTCCAGCAAATCAAACTTTGTGAAGGCGAATGACTCTGGAAAACTCTTTTCTATTTTCCGACTAAGCAATAAACACATCTCTTTAACTTTGCTTGTTACGAGACCCGACCAACTCAATCAATCTCCAGGTCCCTAACGAACGAGTCATTCACTTTTATTTGATCAACCAATGACTGGGTTTATTGATAACGGGTATCAACTACCAAAGTATATTTCTCGTATGAATATAGCAAATCTATTTAACGAGATTAGAGACTGTCATCTCATTGATACAAATACTTTCTAAAAAGTAGGTGGTATTAAAAATAATTATGCATCATTCACATACCGGTGGCAGCTTCGAAGAGGTCATATATTAATTCTCTTTCTATAAAAATATAGAAGAAATGTGTCTTTAGCTTTTATTATTTGTTTGGGTTTGTAACTATGTGACCACTGGGATTTGTTGAATTTACTCTATCTTCACGAATTGGATTTGAATAAATATCTCTGGGCGGCTTTCCTTTTAATCGATCGTGAGGGGTTTTTTCACTTTATTACTTTCACTCCAAAAAGAAAATTCTTCTTAGCCAAACTATCAATCCCCTTCTCGCTTATATGACTCAACCTTCTATGCCATAACTCTGATGATGTATCATTCTCCACCAAATTTATTAAGTCTCTATAAATGGAGCCCTGAATAAGTGTAAGTCATATATCTTGCACCTCGAGCCTCAACTATTAAACCTCTAAGAAGCTTCCACTGGCCACCACCAAAGGTTTGATCATAACCTCATCATCAACCTTTCCTACAAAAATAAAATTCAGACGAACATCTGGAGTATGCTTGAAATTGTTAAGAAACAACCTCAAACCATTCTTACTTTTCAAGTAAAATGTACCAATTCCCAATACCTCAACCTCACCATCATTGTCCATTTATAACATTCCAAAATTACCTGAAGTATAAGAAGAAAATAGTTTCTTATTTGGCATGACATGAGAAGTGGCACCTGAATCCACAAACCATGTAGACTCATCACAAACAAGATTGATTTCATTTTTACCACAAGCAACAAGAAGATCATTTTCAGCAATAATAGCAACATGATTTTCATTATCTCCATCTTTCTTTTGCTATTTCTGATCTCTCTTAAACCTGTAGCAATGTTTCTGGATATGTCATTCCTTGTGACAATAGTGACATGTAACATTCTTGTACCTGGATATTGACTTGCTTCTACTTTTGCCTCTGGCATTCTGACCTCTGAAGTTACTTCTCCCTCTGTCTTCAGTAACCAAAACATCGGAGTGTGAAGCGGAAGAAGATGAGACTTGAGATCTTTTTTGCATCTCTTCATTTAAGACACCACTCTTGACATATTCCATAGTTACAACACCACTAAGAGCAGAATTAGTCAAAGAAACCCGAAGATTCCTAAGAGTCTGGCAGAGGATTAAGAAGCCAAAGTACATGTACTTCATCATCAAACTTGACACCCATTTCAGATAGCTGGTCAAGGACACCCTGAAAATCATTAATATGATCAGAAATAGGATTGCCCTCTTTGAATCTGATATTCATCAATTTTTTCAGTAGGAACAACTTGTTATTACCAGTCTTCGAAGCATAAAGTGTCTCGAGTTTATCCTATAAACTTCTAGCATATGTCTCATTCACAATATGATTACACACATTATCTTCAATCCATTGTCTGATATAACCACAAACCTGTAGGTGCTCAAATTCCCAATCTTCGTCATTCATAAACTCGGGTTTATTAGAAGCAAACACATGTAAATGCATTTTCTTGACAAATAGAAGATCTTTCATCTTGCCTTTCCAAATATGGTAATTACTGCCATTTAAACAAACCATTTTGCTCATATTTGCCTCCATCATTCAAATATACAATCAACGCAATCAAATACAACCATAAGCTCTGATATCACTTTGTTGAAAAGAAACGAGCAATAATCAAATTGCACGACAAGGTAAATGTGGAAGGATACTCAAGTCAAAAAACTTCTCACACTATTTGAACAAGAGGAGAAAACTAATTTCAAGCACAAACGGATATATGGACTGCAACTATACCAACAATAAAATACCAAAGCAAGTAAAAAATAAATTGAATGCAAGAGACACCAAATTTATGTGGAAAACTCCCTTCAATGTGAAGAGGAAACAACCACGTGACCTCCGCCCACAAAAGCTCCACTAAAATAAAAAAGAGTTAAAATAATTTTCTCCAAATGGATACAACATCAACGCCAAAGATGGAGCAACAATACATAAAAGATAGCACTAAAACTAGTGAAGAAAGGAGAGAAATCACCCCCAAAAATGAGCTACTGTTCGTGCTAAAAAACGGGAGCTACAGATCATAAAATCCAATCTCCACCGTTGAAATCTAAGACCAGATGTTGAGAATCCCCAGTTCAAATTTGAGAACGATTCAACGGTTAAATAAACTGGAACTGATGTTTGAAGCAGACTACTTAGCAGATTTTTAATGTGCGAAAATTAGTTTCTCTCTCTCAAGTTTTCTCCCTATATGACTGCTATGAATTCACTCTTGTGTATATGAAATAAGACTTAAGTTGATCCCATATATAGTGAGTTTTAGGGTAAAAGTGGGTTGGTCCAAATTGAATTGGGGTTTATTAACCAATTCCACATAGGAAGGGAAACCCCAAAAATCCAATAATATTCACCGTCAGTATATATAAATAATTTTTATACTATTAAGTCATCTTTATATGTTGTAGTAGGTACTACATTTTAATGAGGCTTGCCTGTAGATATCATTTGGACGACTGTACCGACAATGTAAGAAATTAACATAGTTACATAATACAGTGGGACATAAAACCTTAATTTTGTAACATCAACATGGTGGATCAGCATACTCGGCTACTGTACATCAAAATATTCTCGATTTGGATATTCTTGATGGTTTTTATTTGTTGGTATAACCATTTGATAACTGTCTCAATTAATCTAGATTCACGCCACGTAAAGCCCTTTAAAGATTGAAGAGCTCCCTACCAAGGGTTCCTCCGGCTCAAACCCTAGACATCTGATTAAGCCGATATGTATCACCTAATTTTCTTTTGTATTTTCAGCAACATAAAAATAGAACACTGTAGTGATTCATGTATATTTTGAATTTGTACCTCTAAGGTCCAACATATCAAAAATGAGTGTGGAAAAAGATGCAAATGTTAAAATAGATGTACCGACAAGATTCAAAAATATTTGATAGGAAGTACAAAAACACACACAAATAGAGGACATATAATACGGAAGAAGATCATTTGAGATGATTCGTTCATGTTAATTTTTTGTTGACCTTACTGGTCGGTAAGTGTGTAACAATGAAATATTGAAAGTGTAATAAATGATAGGACTAGATAATCCTAAAATCACATGTAAATAAGTTGTCTCGAAGACCTACAATATCTTGGAATCCTTGTTAACTTCGCGAAAAATAGGATATAGTAAAAGAAAAAATTACATATAAGCGATACCAAATTGTACTAAGACAGGGGTGGCCTTTGGGTAAAGCTGATGAAGCTCGGCCTTTAGGCCTCCAACTTTCGGGGGCCTCACTTTATACCAAATATTTATAAAAATAAAAGTATTATAGATTTTTAATACATAAAGGGGGCCTCAAAATAAACTAGGAGTGGCCAGTGGCTGCTCTGGCGGTCTGGCGGGTGGTCGGGCGGGACGGGAGAGCGAGGATCGGTCCTGGCGCTCTGGCGGAGTCGGCGGATCGAGCAAGTCCCGTCCCCGATCCCAATCCCGTTCTGGGCTCGGGTGCCTGCTCGAGGATCTGGCGGGTTTTCATTTTTTTTTAAAATAACATATGTATTAAAACTCAATAAACAAAATAAGATAGTGTAATAAAAACATCCCAAGGCTGTTTTTGTGCCTCTTATATTATTTAATAGACATAATTTTTTTGTAATACAAATACAATTGTCTAAAATCTAAATTGCAAAATTTGTGAGAAAGATGAAGAGAAAATGAGTTGTTTATAGTTGAAAAATTGGGTTAAAGTGTAAATATAATAACTTATGGGTTAAAAATAAATATTAAGGGGTAGGGGTTGGGCTAAAATGGCTGCCAACGACCATTTTAGATTATGACCGTTGGTGCAACGGTCATTTTTGCAAAGGGCCGGGTCGGGGTCGGGGCGGGCTCGGATCTCGCGGGACGAGACATCGTCCCGTCCCGAGTTCGAGTCCCGCCCCCGTAATTTTTTTTTTTTTGGCGGGATCGGGGTGGGACCGGGGCAGGCTCAGAACGGGCTCGGGTCGGGGTCGGGCTGTCCCGGCCCACTGGCCAGCCCTAAAATAAACTGTAAATCGTAGAATAAAGAATTTATGGAAGATAGCGAAAAAGTAAGCATTAATTCTTCTTTTTATCTTTTCAATAAAATTAATATTTTTCATTTCCTTTCTTGGGCTATGCAATACTCATTCTTTTTTACATCATAGTAAATTTTCTCTTTATTTATATTTTCTTTGTTCCTTCAGGGCTTCAAAAAATTTCGCTTTATCAATATTATTCTCAAAACAAACAAGAGAAAAAGTATGTGGCAAAAGAAATTATTGATCTGCATTTTATTTGATATCAAGCATTATTGAAAGTTTTTGAAGCAACACGTTCTTAATTACGGATCAAGTTACTTGAATCATGTTCTGTTTCTTCAAATTTTTAGTATTATTTTTTTCAAGTTGAAGCTTATGAAAATATTTTTGATTTTCTATGTAGTGGTAAAAATAAGATACTAGATAATGATAATTTAAAAAGATATTGCCTTAATATTGAATGTTCTTTAAAATATATTTATAATAGTCACTCTTATATTGACGATTTAGCTTTATTTTTTGAATTAAAAGTGTTAAAGGAGATAGTACAAGTAGATGAGAATACTTTAATCAATATACTCAATCAGATAAATAGAGTTGATTCTTTTCCAAATGCTTATATTGTCTATAGAATAATGTTAACAGTTGCCTTCACGGAAAGAAGTTTTTCAAAACTAAAGTTAATAAAATCTTAATTAAGATCAATCATGTTTTAAGAGAGATTGAATGGAACATGTATATTATTCTTTAAAAAATAATTATTAAAAAAATCAATTATAAGACGATTATTCATAATTTTGCAACTCAAAAAGCAAAGAGAAATAAATTTTGAAGGTTTAGTGATGTTGGCAAGTTTATACTTGGTCTGTTGTTTGAAAGAAGTTCTTTTAATCACGTTATCAATTTTCATGTAATAGAAAATGTAGAGAAGTCCTAGCGTTAGAGAATTTAATTAACTTATTGAATATCTAGAATGAAATAGTTTCAAATGGACCAGAACAGCGCCGACTCGACTTTCTTTGGTGCCAAAGATCAATGACTAGTTAACCAGGAAGACAACTATTCTTCTGGACGAGAAGAGCGAGTCTCGGTCCGGGGTGAGAGATTTTTTGTGAAAGATTCTCCATCACCACATTTGTGAAGCCTTTATGCCCACAAATTTCAGCAGCTAACTGAATAGTCATTATCTCTGAATACATATTAGTTTGAACAGCAAAAAATTGGGTAGCCCATAGTCGACACCTATGTAAGACAGTTTGGTTCTCCGTCGACAAGGTGATAGACGAGGCCACAGTTTGTTCTTTGGCCTTTACTTTCCCCCTCCCCCTCTTTCAACGAATTCAACATTGTTGATATGTTTTGCATCTTGCATATAGGCAACCCAATGTTTACACGAACTTAATGAGTATATGAAATATGTTTTTATATACACTCTTATCATTAAATCATAGTTAACTAATACATATATATTTTATTTTGTACTTTAGTTATGTCTTTATCATAGTAAATTAGTATAAACACTGAGTGATGATAATTTATTTCCGTGAAGAGTCATATATACAACCTATCCCAAGTAGTTCCGTAATAATGCCTGTTATCCTTGCATTCAAATTTGTGCGAAAGAATCTAGGCTCATAATATTACCTCGATCTTTTTATTATATGAATGTCAAAGTATAAACTACGTATGTACACAATAAATTGCTATAATGATCAATTTCTACTTTCTATGTCAACTTTATCGTTTAGTAAAAACTACAATATTCGGTTTTATTAATTATGTATCTATCTACTCACAAGCAAACAGAACAAATTTATCAAAATGTTCTAAACAATAACAAGGAAAACATGAACTTAGCTAATAAAGAACCTTAAATTACACTATACACTATAATGGTCACTTTCAAAGAAAAGACACACAATAGTGATAATTATCTGTTATTATATTTAGTGGCGTAAAGTTTTATGAATTTTCTATTAATTGATATGGAGGTTATTACTAAGATTTTCCTATATAAATAACACCTCCATGAGGGATTGCCATATCAAGATTTGGATCATTTATCAAAATATACATCAAATTCAGTTTAAGCTATGCAGGGCCGTCTTTGGGCCCGTGCGAGTTGTGCTATTGCACAGGGTCCCCGAAAAATAAAAAATTTTAGGGCCTCTTTTTTCATTTTTCATTAAGTAGTAGCCAGAATTTACTGTAAAGATCCATAATTCGCAGGTCTTAACCCAATCAAAGACTCACTTTTACGAATTAGAACAGGGCCCCAAAATGTTTGAGACGCCGTGAAGCTATGGCTAAATACATCCTATTTCACGTAGTTGCAATTTTCATCATGATATATGCTTCAATTGTAGACGCTGGTATGAATGAAGCAGTTCCTCGCAAATTAGGGGCAGGTCATAATGTAGTTACAAGCTTAAAATTTACAAGTAAAGCACCTTTCGATGGATCAGGGTCGACAGCTCACTCAAATGCAACGACTCCTCGCATACTAGGGTCACGCTATAATGTAGTTACAAGCTTGTCAAATACAAATGAAGCAACTTCTGGTGGGTCAAGCTTGCCAAAAACAAATTGTGCAACTTCAGATGGATCAGGATTAATAATAATGTGGGAACAACTGCCTTAGTGAAAATCTTGGCTCCCACTCGTTATAAAATTTATTTGTGGGAACAACTGCTTGGATTAGTTAAGTTGTCTACATCACACCCCTTGGGGTGCGACCCTTCTCTGGACCCTGCTAACACGGGATGTTTTGTGCACCGAGTTGCTCTTTAAAGATTAATAATAATGTCTTAGCTTAAGTTGGAGCAAGTAATATGTAGTTGAAAGTAAAGATAGTTGTAGGAAAATGACTTTATGCATTGTGTAATCCCTTACCTGTTAGAAACTGTGGAAGCAGTTAGGCTTGTAACATGATTAGGAACAAGTTGGTCAACAGTTGAAGCAACAAATGAATGAGTAGAAAAGTGGAAAAAATATGTAGTATCTAAAAGAAGTAAAAAAGAAAAGAACTTTATATCAATCTTTTATTTGGTTGAAGAAATATAATGCACTAGTGAAAAATAAGTTGGATTGTCTTTCTGAGCATATTTCGGATGAAATTCTTCTCCCTTCCTAAAAATATATGCTCTTAACAAGAAATGTATTAAGAATTATTCAACTTAAGTACTTTTCTTCTCAAATTTGACATGTCCGTTTCTAATTTCCATTCACATTAAACTTACTTACAGAGGGTTCATATAACTGACCCCAACTAATTTGAAATTGAGGCATAATTAATCGATTGATTAAGATTATCAAGTCAAAATAACAATTAGCTAGCACTAACAAAATTATTCTTGTGTCTGCTTTCTGTGTTTAATTTTTATTACAGTGAGGAAAACATCTACCTGCTATGCAAAAAGCTATGTGATGATGGGCTGGCAAATCCAACTTAGTTGTTAGGAGAGGGACAAAATGGATGACAGTTATGTTGTACCTAGCAAAATGTTTTTGGGCATATTAAGTAATTTAATAATATGCTTTCAGATTCCTCTTTGGCATCAGAAGGCTAGCCAGCGAGCAGAGGGAGTTATTCTTTGGGACTATCATGTCATCTGTGTACAGGTCAGACTAACCTACTTTATTCTAGTATAAGCTGAAAATGGTTAAACATATGGATTTGATTTTTCTCCAGTGCAAATTTCATGTCCTTAAGAAAATCTGTTTGCAATGCTTGCAGAAAAAGAGAAACGAAAATTCTTCATTCTTAGTGTGGGATTTTGATTCAAGCCTTCCATCTCCATCTCCTCTTGGCTCCTATGTCGCTGAAAGCATTCGTCCATCAATTCAGATATTTTCACAATTCACAAGGTAAGGTAATTACTGTTCTTGTCCCAAGAAGAAACATGATTTCGTTGAGTACATTGATAAAGCTACATATCTATAGCAAAAATACTAGGTGGATTCTTTCCATTTGTCCTAGCCTTGGTGAACAGAGTTACCTGGTACCTGATGCAGGTGGGAGGTGGGAGGTGGGAGGTGGCAGGTATCCCGTGGAATTAGTCGAGGTGCACGCAAGTTAGCCCGGACACCACCAACAATAACAACAATAACATACCCAGTGTAATCCCACAAAGTGGGTCTGGAGAGGGTAAGATGTACGCAGACCTTACCTCTACCTTTGTGGAGCAGAGAGGTTGTTTCCCATAGACGCTCGGCTCATAAAGAATGTAGTCAAATGCAAGATACAAGAAAATAAGACAGCCAAATATCCAGAAAAAGAATAAATGGAATAATACACATAAGAATAATACTCTACGTGATACTGAAATACTACTACTAAGACAAGGAGAAGATGAGATGCAAAAGCTAGCCCCGACACCACTGCTAATTAAAAAAGGATCTCTAGAACTTCTGCTCTTAAATGAGGAAGAAGAATTGTTATTTCATTCTCTTCCATAGGTCTAGATAATTCATTTATGCTCAGTTTCAAAATTCTTAAACTAGTGATGCAAAAGTTGTTGTACTGACTTCTGTGTTTTCATACTCTTGTTCAAGTCAACCCAACCTCAAAAAATGTTGCTAACTTTCCTTCACAATGGATGTTGAATAGTTAAGTTCAACTTATTAGTGAATCTCATTTTTTTAATCTTATAAGAAAGTAACTTTGAAAGTAGTTGATCCTATACTTGTGGTGTCGTGAAAACAAAATGCTCCTTTGCTGACCTTTGTCTGAAGAAGTAACTAGAGATGACCGTTTTACTTCTGGTGCTAAGCAATGGTGCCGATATCATGCATAGAGTGGTAAGCTAATTGCAATCACATGAAGAACAAACTCTTGGCCATTTCAGGTTTTTCCGCGTTGTGCATGCTCCTATATTTCTCCGACACTGCTTCAGATAGAAGACATATGAAGGATTCTGCTGGAAACTGGATTGCTCAACCGCCATCGCACGAAGCTATTGTTGCTGAAGGTAAATGAGGAACTAAAAGTCTGCAAAATTATGCTTCTTTCCCTTTGTTGGTACATGTTGCAAGCAGGTAACTTCAGTTTAGTGAATGGAAGGACATCTAGGCTTAACTATTATTGTTCTTAAGTAGGCATTTATTTTAGCTTCATAGCCTGCATGTTGTTGGCTCAGTAAGGTATAAAAAGTCAACCACCACCATGGTTATTTACTGTTAACTCGTTGTGCAGAGGTAGTCACTTCAAACAGGGGTCGTATTTATTCTCCCTCGATATAATTTTTATTCCAGAACTACTCAAATGCCGACTCAAAGTGTTCTTGTTTTCGCTGAAGTTCATTAACTTCATGATAAACCTCACTAAGGAATGATCTTTTTGCTTGATAGTCAATTAGTTTGCTCTATATATCTTTTGTCAAAAGGTATGGGTAAGGTCTACTCTACCCTCCTCAGACCCCATCTGGTGGGATTATACTGGGTATGTTGTTGTTGTATATATCTTTTGACTTGCCACACAACAAAATTTTGACGTGGATATAGTGCATCAAAGTTTGAAATGCACCATCATATCCCACATCAAACTGTCTCAAAGTTTGAATCTCATAGCCTGGTTTTACTTTCGACTATCCGGTCTTGCACCCAATAAAGAATATTGTGGCATAACTTTACTATCTGAAATGTCATGGATGGGAAAGACGTGTATTAATGTAATTCATATTTAATCCCATTTTATATAGTATCATTTTTCATAGTTAACTTATGGAATAGAACATATAAGGGCCAGTACATGTGAGCTTTGAATATTTTTTCATCATTAAAATAGGGAAGAGCATGCTTGCATTACTTAAAGATTTCTGATAGGCACCTTGTGCTATATAGGTTCATCTGGTGCATTTAGTGAGAAAAAACATGGTAACCTCTCGTTTGTTTGAGTTATAATTACTATTTTAATTCTGCCTATTCTTGTGCAGATGCAGCTGTACACAACCTAAACGAGTATAATACAGTCTCTCCAGAAGATATAATGAAGAATGTGGAAGCTGATACCGTTATTGTTGTTTTCTCCGAGAAACTTGGTGTCGTAGCTGGTGAAAATGATTTGTTGGGATTTTTCTCTTTGATTTCTTGATGAGAATTGAAAAATGTACTAGCTGAAAGTTGAAATCATGGTCTTGGAATTTTATATATAAAAAGATAAAGTGCTTGGTGAGAGTTTTGCAAATAGAGGAGTGGTGTGGAAGAGTTCTTGTTTTGTCAAGTATTTTGGAGTGATTTTATTTTGTAGAACCTGTATAGACATTTTCTTGTGTTGGTGAACATGGTTGATGGAGAGCACATTATACAGTACAGCGATTTCTTCAAAATACTTCATTCACATGACTTATTAGCAGTTTCTCAGCTACTCTTACTTCATCAAAACAAAAATTAACAGTTTCTTAGCTACTTTTTTTTTGGGTTTCATAATGGTAGTGTTGGGCCAGCATCTCGATTATTCCACGGGTACTTGTTATCTCATAGTACAAGGTATCGGGTAACTAGGGCCATCATTTCGATATATTTCACGGGGTACTTGATATCTCCAACCAATACAAGGTATATGTAACTAGGGCCAACATCTCGATTATTCCACGGGTAATAATTGATTCAAAGGTCTTTATTGCACCTAAGTGCCAATATCGATGCTGTATTTTGTTTCTTTTTCATCATGTGTTGAGCACTTGAACTAATAATTTCTTTTACGTAATTATGGAGACTTTTATTTTGTTAATTGTATTGTTAGTAAAGTATGAAGACAAATAACAATTCATTAAAAAAAAAGCTTTCTTATTTCATAGTACCTTTTTATCGCATTACCAAAGAATCTATTGCACTTTAACTAATCTTACGGATTGTACTATATATAATGGGAGAAAAACATGTCAAATTCTTAATTTTAAAGAGTATAAGTCATCTAAACATTTCTAAGTACAAGAATTTGAGTTATTTATGTGTAAAAGATTTGTGACACTATAAGTATAGTTAATCATATTGGATAGTTAAACTTTTACCTAGGATTTATGTTTTATATGCTGATATTATAAAGATTATGTTATATTATTACTATTATTGTATTTTAACATGTTATAGCATGTTAATGATTGACATTTTTAACAAGTTGTCAATTAATATTTATCATCGAGATTTCATATTTACCTGTAATTATCCTATGAAAAGGTGATCCGATCGTGTAAATATATTTTACAACGTCAATCTTACCAAGTTGTCAATTAACGCTAATTAAAAATTTACTCGTAATCACCTTATAGTAACTTAATTGTGTAAATATTCTTTACTTAAATTTGTAATAAAAAAACAAAACTACTTCTACCCTGCTCTCAAAAAGGAGAAAAGAAAAATGTGAACCAGTGGAATACTTGTTTCAATACATAATTCCAAATGTGAAATTGTACAAATGCAATTTAAAACTTTTAATTTTCATACAAGTTGCAAGTCCATTTATTTTTCCTTTAACTTGTTTGATAGTTTACCTGGCAGAAGAGTAAGACTTAGATACCTGGACCCATTAAGCAACACACATAAAATATCAGTTCCTTTTCACTCAGAGTCACAAACTCAAAAAAATCAGAATCTTTACAAACATAAAGAGACTATAGGAACCCAAGAATCATGAAATCTAAACTGACCAATAGGAACCCAAGAATCGTCATCATACATGACCCTCAAACAGATAGAAAATACAACCAAAACAAAGTGCAAACTCTTCATTTTCTTGTTAATGCATACCCGTATTTACACGTGTCCCTTTCTTTCACCACTAAAAAAAACTCAAAAAACATCTATATTTTACTCAAAAATTTCCAACTTCCATAACAGCCACTATCCTCCTCCTCCTCCATACACTCATCAAGAACCTAAATTTTCACTCAAAAATTCATTCAAGAACCTAAGTTTTCACTTTCTTTCCACTTACACACCCAAGATTTTGTTCTTTTTTGTGTATATCAAGAAGCCAAAGAGTTAAAGTTTTGAAACTTTTTGAAGTTTTTGAACTATGGCTTCTTTGGTTTCTTCACCATTTACATTACCAAACTCAAAAGTAGAACATCTTTCATCAATATCACAAAAACATTACTTTCTTCACTCATTTCTTCCCAAGAAAACCAACCCCACATACTCAAAATCACCAAAAAAGTTCCAATGCAATGCTATTGGCAATGGTTTGTTCACACAAACAACTCAAGAAGTTAGGAGAATTGTACCTGAAAATCTTCAAGGTCTTGCTACTGTGAAGATTGTTTATGTTGTGTTGGAAGCACAGTACCAATCAGCTCTTACTGCTGCTGTTCAAACACTAAACAAGAATGGACAGTTTGCTTCTTTTGAGGTTGTAGGGTACTTGGTTGAGGAGCTTAGAGATGTTGAAACTTATAAAACTTTTTGTAAAGATCTTGAGGATGCTAATATCTTTATTGGGTCATTGATCTTTGTGGAAGAATTAGCTTTGAAAGTTAAGTCTGCTGTGGAGAAAGAAAGGGATAGGCTTAATGCAGTTCTTGTGTTTCCATCAATGCCTGAGGTGATGAGGTTGAACAAGTTGGGATCTTTCAGTATGTCACAGTTGGGGCAATCAAAAAGTCCATTTTTCCAGCTTTTCAAGAAGAAGAAATCTTCTTCTGCTGGTTTTTCTGATCAGATGTTGAAGCTTGTAAGGACTTTGCCTAAGGTTTTGAAGTACTTGCCAAGTGATAAAGCTCAAGATGCTAGGTTGTATATACTTAGTTTGCAGTTTTGGCTTGGAGGTTCACCTGATAACTTGGTGAATTTCTTGAAAATGATATCTGGTTCTTATGTTCCTGCTCTAAAAGGGATGAAAATGGAGTATTCGGATCCGGTTTTGTACTTGGATAGTGGAGTTTGGCACCCTTTAGCTCCTTGTATGTATGATGATGTGAAGGAGTATATGAATTGGTATGCAACAAGGAGGGATACTAATGAGAAACTCAAGAGTAATAATGCTCCGGTTATCGGGTTAGTTTTGCAAAGGAGTCATATTGTTACTGGTGATGAGAGTCACTATGTGGCTGTGATCATGGAATTGGAAGCAAGAGGGGCTAAGGTTATCCCAATTTTCGCCGGGGGGCTAGACTTTTCGGGGCCGGTTGAGAGATATTTCATTGATCCTATCACTAAGAAGCCTTTTGTGAATTCAGTAATATCACTTACTGGTTTTGCTCTTGTTGGAGGGCCGGCAAGGCAAGACCATCCAAGGGCTATTGAGGCTTTGATGAAGCTTGATGTGCCTTATATTGTGGCATTGCCTTTGGTTTTCCAAACAACAGAGGAATGGTTGAACAGCACTTTGGGGTTGCACCCGATTCAGGTGGCTTTACAAGTTGCTCTCCCTGAGCTGGATGGAGGCATGGAGCCTATCGTATTCTCCGGCCGTGATCCACGAACAGGCAAGTGGATTTTTGCTTCTTTGTTCTTTAACTTAGTCATGTTGATGTCATTTTTATTGTACAATGAAACCTCTCAATAACACTGTCATTTGTTCCGATATCTTTTGGCTGCTATAGTGAAATGTTGTGATAGAGAACATATAATATAACATAATATGAAAGATCGGTTGTTATAATGAAATGTTGTTATAGATGATGACTATTATAGAAAGGTCTGACTGTACATGAAATGCAAATTCTATGTTTAGTTTGATTAGATTTTGCTCAACATTACTAAACTCTTACTGTTTTTTCCTTTCATTACTTGAAATATGCAGGGAAATCGCATGCTCTTCACAAAAGAGTAGAGCAGCTTTGCACCAGGGCAATCAAATGGGGAGAGTTAAAGAGAAAATCAAAGGTGTGTGTGCTGAAATATTGGTCTTTTCATATTGGTTTAGATTAAAAGATATAATTTATTTAGTGGCCTTAAGGTAATGTTAGAAATATTTCATAAAAGTGCTTAAACCAATGACATTATCTAACTTATTTATCCCTATGACAATTGATTTGATCTGAGAAAGTGTAATTTACATCGACCCATATCTTTGAGTAAGTGGGAATTATTTTTTTGACTATTAGTAGAACTCTCTTATCTGTTTACTTAGAAATACTATTTGATGTGAACAAGTTTAAGAGTTCCCTTCTTCTATTATCTAAACTCTGATCACTTCCATTAGGACTTCAACCAATGAACTCTATTTGATGTAGACAAGTTAAACAGTTTCCCTTCTTCTACTATTTAGACTTTGATCACTTCCAGTGCCATGAACTCTGAAATAAATGTTTTGATGTCTTTATCATGAAAGTAAAAAGAAAATGTCTTTATCATGATCATAAGTTGGAAATTAGGATGAAATTCTCGTATGAAACCAGAATTTTTCCATTTCCTATTTAGGGTTCAGAATTGTTACAATTTCCTATGTTGCTCGGACTCTCCAAAAATGTTGTCGCACCCGTGTTGGATCCTCCAAAAATGCACTACTTTGGAGGACACGACATACACTTGGCAGCATTTCTGAAGTGTCCGAGCAATATAGACAACTTCTACATACGATGGTCATAGACCAAATGGACAACAATATTGAAACTTGGGAACCTATGGTTCCATTTTCAGTACCTCTCCCTAAATGTGTATTATGATCAGCTTAGTAAGAATTGTTCAGTGGATTCATAAATCTGATTATGTTGCAATATACTAACAATTGTCAAATTATTTTCTGCTACTGATGCTCAATTTGTAATTAAACATTGTGCAGGCTGAGAAGAAGTTGGCGATTACCGTCTTCAGCTTTCCCCCGGACAAAGGCAATGTCGGAACTGCTGCATACTTGAATGTCTTTGCCTCCATATACTCCGTGCTCAAAGATCTCAAGAAAGATGGCTACAACGTCGAGGGATTGCCAGAGACTTCTGCAGAACTGATTGAAGAAGTAATTCATGATAAAGAAGCTCAATTCAGCAGTCCAAATCTTAACGTAGCTTACAAGATGAACGTCCGAGAATACATGAAGCTAACTCCCTATGCAACTGCTCTTGAAGAGAACTGGGGAAAAGCACCTGGTAATCTGAACTCTGATGGAGAAAACCTCTTGGTATATGGAAAACAGTACGGAAATGTCTTTATCGGTGTTCAGCCCACATTTGGATACGAAGGTTAGAATCTATTCGAACTCTCTTAGGGCCTGTTTGGCCATGATTTCAAATTAGGTCGATTTGAAGTTGAAATTTTTTTGGACATGCAATTTGGATCTCAAATTGAAGTTGAAGTTTTGTTCAAATGTCATAAACAAACACTGATTTCAAATCAAACTTCAAATTTGAGCTCCAAATTGCATATCCAAACGCTTAGTATTTGCAGCTTTTAAAGACTTTAAACTTTTTCAAATGGATGTTTGAAGCGCTTTTCTAAATGGTTTAGGTGACCCGATGAGACTTCTCTTCTCCAAATCAGCTAGCCCCCACCACGGTTTTGCTGCATACTATTCCTTTGTGGAGAAAATTTTCAAAGCTGATGCAGTTCTCCACTTTGGTACTCATGGTTCTCTTGAGTTCATGCCGGGAAAACAAGTGGGAATGAGTGATGCTTGTTTCCCGGATAGTCTCATTGGAAACATTCCAAACGTCTATTACTATGCAGCAAACAATCCATCTGAAGCAACCATTGCCAAAAGAAGGAGTTATGCAAATACCATTAGCTACTTGACTCCCCCGGCGGAGAATGCCGGACTCTACAAGGGACTCAAGCAGCTTAGTGAGCTCATTTCCTCGTACCAATCTCTGAAAGACTCGGGCCGTGGCCAACAGATTGTGAACTCTATCATTAGTACTGCTAGACAGTGTAATCTTGACAAGGACGTTGATCTTCCGGAAGAAGGACAGGAAATAGATGCCAAAGAGCGTGATCTCGTGGTCGGAAAAGTATACTCTAAGATTATGGAGATCGAGTCTCGTCTTCTGCCATGTGGACTTCACATCATTGGTGAACCTCCAACCGCCATGGAGGCAGTTGCTACTCTTGTCAACATTGCTGCATTGGACCGTCCTGAAGATGATATCTCTGCCCTTCCATCTATATTGGCTGCAACAGTTGGAAGAAACATTGAGGATATTTACAGAGGAAATGACAGGGGAATCTTAAAAGATGTGGAGCTCCTTCGTCAAATTACTGAGGCATCACGTGGAGCAATATCAGCATTTGTTGACCGTTCAACTAACAACAAGGGTCAGGTCGTGGATACTTCTGATAAGCTGACCTCGCTTCTTGGTTTTGGTATTAATGAACCATGGATCCAGTATTTGTCAAACACTCAATTCTACAGAGCTGATAGGGAAAAACTCAGAGTTTTATTCGGATTCTTGGGAGAGTGTTTGAAGCTAATTGTGGCTAATAACGAGGTGGGAAGCTTGAAACAGGCTCTAGAAGGGAAATATGTTGAACCAGGTCCTGGAGGGGATCCAATCAGAAACCCGAAAGTTTTGCCTACTGGGAAAAACATCCATGCTTTGGACCCACAAGCTATTCCTACAGTAGCAGCATTGCAGAGTGCCAAAATAGTGGTTGAAAGATTGTTGGAGAGGCAAAAGGCTGACAACGGGGGCAAGTACCCAGAGACTGTTGCTCTGGTGCTTTGGGGAACCGATAACATCAAGACGTATGGAGAGTCATTGGCACAGGTTATGTGGATGATTGGTGTTACGCCAGTTGCAGACGGACTTGGACGGGTTAACAAGGTGGAACCAGTTAGTCTTGAAGAGCTTGGAAGGCCTAGAGTTGATGTTGTTGTCAACTGCTCTGGCGTGTTCAGGGATCTCTTCATCAATCAGGTATTGGCCTATCCTCCTTTTCTAATGATATTCTACACTGCATTGGTGCATTAGTGCATTAGTGCATTAGTGCAATGTCAAGCTGTTGTATTTACTTATTGTTTGTTTTGTTTTGTTTGTACACAGATGAATCTCCTTGACCGGGCAATCAAGATGGTTGCTGAGCTTGACGAGCCAGAAGACCAAAACTTTGTCAGGAAACATGCTCTAGAACAGGCAAAAACACTCGGAATTGATGTTCGTGAAGCAGCAACTAGGGTCTTCTCAAATGCTTCAGGGTCTTACTCCTCCAACATCAACCTTGCTGTTGAGAACTCATCGTGGAACGACGAGAAGCAACTTCAAGACATGTACTTGAGCCGAAAGTCATTTGCGTTCGACTCTGATGCTCCTGGTGCTGGCATGATGGAGAAGAGGAAAGTTTTCGAGATGGCTCTTAGCACAGCTGATGCCACATTCCAGAACCTCGACTCATCAGAAATTTCACTCACAGACGTTAGTCACTACTTCGATTCAGATCCAACCAACCTTGTGCAAAACCTCAGGAAGGACGGAAAGAAGCCTAGTGCATACATTGCTGACACCACAACTGCTAATGCTCAGGTGAGTGTTATCACTTGATAGATAACTTGAAATATGCAACTCATTAAGTTAACAGAAGGCGTTTTACTTTATGTCTAATGCCTCTCTCTCTGATAATTCAGGTACGTACGTTGTCTGAGACTGTGAGGCTTGATGCAAGGACCAAGTTGTTGAACCCCAAGTGGTATGAAGGCATGCTATCCACTGGCTACGAGGGAGTTCGTGAGATTGAGAAGCGATTAACCAACACAGTGGGGTGGAGTGCAACTTCAGGCCAAGTTGACAATTGGGTGTATGAAGAAGCCAACACAACCTTCATCAAAGATGAGGAGATGTTGAACAGGCTCATGAACACCAACCCGAATTCTTTCAGGAAGTTGCTTCAGACATTCTTGGAGGCCAACGGGCGTGGATACTGGGAGACTTCTGAAGAGAACATTGAGAAACTCAAGCAATTGTACTCAGAAGTTGAAGACAAGATTGAAGGAATCGATCGATAAATGTATAGCTAAACAAATTATCCCTGATTAATGCCTGTTTCTGTTTCAGGATAATGGATCCTTTCTGCTTCCTAACAATTTCTGATGTGAATTCCTTTGATAGTCCCCAGTGTAATTTTGTCATTTTTTGGGGGATGTCTTTCTACTTCTATGAGAAAATACTGCTTCCGTATATTCAAATTTGAACTTGAAAGTTACAATTGCCTCCATTCTTATTCTTCAAGTTTTTCTAAAATATTCAAAATGTTATGTCTGCAGCAGGTATTCATCCATTGCTTTACAGAATGGATTTTTTTAAAGTAATTTACTAAGTTTTGGCCAAAACAAACAACCATATACAAGACGTATACCAAAAAAAGAGAAAATCCTACAAAAAGACATGATTTTCTACAAAGGACACAAGATCATCTATATAGATATATTTCAAGATTGCACTTTGAGTATGTTCTAATGAAGCGCGTGTTGAAGACATAATTAAGTAAATAGAAGTGTGCCAACTTAAATTTTTAGATAAGACGGTCACACACTTCACAACAAAGGAAATCCTACAAAAAAGACATGGTTTTCTACAAAGGACACAAGATCATTTATATAGATATATTTCAAGAATGCACTTTGAGGATGTTCTAATAAGCACGTGTTGAAGACATAATTAAGTAAATAGAAGTGTGTCAACTTAAGTTTTTAAATGAGACGGTCACACACTTCACAACAACGTGGTAACTGCAGTTTTGGGACATTTGCAGTCAGCTGTTGGGCACATTAAGATGAAAAATGTTCAAGCAATCTTGATTTTTCATCTGTATACATGTAAAAGACTGAAGAGATGTACAAAGAATGCTCTGTAGAAACTTATCAAAGCAAAATGAAAATAAGAAGAAAGCTAGCACAGTTTTCTCCTTCAATTCTCTTGCCACAAAATTTTTAAGAGTTAAAAACAGTAGTACAACAAAAATATACAAGACCACAAAACCTTTCTTTCACCCCATTCCCCCCTACTAATGGATGGTACAAAAGAATAGCAGAATTCAGCTGCACATAAACTTTACATGTTTTACATTTTCCCTGTGAGACTCTTCAAGTAATCTATCATTACACTATACCAACTCCATTAACAGGGGGTCGCCCACTGCCATAACTCTGATCAGCTTTATGAATTCTTGTTCACTTGATACTTTCCACGGGTGAACAGCAGGCGCCTCGGCTGAATAAAATGTCGTTAAATTACTGGGAGGCTTCTTCTTGTAAATCATTGAATTCAACACTGAGTCGAAATTTTGTGGAGAATCCATAGCCGTAAAAAACATTGGCACTGCGACCTTATGATGCATGTCTTGATTCCCAACTAGATTAACGAGGTCGACAAAGTCGGATACAAAACGCCGAGGGACGTAGAATATCTCCGAACTGCATATCGTTAAGGTCTCATCACTTTTCATTGACTCTTTGTAGTTGACTTGCAAATGTACCGGCATTGTTGCTACCACTTTCTTAACAACGTCAGCTTGCTTCACAAACCAGTCTGATTTGCCAGCTACCGGAACAGCGTGCCATGACTTGGATACCTATATGCATACAAAAGATATGAGACAACTATTTCTTGTGTATTTGGGTGGGACGGTTTTGAGAGCTAATCATTTGCGACTATAAATTAAGAACTTAAATTTTTTTCCTTTTTCCCCTCTCTACTGGAAGCAGTTGGATTATCAAGAAAGTGAGTTTTAGCCACAACTAGTAAAAAACTCAAGCTACAGATCCATAAAGTAGATATCCCAATGACTAAACACATCATAGGATGAAACTCTTCCCTCACGATGATTGACTCGGATGTCTTATGTCTAGATAAAACATCTCCTCCGAGCTGAATAAAAAAATAAAGAGCATTATGTACATTATTCTACATACAGTGTGTGTGTGTGTATATATATTTCCCGCTTAATTTCCTTTGAATAACAGCAAGAAGTACAAGTAACAGAAGAAACCAGAAAATAGTTAATTCCTTCACTTATACCATAAAAAGTAGGAATTGGCTGAATTTGTAACAAGTAACAAATAGTAGAAACCTCCCACTAACAAGAAGTTGATACTAAAAATAAGGACTTCATATTTGTACTTACCTTGTTTGCTATCCAGAGTTTAGACTTGTCTGCTTGAAGTAAGTTCCAGTAATTAAGGATAGTATCGTCCTGAAGAAATAGAAAGCCTTCTGCACTAGTATATCTATCGAATAACTTTGGCGCATACCTGAAATAGAATTTGCCAACATCGTATTTAATCAAGGACATTGGGACGTAGCCAGGATGAAAGTTTAGACAAACATGATTGGAACAGTTCTCAAATAAAGAATAGAAAGTCGTGATATTTCAAAAGAAATTAAATCTTTATCCAGCTAAAATTGGCTCCACAAGGTATTTCTTACTGACTGCAGGTCTTTCAAATGGAGGACCTTTCATGGAAATTTTAGTATAGGTAAATTTGCTATCAAGCCATTCAACAACATGAGAACCAAAAAAGCCCAAAAAAGGTGTCATTAGCGTGGGGCTTTAAATGATCTGTAATGACTAACATGTGAAAAGCATGGATAGAGGAATACTGAAAAATACTCACAGGCACATTATCTCTTTTCAATTTTCTTAAAGTAATTAATTTTATTGTACTAGCACAATCTTTTTCATGGTTGTTGAACATAAATTCAGTAAATGAACTCTCTAGCAACTTAAGCTTTTAGATGAGATGGTCATGCACTTTAATATGGTAACAGAGCAGGCAGAGATCCTCGGTTCGAGTCTCATAACCACCCATTAAAAAGGACAATCCGGTGCTCTAAGCTCCCGTTCACCGCCGCCCATTATCAAGAAGAATAAATGTATGCTTGGTCCATGAAAAAGAATCAAGCCCCCACGTGAGGGGTGTATTGAAGATATAATTAACTAAATAAAAGTGTGCTCTCTCTAGCAGCTTAAACTTTTAGATGAGATGATCACACACTTCAATAATGGTATTCTTGCATATGGTACCATTCATGTAAGAGTATCTTCCATTACTGCTAGCACTGATTTACTGGTTGTATAACAAGAGTCGTGGTATGCAACAAGTGTTGTATAATGTTCTATCAGAATATGAATCAAAGCAATTAGATGTTTAAGGAAAAGCCTCCACCGTTTCATTTAATGAGTTTATCAACAATCAAAGAATGGAGTTATAAGTTAGAAGTAAATTCTACGGCAAGCACCATTATGGCAGCAGGTCCTGTTTAGCACAAGTATCACCAGATTTACAGCCAGGCTTGATGCTTTTTTTCTCTCCTACCTAAAGATCTAGATCACTTATGCACGAACTAGTAACTACGAACCTCTTTTTCTCAGTGTTATCAAAAGCGCAAAAAAGCTCTAAGGTCAGCTGGGGCTTTAAGCGCAAAGCACAAATAAAGTGTGGGCTTTAATGAGAAAAGGTGCAATGGTGCAACAACACGTCCAAGACTAATAATGATAAGCATGAATAGCAAATTTATGGACAAACATTGCGATAAAGTGAAATATCAATTATCTAGTGTCACCTCTTCATGAAAGGCTCATTGGCAAGGAAAAATATGTCTTAGAGCCTTGATGATGACACTGAAGCGCACATAAAGCAAGGCGAAGCGCTCAACATGTTTTGAGCCTCGCTTTAGGGCTTAAGTGCGCCTTTGACAACATTGCTTTTTCTCCATTCTCCTCAACTACTCCTCTTCGTGCCGAACTATTTCATAGTGACTCACGTGACCCAAAAAAAAAGCAGAATGTACATAGAATGGGGACACATTAATATGTTAGATGTTACTACATACTCCATGTATGGCTAGCTGCATTTACTGACCTATTTCACTTATATATGAGTCAAGTACTTTCATACTAAAGGAAAAGTAATTGATGGCTTTCAAGAAGTTAAAATTTACTCTCTTCGTCCCAATTTATGTGACACTCTTTCCATGTTAGTCAGTCCCAAAAAGAATGACATTTTTCTCTATTTAGTAATTAACCTTAAAAAGGCTATTTTAACCTTAATGAGATGATTTATAGCCACACTACTATCTATAGCTGTTTTAGACCACAAGTATTAGAAGTCTTCCTTTAATTTCTTAACCTGCGTGTCTAATCAAACACCATCATATAAATTGGGACGGAGGGAGTAATAGTTTCAGGTCGCTCTCCAACATCATTTGTAGCAAATCTTCAAGTCAAACTCAACACTTCTCTACCTTTTTTATACACCTTGTATACAGGATCCCAACTCTTTCTGTTATATCATTTGAGAAGAAAAAAAATGAAATAGAGAAATGATAACTCTTTTCTGTTATATCAGTATAACCATTACTTAATTAGAGGGGAAAAGGCAGCGTATTGACTACTGTGGTCATCATAAATTAGTTCTCACTCTTGCATGACAACTCGGATTTATCTATGATCACCTCTACCAAAAGAAAGGAAAGAAATGTATACCAAACAAAGGAAATTTGGAAAAAAAGGTCACAGTTCAAATGATGATATGCTTTATAGGCTGTTCATACTGACAACCCCGTTTATGCTTTCCCACCAAGGATAACAGAAACAATAAACTTATTACCAACAACTAAAAAGTGAAGAAAAAATATGTCGATGACTAACCTGTATATATAATCCACATTTCCTTTTTCAACGGCAAGATCTACATTCTTCTGGTCTGCCAATATGATAACTGTCTTGAATATCCTGCCATAAAGCAATCTCCACTCCAAGGCAGTACGTTCAACGGGTCCACTACAAAAGATTATGAGCACAACATTGCCAAAATTCTTCCTCCACTTAATCAAATTGGCGATTTCATAATTCACAGTACCAATCTCTTCTACCCCAAGATGCACAGATGGCAACTTCTGAGGTACAAATTCCTTCTTGTCGCCATGGCCTATACTTGCCCTTGGCCGATCCAAGTCTAAAGACATTACCCGAGGCTGCATGTACCCAACAGCAAGCAAATCTTGAAGCCATGCAGCAGTAAACTTTACATCTTTCTCTGTCCAAAAGCCTTCTTCGGCCATCGCATAGCTTAACTCCAAAATCTTTTCAAACAACTTGTGTTTACCTGATCTCCACGCTACCAAAAACTTGGTTAAACGGCCAACATTCACATGTAGATCTTTCTCTTCTGAAAAAGGGTATCCCTCGATTCTATCATACCGATGAATAGTGGGAGGATACACCACAACATACCCACCAATCTCCCACAATAGCCTCTGTGCCCAATATCCTCTTAAAACATCAGAAGCCATTGTACTAACGGAAACCGGCAGCATCAAACCCCAAAACCCAGACGAATGAAAAATCGTATTAAATGAATTAACCGGCACCATCATACCCTGAGGCAACGCCACTTTCGGGGCACGCTCATCGAACCTAATATCAAATGCTTCAAGCCCTGACTTCCTAGTAAAATAAAACACCGAATCGACATCCGGTAAACCATTCGAAATACCTTGTTGGATAAACTGTTTTCCACCAAAAATCTCAGTGTAAAACTCCTCATGTTCAATCTCACCCACATTTTCCAAAGGCAAACCTCTAGGCCAAACAGACCTTTGCCCGAAATGCACATACGGGTTTACCACAGTCCTGTTAGGATTATCATGACTATACTGCAAAATCACCTCTTGCCTAGCATCCTCACCAATCAACTCAACATCGAAATGTTTACCAATATCATCGTCAATCACATCGCCACGATCATCCACATCTAAAATCTTTTTAGCACCATGTTGTATAGCAAACAAATAACCAACAGTTTTTCTAACATAAGAATCATAAGGCAAGTAATCAACAACCCTAAATCCTAACTTAGCTTGCATTTCCAAAGACAAGTAAATTATACCTTTCAAGTTCCAATCTTTCGGAGTTTTCGAGTTCCCGATTGCAAGAACCTGCCACCCTTTGATCCTCCCAAGTTTTTTAAGTGAATCTGAAGGGTAATCTGATACAGAAACAACAACCCATTTCTCAGACCGAAAATTTGCATAAGGGGTATACTTATCTGATATACTTGGTATATTATTCCAGTTGATTCTTGGGAATTCAGGTTTAATTGAGTGAGTTTGAGTTGACTGTAAGCAAAGGAGAGTAGTGGTATCACTAGTAGCACTATGAAGGTAGAAAAAAATGACAATGGTGGAAATTAAGAGTAAAATAGTGAGGATTTTGTAAAGATTTTCAGATACCCATGTGGGAAAATCAAGATTCTTGGCTCTAGTGAAGTGATTTGGGGTTCTTGATGATGTTGATAAGGGAATTTGTGATCTTTCCTTAATGGGTTTTGATCCTTTTGGTGATTTAGGACTACCATCATCACGATCTTGAACTAACATTGAAATCCGACAACCTTAATTTTCACAAACAGAGATAAAAATGGGTGCTTTATTTTGAGTTCTTCAAGTCTAGCAATTTGACTTGTGAGAAAAAATTGAATCTTTAAGAGACTGTGAAATGATACAAAGTGTGTGGTTTTGTGTGTTTGCCGACAGGGGATGGGAGGGGGTGGGGTGGGGTGGGGTGGATGTCGGGGTGGGGGGTTGCTTTAGCTTGAAGGTTAACTTCAGTTGGATCAGTTTGGTGAGATGTACACTTTACTACCATTTCAATTTTCATTTTTTTAATAAATATTTTAAATTTTGTTGTTACTTTATATATTTATGAAAAAATGTGTAAATATATCCCTCAACTTTACAATATAGAGTAGATAACTTTTTGGTCCCTTTCGTCCAGTGGTTAGGACATCGTAACCCTCGTTAAAAAAATCTGCATATATATAGATGTCGTTACACAAATGATGTAAATATACCATTTTTGCTAACGAAATATTTTTTAAAAATTATTTAGCTTTTAATTGAAAAAATACCTTGTAGATTTAAACAAAAAAAGGTTATCCTTTTTTTAGTAGAACTTATTTTTAAAAAGCTAAGTGCCAATTTTTTCATGGTGGGTTGGGTATGGTTCATTTAAAAAAATGGGTAAATTTTTTTTTAAAGCTACAAAATTTATTTATTTTTCGAATTAGACCCGATCCACCAGAAAAAAATTATCACGTGACTTGAAAAAAATAGGAAGACTTACTTTTTTAAAGACTCGTAATATTTTTTTTATTTAAACACTAGGTAAATCATTTTTTTTTAAATCTGTCAACGAAAATGATATATTTGCATTGGTTAAGTAATGACAGGGGCATATTTACACAATTTGTGAAACGACATGAATATATATACACAACTTTTTTAAATAGAGTTATATCTGCTCTATATCACAAAATTGGGGGATATATTTGGACCTTTGCCTATATTATTATG